>JBBMKA010000018.1:6661037-6679823 GCA_037833695.1 Sechiopsis laciniata
AAAAAAAAAAAAAATTATATCAACTACTCTTAACCCCAATCCCCAAACAAGTAGTTGATTACTCCACTACTATTAACTTCAATCCTCAAACGAGTAGTTAACCACTCCATACTACCATTAACCACCTCATTCTCTTCCACTCCACCTTTATGTCCAAAGCCCAAACACACCCTTTGTTTTGAGATTATTGATTTTAGGAGTTTATATATTTTACTTTCCATTTTATTGTATTTCAATCTTAACAAATAAATAACATTTTAATAATCTAGCTGATGTTTAGTATAATCATTTTTCATTTCACACATTTTATTTAAAATAGTGAAATATTTTAATTCTAATGGATTAAGCGTACTTATTAAACATTACTTTTAACATGTAATTTTTAATTTTAATACTCATCATCTGCTTGCATATTATTGTAAGGTTAGTTATGTATAAGTTTAATATAGTTTTTATTTTATTTTATATGGTTTAATAGGAAAAATGTCTAGTCATTAAAAAAATTTATTTTTCATTTTTCTTTCATAAATATAAATTCTTAAATTATTAGTATTATTATTATATTAATCCAATAATTTCACTATTTGTTGAAAATTCTATTTGTAATTTAGTGTTAGGAAAAAGATTGTTTTATTCGTAATTATTTTAGTTGTAATTTTGATCATCATAACTAAATTTCTAATTTATAATTCAATTTCCAAATTTTTATAATGATTGAATTAACTGAAATTCATAATTTTAAATTATTTATTCTTGTAAATTCAAATTTCCATATTCAAGTAAATTTTTGACAATATGAGAATAAAGTTAGTATAAATTGAAATAAATTCTTTTCTTTTTTTTTTTAAATTTCTCTTAGTATTATTTTTATAATTAAATGTCTAATTTCTAATCCAATTTCAAAATTTAATAATTATTTCTCTTAAAGCTTTGTTGCAACCTCCCATACAAATAATCATATTCAAATAAGATTTTCCTCAAACTTTCTTACAAGCAACTATATTTAAATAACAAAATTCTTTACCCCACAACCAAACAGCCCTATAGAAGGGATGGATTTACCCTCCTACTCTTATTTTTAAACAATTTATTTTGTATCTAAAATAGAACAAAAATCTCAACAAAGGTACCATTTTAATTAAAAAAAAGGGAAAAAGGGCATCTTTTTTAGCCATGTCAAGGGCCACGCCGTGTTGGAGCATTGGGCCCCACCATTTTGGTTCTCTCCTCTCTGGAAATTGTATCTCTCTCCCTCGAATAAATATCGGAAGAGTAAGACTTACTTGAGGGTAGGTAAAGATATTGTCCATACTTATCATACATATATGTGATTGATAATGTGCTACATGAGTGTATAAAAAATGCATTAAAAAAATATTTATATAAATGATGATTTGTCTAATACCACATTACTTATTTGACTAATCATTATCCATATATTGTAGGAATAAGTATGGACAACTTCCTTACTTACCCTCAGGTAAGTTTTTCTCATATTGGAATGCCAAGGTCTCTCACTCAATTTTGTCCTATTCATATTTTTTTAAACTCCCCCTAAATTACTTTAATTACTTAACTATCCCTTCCTCGTTTGTTTTTTTTTTTTTGTTTTTTCCTTTTTTAATTTTTTTTTTTTTAAACAAAATTTATTTATGTTTTCGAATTCAACTATATTTACGATTCGAATCTATAACGAGTTTATATATGGTGTCTTTGAAGGTACTACTCATCATTTTGACAATCTTACCTTTTTTTTTTTTGAATCAATCTTACTAATTTTCTTGAACATACCTTCAAGATTTTCTTTTTTTCATAGTAAAGTTTTAAGCCCCTGTTTGATAACCATTTTTTTTTTTTTTTAAATTTAAGCCTACAATAATTATTATATCAAAAGTTTTCAAGATCTACATCTTATTATACTTGTAGAAACTAAATCAAAACTTAGAAACAAAAAAAATAATTTCTAAAAGTTTGTTTTTATTTTTGAAATTTAGTTAGTATTCACGTATTTTCTTAAAGAAAATGAGATACATAGTAGGAAAGATTATAAAAATAAGTTTAGATTTCAAAAATAAAAAACAAAAAATCAAATTGTTATCAAACGGGTTCTAAACTTCAAGATTTTGTTTGTTTGATTCCTGTACCTGAAAAAATAAAATTATAATAGATTTTGAAACTTCCAATATTGTACAGCTTTAGTTTAGTTTTTTTTTTTTTAAATAAAATTTTAATTTTAATTATTTATATATGTATTTGAACTTTTGATTTAAAAATTTATCTAGGGATCATCTAGCCTATATTATTTTGAGTTCAAACAATAGTGAAAGGTAATATTTGAATCTATGACTTATTAGTCATGAATTCATTAATAATTTTGTAATCTTCAATTTTTTAGTTTAACAATAATTAAAGGCAAAAAATTCATATGCATGACATTTTAACACTTATGCCGGTTGAACCGTTGTTGTTGATAACCATATAGGCGCTATTGATTTTATCATTATGTGGTAAAATACTTGAATTTGACTAAATTAAGTTGTATAGTTATTAACAACCACTGATAAAGTCAATAACAAAAAAATTAAACATTGTTTGATAATCATTTAATTTTTCATTTTATATATTTGAAATTTAAAATTATATTTACTCAAATTTTCCATGTAAATCTCTACCAAATTCTATAAATCAAAAGAAGTATTTAGAATTTTCATTTTAACTTTCAAATTTTGGTTTGGTTTTTACGAACAAAATGTGACAGTAGTAATCGTAGACTTAATTTCATATATATTAAAAAATAACTAACTACTTATCCAATGAAGTCTTATGAATTTATTTAAAATATATAAATCAAATAGTCACAAGAAATATAGCTTTGAATGATTTGGTAACCAAAAGATTATTGGTGAATTAAAAAGTATATAAATCAAATAAAGATATTAATTTAAGTATAACTTAATTCAATAATTCCTTGGACTATTGACAAAATCCGAAAACATTTGTTCATGAACCAAAATGATAGATTTACTTAATAAATTAAGAAAATTAAAGGCCAAATAGTGGGTGCTTTTCTTTTTAAAAAAATAACAAGAATTGAAGTGGATATTTTAAGTTTATACTTTTTAGTCATAGTTTTATTTATATTAATTAAAGTATTGATCCGACAATCACAAATACTTAAAAAAGAAAAAAAGAAAAAAAAGAAAAAAGGACGGTTGAAGTATTGGTGATGAGAAAATATAATCGAGAATTACCAAAGCTTTACCGTAACTACTCCTACTCTCAACGCCCAATACGAATCAAAGCCCACACGCTTTTACATTCCTTCGTTTCATCATCGCCACCGCCTCTCAATCTTCCCCCCACCATCTCTCCGGCGGCTTTCCGGCCGTTGATTTCTGTTGGCTCTCCACACGGTATTCAACTTCCCCTTAATTTTGATTTCTTTCACAGTGTTCTCGACCCGGGTTCCTGTTTTGTGAGCTCTTCAAGCGCTTGAGCTCGTTGTTTTTTTTCATGATTTGCTGCCAATTCTTGTTATGGGTTTGTGGGTTGCTCTTAATTCGAACTGTGGATTCGTGGGTTTCCTGTTTTTGGACTTTTGGGGCCGGAGTGAAGCTGATTAGAACTCCTTAGGAGGATTTTCACTTGTTTTCGTTGAGGGGTTTTTGACCCTTTGATCTGTTTTTGGGATTTGGTTAATTGTTTTTGTAAATGGAGACTGGATATGGAGGGGAAGCTTGTGAATTGTATGGTATGGGGTCTATGGGCTTGAGGGCTGCTGTTGGGAAGAGGAGTCTTGAATGGGATTTGAATGATTGGAAATGGGATGGAGATCTGTTTATTGCTAGGCCTTTGAATACTGTGGAATCTGATCATTTGAACAAGCAGGTTTTTCCAATCGTCTCCGCGATCGGCGCTTCGTCCAACACTTCTTCGTCGTGCTCTGATGAAGCTAATATGGGGATTGAGAAAGGGAAAAGGGAAGTGGAGAAGAGAAGGAGGGGTGCTGTTGTTGAAGATGAGAATCTTAATCTACAGGCTCGTACTTTGAGTTTGAAGGTTGGTGGAAATGGTTCTCAGATTGTTGAGAGAGAAGCAGCAGGGAATTGGGAAGGAACTAGTGGGAAGAAGGCTAAATTGGCTGGGGGAAATTCGAATCGTGCCGTTTGCCAGGTAGAGGACTGTGGAGCAGATCTGAGCAACGCTAAAGATTACCATAGGAGACATAAAGTCTGCGAAACGCATTCGAAGGCGAGTAATGCGCTTGTTGCAAATGTTATGCAGCGATTCTGTCAACAATGTAGCAGGTGAGCATGAGCTTTCTTTTAATCAGTTTAAGAACAAATACCATAAATTCATGCTGTCCATATGCTCTAGTCATAACATGGTTGTAAATTGCTTGTCTTTTTGGAATAAACCTTAAAAAGTGTTCACTGAAATTGTCTATTTTGTATTAGCACCTGTAACATGGCTCCATAGTTATTCCATATGCTTGCAGTTTCTTGGCCTTGACTCTTTGAAGTTTGAAGCATTGCTGGTTTCTAATAACATACCACTGCTGTGGTAAAATTTATGATGTAATGTTGCTGTGGAATCTGTTGGCAGGTTCCATGTTCTTCAAGAGTTTGATGAAGGGAAGCGAAGTTGTCGTAGGCGTTTGGCTGGCCATAACAAGCGCAGAAGAAAAGTTAATCCAGATAATGCTGTTAATGGAAATTCTTCACCTGATGAGCAGACTAGTAGTTATTTATTGTTAACTCTGTTGCGAATACTTGCGAATTTGCACTGTAAGTAACTCTGTTGCCCAAGAATTATTTCGATAATTAATATGTATGTAGTTAATCCCATGTTTTATTCTCTTCTTTTTCCTAGCTATGCAGTTCTTTGACTTACCCCTCCCTACTGGCTGCCCCAAAATGAGTTTCCACCCTTTGCTTAAGTCCTTTGGCCAATAACAAATCTAAATATATAAATTTTGGCTACCACAGCCTTTTCCTTCGTAGAGTATAGTTGATAAACCAGATAAAAAAAAGAAGAATAACTTCTGCACTTTGTTGCAAATCAAGCTGATTTAATCTGCTGAAGGAGAAGCAACCAAGTTCAGAAATAAAATTGAACACGCATTCTGATATGCGCACGGTACTTGAGATCGCTTGCTATGATCTTGTTTTGCTTTATGATCTCACGACCTGACTTGAACAATTCATATGCTCATCTTTAAATGATACACCATCCTTAAGATTTGTTTTTAAAAATGTGATAAATCCATTCATGTTCATTATTTATTTGTGTAAAAAGCCAATATACATGTCAAAATTTATTATCTATTGTCAACGACATTTCATCTTCATGGCTTTCATAAATAACAAAACTAAGTATCCACTTATTTGTTACATTTATATAATTTCGTTTTAGTTCTTAAATTTATTCTTATCTCTTAGTAATGCTTGAAATTGTCCACCATGTATGATGTATCTGTATCAATTATGCTGGAAGTGTATATATATATATATATATATATATATTTGAAAATAAGAGGGTGCTCTAATAACTTCAGTTTGAATGAACCCCCCCTCCCCCTTTACTTCAAAACAATATGGTTCAACCCCTGTTCTTTTTCCTTTCATAACCATGATTTTGAAAATTCTTTGCCTTTTCCCAGTGTTAAATGCTGAAATTTTTGACATCTCATTCATTTTATGTCTATTGGTATAAAATTCATGCATGTCAGATATATATGTATAAAAATCATGCTTTATTGTCCTTGCCATATTTTGTGTCTGTCTGACTGATCCTGTGTTATTTGGTGTAGCCAATGGATCAAATCAGACCACAGATCAGGATCTTCTTTCTCATCTTATACGAAGCCTTGCCTGTCAATCTAGTGAGCATGGAGGAAAAAATCTACCTGGGATTTTGCATGAATCTCAGAATTTGCTGAGCCATGGGGCATTGATTGGGAAATCAGATATAGTTTCTGCTTTTCTTTCAAATGGTCCTCAGGTACCTTCGAGACCTTCTAAACAACATGACACTGTACCAATGTCCGAGATACCAGTACAAGGAATTGTTAGGGGTGGAAATACGCCAGCTATATATTCTATAAAACCAAGCACTTCGAATAGTCCACCTGCTTATTCAGAAATCCGGGACAGTGCAGTTGGGCAATGCAAGATGGTGAACTTTGATTTGAATGATGCTTATATTGACTCAGACGATGGAATGGAAGACATCGAGAGACAAGCAGTCCCGGTGCACGTGGGAACAAGTTCTCTTGAATGTCCTTCTTGGGTGCAACAAGACTCTCATCAGTCAAGCCCCCCTCAAACTAGTGGAAATTCAGATTCCGCATCAGCCCAATCACCTTCTAGCTCTGCTGGAGAAGCTCAGGTAATGCTGTGGAAAAACTGCAGGCCATTTGTTATTCCTCTCTCCCCATGTCTCAACTTCTTTAGTTCCTTTCGAATTGGTAGATTGCAAAAGTTTTCTACATATCTGAAATTTGAATAGTGGACACAAATAAGCAGATACAGGTGCTAATGGAGAGGAGCATTTCTCCTTTGATCTGCCCGTGTTTAGAAATACTTTATCTTATTTGACAATTTACTACTGCCTACGTGGAAAATTATGCTTTTATTTGCTGTATCAACAAATTTTGTGTGAATATGATTAATCACCCATTGGAGCATTATGATCTTCTTGATTAAAAAAAAATATTCTTAACAAAATTCCAAGAAATTCTGCATGCCTTTCAGAAAGTGAGATGGAAACTAGGTTTCTAATAGAAACTCTTGTTTCTTGCTTTATAACATAAGTCTTTCCAAGTTTGGAGCTCGAAGGTATGCTGATCCTTGGTTTGAAACTCACGTGTGAGTTTAATTATAAGTACCTTGTTGTCTTCTAAGTCCAAGCCTTGGGACGGATGCGGGTGCCCCCGAATATGTAGTGGAGCAAATCTCCAATTCCCGGTTATGAAAAAAACATGTCTTTTCATTTTAATTTTCAAGGCCATAATTGTTATTCCTATTTTCCTTTATGGTACAATATGCCATGTTTCTTAGCCAAGCCATGTCTTAGGTAATCCATTCTTGAAACGCAGAAGAGGGCTGCATGGGATGTTAACCGTCATTAATCATCATTTACTTTTCCTGATCTTTTATTTGACAAACCCAATCTTTTTTCAACTTCTCTCTATCATGAGGACACCTGACTTAACTTTCAACTCATCTAAGCACATATGATCATGATCTCTTAAATCATCTTAATAGAATTATGGGATTCATTTGTAATATGCATTAACACATTTTTTAACCTTCTTCCAGAGCCGTACAGATCGCATCATTTTTAAATTGTTTGGGAAAGCACCAAATGATTTTCCTCACGTTTTGCGAGCACAGGTATGTGACATGTTGCAACTGAGCATTTGAAATAGTTCAAGATCTCCCTTCTTAATTTTGTAAGACATTTTCTTTTAGGTTCTTGATTGGTTATCGCACAGTCCCACGGAGATAGAGAGCTATATCAGGCCTGGTTGTGTTGTTCTAACAATATACCTACGACAGACCGAGACTGCATGGGACGATGTAAGTCTTCATGTTCTCTTCTGATCAATTAATTAGGGATGCCTTTCTTGACCTATCATAAATACCCTTTCTTGATGATTCTTGATCTCTTTACTTCAGCTTTGCCATGACCTCAGTACCAGTTTGAATAGGCTTCTTGATGACTCCGACGATGCTTTCTGGAGAACTGGATGGGTTTACATGAGGGCTCAACATCAAATAGCTTTCGTTTATCATGGTATGAATGTCTCTAGTTTAAAATGATTTTCAAATGTTGTATATACTCGTTCATTATTATCCTTTTTATGTAACTTTGAGGTAATGGTCATCTCTTATGTGCTGCTGCAGGTCAGGTTGTAGTTGACACATCCTTGCCTCTTAGAAACAAGAATTACTCTAGAATCACAAGTGTAAAACCAGTTGCCGTTTCTATATCTAAGAAAACTATGTTTTCCGTTAAAGGAATAAACTTGAGCCGACCTACAACTAGGTAACATCTTTTTGTCTGTTTTTTTCTCTGAACTCTTACTTTATTAGTCTTGGTTTTTGAAAATACTAAACTCGATTTCCAGGCTACTTTGTGCAATTGAAGGGAAATATCTAACTCAGGAAGCTTCAGATGAGTCAAAAGAAAGTGGTGATAACTTGAAGGCGCAAGAAGACAGTGAATTTGTTACCTTTTCTTGCTCTATTCCTGTCGTCTATGGAAGAGGATTCATTGAGGTGCAGTGTTTACATCTTTATACTAACCAATGAACTTTATATGAGTTTCATCTTAAAATCAATTGGTGATGAGAGTAGTCCACCTATCTTATAAATGCTAGGAGGTCTCCTCATTTTTTCAATGTGGACCCCCCAAAATATATATATATATATATATATATTTGTATAATGAACTATACAAAAGAAAGGGAAGGCCTCAACCCGTGCTAAGAAAATTAAAGGTGAGTTTTTTTAATGAGTACAAAAAGAGATAATGCTATAATGCATAAAACCCTTTTCATGATTATATTTTCCACTACCCCCTCCGAAATTCTAATGCTTCTCATTCTCAAGAAAGCAAGGCATATAATTTTTAAGGAGACCCCATTGTCTATGTTGGGGGTGGGGGGCTAAAATGTGAGGTGTACATGTATTTTCTAAACTATTAAAGCTATTTCCTTTTAAGCAGAGGTTTAATTTAGCATGCTGAAACATCTCATATGCCTGATCTTCTTCACTTTATCAAGAGGCCTAGACTCCAAGTCTCAACCTTAGCGAACTCTGTAGGCCAAAATACTAACTTCACACACTAGTTCCCTATTCTTATGTATCTGAAGGTTATCTTGTTTTTTACTACCAATTTGGCTGTACGTGTGTTTTAAATGCTCTCTCTCGCGTTAAGTAGGCATAGTGTACTTAGTAGCCTCCCTTCCAGCATATGCAAACTTAATTGGGGATTTTGTCTTTATTTCTCTTTTTCATCAAAGGAAGATACAGTACAGGCTGCATTTTCATACTTATATTTAGATTTATGCTATTACAAAATCCAAGGATGCATTCTTCTGCTACTTAACCACATAATGTTTTATGTGCTGCATAGTTAATTCAAGGTGAATGCTCTGTTTTTTAAACACTTTTCGAAGTTGATTTTCAATTTATGATTTGATTTGAAACATCCAGGTTGAAGATGATGGTTTCAGCAGTAGTTTCTTTCCTTTTATAGTTGCAGAGGAGGATGTTTGTACAGAGATCTGCACACTTCAGAGTGCTTTCGAATTTGCTGAAACGTGTTTGAATTCCGGAGAAACTATGGAGCTGGAAGGAAGGAGTAATTCAATGGAGTTTATTCACGAAATTGGTTGGCTATTTCATAGAAATCAGTTGAAGTCTAGATTAGGTCACTTGGATCCTAATGAAAATCACTTTTCACTACCACGGTTCAAGTGGCTCATGGAGTTTTCCATGGACCATGATTGGTGTGCTGTGGTTAAAAAACTGTTAGATGTTTTTCTCGATGGGTCTGTGGATGCAGGAGATCACCCGTCCTTGAATTTCGCATTGATGGAAATGAGTCTACTTCACCGAGCAGTGAGAAAAAACAGTACGTCACTGGTGGAGCTTCTTTTGAGATATCCTTCAAAAGTGAAGGATGCATCTTGTTCTGAAGGCACTGCATCCATTGATGGGGGGACTAGCAGCTTCCTGTTTCGACCTGATGTTGTAGGCCCAGCCGGTTTGACCCCTCTTCACATTGCAGCTGGTAAAGATGATTCCGAGGATGTTCTTGATGCATTAACTAATGACCCAGAAATGGTAAGGATTATCACAGTATGCTTTCTGATATACAATTCCATAATGTCATCCATTAGCCACGTCACGGTCACCTGGAGCGTAATCAATTGCTTAAAATTATTTCGCTCTCTCTTCTTATTGTTCATTTTCGACGATATTCTTAGGAACGAAACTTGCAACTAAGTACTAGAAGTAGTTCACCAGATCCTTGTTTGTTTTGGACCCAAATAAAAAGCTTTAGCTTTAGGACATTGAGACTGAAGAAATTACTGCGTTGTTACAGGTGGGAGTTGAGGCTTGGAAGGGTGCTCGAGACAGCACAGGCTCGACACCTGAGGATTATGCTCGTTTGCGTGGCCATTACTCTTATATTCACCTTGTCCAGAGGAAGATCAACAAGAGATCTGCAGCAGGGCATGTGGTGCTGGACATTCCCAGTACACTCTCAGATGGTAGCTGGAATCAGAAGCAGAACACTGATTTGACCTCCTCCAGGTTTGAGATTGGTAGAACAGAACTAAAACCTACTCAGCAAAATTGCAGGCTGTGTGTCAGGAAACCCCTCGGTTGTGGTGGAACGTCGTCTATGTCTAGTGCGTCTCTGGTCTACCGGCCCGCAATCCTTTCAATGGTGGCCATTGCTGCTGTCTGTGTGTGCGTGGCACTCCTATTCAAAAGCTCGCCCGAGGTTCTTTATGTCTTCCGCCCCTTCCGTTGGGAACTATTACATTATGGTACTAGTTAAACCCACCTGTTAATTATCTACCTGACTAAATTATTGGTAATGTATTTGTATGGAGTTATGAAGTTGAAATTTAGAACCTGTAATGAGTTCCAGATTGATATACTTATTCACTTGTTATCGAAGTTCGCTATACTCGCCATCTGACCTTGTGTGTGTGTGCCTGCGTGCTCTGCAAATTTTAGTTTCCAGAAACTGCAGGTGGAGTATGTTCACGACGACAATCGCTAGGCAGTTGACTGGAACCGATAAGCATCTGAAAGGGTTTTCACATTCTTTTTGTTTTACTTTCTAGTTCATGTAACAAATATCATTTTCTAGCTGGTTTATATGAGCATATGCTTTAATGTCATATCATGTTTCCAGCAAAGTGGAAATTTATTGAAACAAAGGGATAGATTCTGAGTTTCCCTACCATACATACACACACACACACACACACACACACACACATATATATATATATATATAAGGAGTCAAGGATTTGGGTCAAAGTAACTTTTGAGATATTTTCTTTTAACTAGTTCTAATCAAATGTTGGAAGGCTCTATCAAATATTTTCACCTGTTTTATACCATTTTCCTTGAAAAAGAAATTCCATTAAACCAAACATGTCAAACCAATACACTCCTGCCAAACAGCGGAGGCCACACTAGGGAAAGATCCCCCCAAAAAGACTTGTTTCTATCATTTCGTCCACCATGTTTATTAAATCAATTTTTTTTAGTTATATCTATTAAATTAATTAAGAACACGTTCGAAAACGACTTTTATAAAAATCATAAATATTTAAATGAAAGTTCAAACTAATTGTTCATGAAAGGCAAAAGCTTAGCTCAACTCATTCGAATTTTTTCATCCCTTGAACTAAAAATACAAATTAATGAGATATTATGGTCGGTCAATATAAAAGGACTTGCGTACTAATGTTCTAAAATTTACTCATTTTTTGTATTCGAGTATGATAACTTTTTTTTTTTTTAATTCAACGATATTTTGGTGATATTTGAGATGAAGTGATTTGAACTCATATTCTCTTAATTGTTCAATCATACATCATGTCATTTGAGATTAGCTTTCGTTGGCCTAAGCATTTGTAATTGATTAGACCAAACAATGTTTATCAAAAAAAGAGATAAATTCTCAACTTGGATAGAACAAAAGGATAGATTCTTAGTTTGTATATATTATATAGTTTGACCTCAAACGAATATTAAGATATTTTTTTGTGTCGATATTTTCATATTTGCTGAAGATTTGAAACAAATAAAACTATGGATCTAAAAAAAACTATGCTTTTCTATCATTTATCGTCACGTCTATTAATCAGTTAATATTTATCTAATAGATATACCATATGATAGTTTATTCAAATTTGCAAAATAGGATAAAATTACAATTCAAATATCATATACATAGTTGAATATTTTTTTTTATAATTTAGGTGCAACGGTGTATATCTAATAACTAAGAAGTCATAAATTTGAATATCTTTATCATAAACTATTATAGAATTATAAAAAGGGACACCAAATTTGTTATAAAGGCATAATCCTTTTATATAAGGTCTATCCAACTCTATAATATCCTTGTTCTATTTGTCTATTTTGAATTTAATAATGTTTGGAGGATTGAAAGATTCACTAGAGCTATGTTCTTGTCGGTGGTTGAGGTATTCTTCCTAGCTAAATTATTTGTTTTTTTGGTTTGCCTTCATGCATGAATCAGGGGAAGTTGCGGGAAGAAATATGAGGTAAATTTTAGTTCATATTTATTTAGGGTAGAAAAGATTCTTCCAATCCCTCGTTCAAAACCCTCATTCCAACCCCCATTTCAACCCTTTCTCTAAATAACCTTATTAAAAAAAATTTCTACAACCCCTCCTCAAAACAACATTATTTTTTCTACAACTCTTTTTCCAGACTGTTAGGTAGAATTTACTCAATGCAGCTAAAATATAATCAATCCAAATTCAAATTAATTTAGACAAAAAATATTCTTGTCTTTTCCAGATTAAATTCGTATTTCAAATTAATCGTGAAATCAAATTTGAAAAACGTCAAGCTTAAAAATATAGATAAAGTAACCTAAATTTCTAAGTAATAAGAACGATAAATAAACTAAGTCAAGAGAAGAGAAATTGACACCGAATTTATACTGGTTCACCCAATGATGGCTACCTCCAGTCTTTTGTTACCGATGTCGGTTCCACTAAAAATTAGGGAGAAAGATACAAGAGTTTTACAACAATTTCAAGAATGACTTCTCACTTTTCTCTCAAGGAAAAGACTCACGAGACTCTAAGAAAATAAACTCTTTTATGGACAAAACCTACTTTTGCAATGACACACAAGAAAAATCACAAAAGAACTTTCAAGTCTTTTTATTCTTCTTCGTAGCTACTGTGCAACTCAAAAGAAAATTCTATTTCTTTTTCTTTTCTCGTCACTTGCGGCGGTTCCCAATCTCTGATCACACACTTACGGCTGGAGTTTTTTTATTTTTATTTTATTTTATTTTATTTTTAAATTTAAATACAAAGCAACTTGCGTTGCTTTTAGGGTAGAATTGAGAATGGTGGGCCTTAGGCCCACCTTGTTTTTACTTCACATATATAACAATCTCCCACTTGAAGACAAAACAAACAATATGTCTTCCCTACAACGGTAGCGACTTTTCTTCTATCCATGGAGAAGTCCAACTGAAGTTGTAAACAACTGCAGTTTATCAACAGGAGCAGTCTTGGCAAACATATCAGCTGGATTCTGACTCCCTAGAATCTTTTCAAGCATTAACAATCCATCTTCCAAAGCTAATCTGATAAAATGGTATCTAACATGTATGTGTTTCATTCTCGAATGAAACACCGGATTCTTTGCTAAATGAATAACACTCTAACTGTCACAATGCAAAGTCCCCTTACCCAGTTTCAAGCCAAATTCATTAAAAAAGGACAAAGCCATATCGTTTCTTTACTTGCCTCAGTTACCGCAACATATTCAGCTTCCGTAGTAAAAACAACTACTTAAAATCTTGATGCTCTGATACCAATTGATAAGGATGACAATTCTACCCAAATCTTCACATTGATAAGCCATTGTCCACTTTGGGCTTAGACCCTCCTGACTTTGTTTTTGGGCTTCCCCAAAAGGTTTCATATCAATGGAGATGGTTGTCATCACTTATATACCCATGATCTTCCTCTCATCTAATCAATGTGAGATACTTTGTTTGCATCTCAACACAGACAACTCCCCAAAACCAAACTACTCAATTCGTTTTGTACAAAATATTGTAGTCAATTTAGTGACTAATAAATCAACAATTTGAATTCGATTCATACAAAATCCAAACTTATACTTGTTGGGAAATAAAAATGCAGAAGGAATTTCTTTTGGGATAACTCTGTTTGGAATTGACTTTGAAGAGGTCAAATTCAAAACCATAACCTATTTTATTTCGTTTTGTTGTTGTTTTTTTAATTGAGTTTTCTTCAAACAATTTTTGTTTTGGTCTTTGTTTATTTTTTAAATAAAATTGTACAAAAATTGGAAAACAAGTATAGATTTTTATTATTTATTTTTAATATTAATTCTTATCAAGTAGCCTTCAAAGAAAGCATCTTTGGGAATCTCTTTTTTGTTTTAGCGATCAAAGTAACTTTAGAAAAAGGCTAGTATAAAACATTTGATTATTAAAATTATCTTAGGATAATAAGTACATAAATTTAAATGTTAGAGGTTGGACATATTATAAAAAAAAGCATCAATTAAGGTTCAAATTGAAATTTGATCCTTAAACTTAAAAAAGTTATTCTTAAACTAAATAAGTTATAATTGAATTGTTCGAGTTATTGGTCAAATATCTGTTAATATGTTAACATGAAAATTATTGAAGTTACATTTACTAGTTAAAGACAAAATACTAAATAAAATGAATATTTAAATGTAAAATATAGAGACTAAAAAATGTATTTTAACAAACTATTATCGATTGACATAATGGTTAAAAGGGTTTGGTAATAAAAAAAGAATGAGTTCATGGTAATCGTCTAGAATTTAGCAACTATATATTTCTGATCAAGAAAATGTGAATGGGGTTAGAATTCCTTCATTTTTCTAATTGTGATAAAAATAACTAGAGTAACTCAAAATTGGTTCAAAATCCATCCAAATTCATTGTATATGTGTAACCTATTTTCTACCCAAATTATCAAATGATTGGTCAAAACTAGTTTACTATATTTATGAGGATTAATTAGCTTTGATTAAATTAAAGTTTTAGGGTATATATTTTAATACTAGTCTGAGTTATGTTTTTACTACAAATAATGAGAATTGACAAAAATAAAACATGCATCAATCAAGCATTATTTGAAATTCAATATTAGATTTGTCTATTCCTCTTTTTGACTTTTAAAATTTGAATTAAAAACTTATATAATTCAAATATAGACCCTAAAATAATGGTAACTACATTTTCTTCTATCTTTTTCTTCCACAAATAAATCAAAGCATACTTCATTTTCATAAAATCAAATTCATATTGGTCACCTTCTCTCTCTCTTTTTTCTTGAACTCCTCATTTGCGTGTGAAGTAGACCACATAAAAAATTCAAATAAATTTGAGAAGAAAAAAACTCCCATTAATTATTTTTTTTAAAAAATACTTTTTTAGTCTCTAAACTTGAGATCTAGTTTCAATTTAGTTATTATATTTTAAAATTGAACAATTTTATCTCTACATTTCAATAATGCTCACTTTTAATTCATGAGATAACAAAATCATTAGTTACATAACGTAATGTTGATTAAACTATTTTTAAATTTCAATATATTGATGAAGTGATTAGTTTAGTTTTTAAGTGAATTTAATTTTTAAAAGAAAATAAGTATAAAAGTAAACTAAAAAACACACAAGGACTAAAAGTGATTATTATTAAAATGTCAGGGTAAAAATGTTCAATTTTGAAATCTAAATACCAAATTAAAACTGCATCCTAAACTTAGGGACTAAAAAAGAAAAGTAGTTTTCCCTAGAATCAGTATAACTTGTGATATTTTGGAGAAAAAGTGATACATTAGGATAGAAAACTCAATGTAAATATTATATATATTTGATTTTTTTATTTTTTTATTTAACAACAATCTGATGACCCACCACCTACCTAAAAGTGCATGAGTTAAGTTGAATCCAAAAAGTTAGTGACTTATTGGTCTCATTATTTGATAGCAATTATACCTCTCTATGTAGGTGACATAGTAAGATGTTGACTAAAATAATGACTAGATTAATATTAAATTTTGGAAGATTAGTGATGTGTTTTTATTATTATTAGTATTAATACAAATGATAGGAGTTAAGAAGGATGATTTTTTTTGGGTAAAAATAGAGGAAAGAGACTATATACCCTAAATAAAAGTACCACTACCTTAAAATAAGACGAGTTGAATTAAATTACAATAAATCAAATTACCACCAATTCTTTTAATAAAATTGAAACTAAGTAAAAGTATAGTGTTTTAAATTATAATTTAAACCATTAATTTTTAGTTTACCAAAAGAACATAAAGCAAAATAACCAATGAACTAGCATCTCACATACTATTTTTCTTTCAATTTATCATAGGGTTTAAATTAGTAATTTAATTTATGTTTAATTTTAAAATAGTTTTTTCTTGCAAACTTTTAAATTGGAAATTCGATTGCGTTTTTTAAGACCTAGAAGAAAGAACAAAAATAACTATTCGTATGCAATTGTTGCTCTATTTTGACAAATTATTCATCTGCCGGCGGTAGAAGTAAAAAATGCCACTTAGTATGTATGAAGTATTTTTAAGGAGGTGTTAAAATTAAAATAAAAATGGTAGAATTTGTTAACAACAACAAATTTCCTTATTATATAATAATAATAATAATAATAATAATATATTATTATTATTATTATTATTATTATTATTATTATTATTATTATTATTATTATTAGAAATTTAGTGGCCAAAAAATTATTATATAAGAAAACTTTTGAGACTGGTGAAATCTAGAAAATAATTATAAATATGGTCACTTTAATTTTTTTTTACAAATATAGTCATTATTATTAATGAGTATTATTACATACTTTACATTACCGCTAAGCTACTGCTCTTGTTGGCAATTTCTCCACTCGTGTATTATTTATACAACTTGTAAATACTAGAAATATGGGTTGTATTCTCATTTGTAAATACACCAATTGAATAAGAGATTCTTACTTTGCTCTCTACAATTTCATCTCTATCTAACTTTTAGTCTCCATCCCTACTTTGCTTCTATATTTTTATTGTTAGTTTTATAACACAAAACCATATTATTTTAAGATTTTCATTTTACCCATTTCTAAAAAGTATTGTTAGGAAAGAGGCCCATTAAGGCCCAGTTTTGCTCAACCCGTAGGTCATCATAGAGCATTCTATAAGAAATATCTTTGATGTAATTTTCGTGTATTTGAGTTTGTTATAGTGAGTTGGATCCTCTGTGGGTGTGTGTATTTTACTCAAGAGTATTTTCGCCTCTGTAAAGGTTCTATATAAGGAACATTTCACTGTTCATCTCCATAGATTTGAAGCTTATTTCTTCCGAAATTTAGTGATGAATATAGAGGTTTTTCTCTTGAATAATTCTAATGTGTTTTAGGTTGCTTTGATGGTATCAGAGTTTTAAGTCTTGAGACATCAATTTCATTTTCAATGGAGGCCTTTAGAGACAACTCAGATTTGGTGAGCTCAACATCGGCGACTTCATCTCTCGTCACTCTAGGCAACAAGGTCACCACAGTTCGAATGACAAACAACAATTTCCTCCTCTGGAAATTTCAGATCGAATGTGCTCTTGATGGATATGGCTTGTTAGATGCTCATACTCTTCCAGATTGTGTTGAATCGCCAACATTTCTTCCTATTGTAAATGGTTCGAATGCTTCGAAAGAACAAAATCCTGCATACACTCACTGGAGAAAGTAGGATCGAATTTTCTGTTTGTGGCTGCTTGGATCGATGAGCGAGGAGATATTGGAGCAGATGCTTCACTATTTGAAGGTAAAAGAAATTTGGGAGTGTCTTCTACGAATACTTCTCCAAGATCAAGAAGTGCGTTGATGCTCTTGTGTAAGAACCCGACTCTAAAATTGTCATAAAACTGGTTCTTACTTAACATGCATGGTTCAATACGTTCAAAATTAAACTTTAAAGACAACTGTAAATAAAATAAGTGCCAGTTTATTCATTCAGAACAGTTCACAAATTAAAACATAGTTAAGCCTCTGGCCAGAGTTATTCAAAAACAACTTTAAAACATGAAATCCTTTATAATTGAAACTATCCTGCATGCTGATTAAAGATAACAAATAAATTTTGACAGCGGACGCCCATGATCAAGCAGCTTCTCCCCTAGCCGTCCCGGTGCTGTCCCAAGTTACATGGTAGAAAAACCACAGAAACAAGGGTGAGTACGAAGGTACTCAGTAAGAATCTCCAACCAGGGTACAGTACGCAAGTCACATCATCTAGCATCCTAGCACACAAGCAGATCAATATCACAAAGGCAGTCTCAACACAAGTACAATCACAGCATGCTCAAACCAACGAAAGTCTCTAACTCTCGGCTAAGGATCCACTGTGGATCTCCAAATGGGTTATCAATATAACCCCAAAAATCTCAAGAGTCTCTAACTCTCGGCTATGGTGACCAGCTCACTATGTTGATCTTGGACACTTGGGAGAGTACCCAAGCGTCAGGCTATAAATTGAATGGAAAGGTGTACTGATACACTAGCCCGAAGAAGCTCTCCTCCCGACATCTAATGCATATACGCGCACACCGCATGCTCCTACAAAGTTAATAAATGTAGGCCTACACAAACTATGTCGGTCCAGGTGCGCATGCCTATGACTCGAAAAGGTGAGCATTGATCCATAGCAGGCGGGAGGCCCTTGGCACCATACTGTGAAGCTAAAGGTCATCCCAATGTAGGCTTACACCAAGGAAAGGACCCCGCTCTACCACACCACAAACTAGGCTTATGCCGGGGTGGTAGCTACTCCACACCCGACTGTTGGAGGTAAGGAATCTGTCCTCACAGTCCGACCGGTGGGGACACATACGTTGGTCCACTCTCAGCCTCTGAATGATGACAACCTAACAAGATCTAGCTAAGAAGAAGCACCCTAG
>JBBMKA010000018.1:6680923-6697087 GCA_037833695.1 Sechiopsis laciniata
CACATTCATATTTTATTCACTAATTGTATTCTCTTGAAATGCCTAAGTTTAACTAATTAACTAGTGAGAAGAAGTTCACATTATAATTTAAAACAAGAAGTGAAGTTGTCATGAGAAATTAGCACATACTAGACTGTAACTTCAAGCGCCCTTTTGGAGTACTTAACTGCAACCTTCTGGTACATTGCCCGTAGGTTTGCTTTTAAGCGCAATTTTAGCGTATGCTACTAGTGAGAAGATTATTCCTAATACCCCTCTAAAATACTTAAGACTAAGTATTGCCTAGCGATTACGGTTAGGTTAAGCTCTTAACATTCCCTTTTCCAAGGCAATTGCTAAGCTCTCACGAGTGGACTGTCAGTCGACTCGCGATAAATAAAATCAACCGCCGTTATTACTACTTTCCCTCTTTACTTGTTATTGAATTAAATAATAATACTACATGATTCTTCTAAATTTGCTTCTTGTTATCAATCTAATCATAAGTTGCTTAACTGGAGATCAAGTCTGAAACAAAGAACTCATAGAATTAACGAAACATAAACTACAAACTGAAATAAACTATCATGGAGTAATAGAATCGATAAACTGTTGCCAATGAAGACTACTTCTATAAATACCGCTTGGTACTGAGTTCGTCCAGGACTACAGATGAACAGAATTCACCGAGATCTCCCAAGAGACCTCAGCGTCTCGAACGCCCATCAACGGTAGTTTCCTTTCTAAACCAGTACACTTTCTTCTTCGATTTCACGCACTTTATAGAGTCCGAGGTTTCGTGTCGGTCATGTTCAATCCTTGCCCCGACTATTTTTCTAGAATATTCGTTCAACGATTCTTTCCTTCTTCGTTTCCTTGATTTCGTAATTTGATAGCTTTTCCTTTTTTGATCTGCTGACTCATCCATTCCAGTCTTCGTCTGTGTCCGCAATGCTTTTCCTGCGATTTTAAAATACTTCAGCGAGCTTGGGAGTAATAATGCAGTTTCTACGCTTATACGCGCATTTTATATCCTAAAAACCACATTACACTTAATTTTCATTATGCGCGGGTGTTCTGCTAATATGCATAGAATATCGCAAATGTTCAAGTTAATATCCCTTCTTATGTTGTTGCTTGCTTACTTTTTGAGTATTTTGCAAGAGTTCAGAGGCTTAAATAGTGCTATTATTTAGCGCTATCATTATCTCTCCCCATGAATTTGATCCCTCTTCTCATGTCTTATTTTAAAACTTCTAGTTATCTTTTTTCATGAATTTGATCCCTTTTCTCATGTCTTTTAACATTAAATATCAATATATGTTGTTTTTTTAATTGAACAAAATTTGGGAGTGAAAGTTTAAAATCGTATCGTCTTGACTATTGAGTCATAATTGTACCAGTTGAGCTCCGCTCTTGTTGATTTTATTTAAAATCGGTAGATTGTTATCCCTAATTTGATTCTTTGACTTTCTTGGTCTCATTCTCCTAGGCTATCAAGGTGGTTAAGTCATTCATTTTAATGTGGATTAGTCTGTAACTTAATTACACATTAAATATTTTTTTTAGGATGATTATTTTTTCTAACACTAATACTAATTAGGAGATGAAATGAGAACTTTGAGCAAACCACTTATCATAAAAAAGGCTATTGCCTAATCTCTTAAACCGTGCATAAGTTTGCAATAGATATGTATGGGTTGGAATGTTAAAAATTACAAATTTATATTGTGTTTGGACGTTTTATAAAAAAAATTATGTAGACCTATGTTTTAAGATACATCCATTGAGTTTTTATTTATTTATTTTTATTGACATATACATCTGTTGAGCTCTAAAATGGATAATCCATAAAATTTATCAAATACAATAATAATAAAAAAAAAAATTGAAAAAATTACTCTTTCTAATCCTAAGTTTGGAGTAGAGTCTTTGTTTGGTCTCTATGTTTCAAAATATCAAATACTTTTTGCCTTTGACATTTCAATAACGTTCAATTTTGATTTTTGTGTGTTTTTTAATTTACCTTTATACTTATTTTCTCTTACAAATTTATTTTACGTCAATATCTAAGTAACTACATCATCAATTTATTGAAATTTAAAATTAATCTAACTATTATTGTAATCAACATTACGTCATCTAAGTAACAAGTTTTTAATCTCATGGACTCAAAAGTGAGCATTACTAAAATATCGAGAACTAAAATTGAACATTTTTTTAAATATAGGACCAAATTTACTCCAAACTTAGTGACTAAAAAAGTATTTCCCAAAAAAAAAAAAAAAAAACTTTCATGACTATTTTCATTATAAAAAATCATATAAAGTACAAAATTTAAAAAAAAAATTAAATAGGTTAAAATGTCATTTTTGTCTTTAAAATTATGGGGTTTCTTCCGTTTGGTCCCTTTAAATTTTAGTTTTTAAATTTTCAATCAAGTTTTAAAAAAATACGTAAGGATAGGGACGAAATTTAAACTTAATTAAGAATTTATAAATTAAAATTGAATTTTTTTAAGTTAAGGTACCAAAATGAAATAGAGCTTAAATAGTTGCTTGTTTGACATATTTAAGGAGGATTTAGTTTTAGAATTTATTAACTCATCCTCGAAAATTTACATTCAAACGAGTTCTTACTAATTTTTCCTCATTTTTACTTTTGAAAATAAATCTCATTTCTAACCACTAATTTTTAATCATTTCTTTCAAACCAATTAAAATAACTCATTTTTAATTACTATTTTTAATCATTTCTTTCTTAATTATTAAAAATAACTGCATATTTTAAAACTACATCCAAATAAGGATTTGACTCTAACTCTTCTATATAAAAACTACATTCAAATGAGTTTTTGGCACAACTCTCAATTTTTAACTATTCAATATAACTTTTTAAGCTAAATTCTACCTAAATATGTCAAACAAACACCCTCTGAGTCTATGTACGGAAATATTATTTACTAATTAAATATAATAAAATGAAGTTTCAAAAGAATTCTCTTAAAATAAAATAAAATAAAATAGAAAGAATTTTGTTCTACGATGCTAAACTTTGAAGAAATTCAAGAGACCTTCGCCAAATTTGGGCTTCTAAGATTTCGGGTAGATGAATGAAACAAATACCGGTTGGGGTTGGTGATGACCGGCATCTACCGGTAAAATCAGCCTTTTACCTTTTCCTCTCACCAACCCCCCAACTAATTCTAATCACCCATTATTTTCATACTAATTAATTTGGGTTAGGTTATATTGGTGAAATAAGTTTAGTTCTTTCATATCTTTGGATTAAAATTTATTCGGTTTCAATTTCTCAACTTCATTTTGTTTTTTAAATAAATGAAAATTTAACTTAAATTTTTTATATTACTTTTATAAAGTTGTGGCATTTTTGTTCTTAAAGTACTGTTTGATAACTATTTTATTTTTATTTTTTAATTTTTGAAATTTAAGCCTACAATAACTATCTTATCTTACGTTTTTTCTTAGTTGGATATCAATATCTTACTTATATGTTTAGGAAAAAAAAAGTGTAATTTCTAAAAGTTTATTTTTGTTTTTAAAATGTAATTAACATTTACATAGTTTCTTAAGAAAAAGATAACAAAAGATGGAATACATTATATGAAATTTGAATAAAAATAAGCTTAAATTTTAAAAACTAACACACAAAAAATCAATTGATTAACAAACTTTTGGAAACTATTTTTTTCCTTTTAAATTTTGGTTTGGTTTCTAAAAATATAAGTAAGGTATATAATCAAAGTAGAAAAAAACATAAGGTAAAATATAATAAAAGATACTTAAACTGAAAAAACAAAATTTTAATAGTAATGATTGAAGCAACTAACCAATTACCAAATGCCAGATTTCTGAAAAAAAAAAAGAAAAAAAAACTAACCAAATGCCATGCTTGTAGTGGAAGATTCTCACACCAATCTCCAAAATCCCCACCGGCCGTATCGGTAACCGGTCATCAGTGCTATTTTTCTCTATAAATATGAGTTTCGAGAACTTACATCTTCGTGTCATCGAGCGCCGATTTCTCTTCTTTTGGGTCTCTCCGCTCTGAAACTTCGGCTTCTCTCCTTTCTCCATTTTGCGAATTTATTCAGATTTGCAGCCAATTTCCTTCTTCCAGGTTCATTTCTCGCCTTTTTCTGGTCGTTAATGGCTTCCTCTTTGTTTGTTTGAGTATATTTTGAATGTTTCTGCTTTTGAAGTCATTGGGTTTTGTGCTTGTCTGTTCTTGCATCTAGGGTTATCTGGAATTTTGTTCTTTTGGGTTTTATTCGGTGGGGTTGGTTTGTTTTTGCCAGAATTGCACTCGGATTTGACGGCTTTGTTTTAGGGCTTTTCTTTTTGGATTGGTTTTGGAATGGTTTTTGCTTGTTTAATGTTTGGAAGACTTGGGTTCTCCTAAATGTGTGCTGCTGATCTGAATTAGTTGATTGAAATTATTGAGGGAATGTTCTACTGTAATTCTTTCGATATTTGTTTCAAATTTTGGTGAATTCTAGGGCTGTGGATTTCTATCTTTTCTTACAGGTTTCAACTGCTTATTGCTTAGTTTTTGTGTTTTTTTAGTCTAAAACGCCTTTTCAAGTATGGGATTCTGATTCGTATTCGAAGTGAAATGATCTATGTGCATATAATTATTGCTTGTGAACTTTCTATATTTGAATACTGAAGGAGATTTCTGGGGGGTTTTTCTTGTAGCTTGAGAGAATGGAGACCTTTCTATTCACCTCTGAGTCTGTGAACGAGGGTCACCCAGACAAGCTCTGTGACCAGATCTCTGACGCAGTTCTTGATGCTTGTCTTGCTCAAGATCCTGATAGCAAGGTTGCTTGTGAGACCTGCACCAAGACTAACATGGTTATGGTTTTTGGAGAGATTACAACCAAGGCTGAAGTGGACTACGAGAAGATCGTCCGAGATACTTGTCGTTCCATTGGATTCATCTCAGACGATGTTGGTCTTGATGCTGACAACTGCAAGGTTCTTGTCAACATTGAGCAACAGAGTCCTGATATTGCTCAAGGTGTTCATGGCCATTTCACTAAGAGACCTGAGAACATTGGTGCTGGTGACCAGGGTCACATGTTTGGCTATGCCACAGATGAGACCCCGGAACTTATGCCTCTTAGTCATGTCCTTGCAACGAAGCTCGGTGCTCGCCTCACGGAGGTGAGGAAGAATGGTACCTGCCCATGGTTGAGACCTGATGGTAAGACCCAAGTTACTGTGGAGTACTATAATGATAGTGGTGCTATGGTCCCTATCCGAGTCCACACAGTTCTCATCTCCACCCAGCACGATGAAACTGTCACGAATGATGAGATTGCAGCTGACCTTAAGGAGCATGTGATCAAGCCTGTTATCCCTGAGAAGTATCTGGATGAGAAGACCATCTTCCACCTCAATCCCTCTGGCAGGTTCGTCATTGGTGGCCCACATGGAGATGCAGGTCTCACCGGCCGTAAGATCATCATTGACACTTACGGTGGATGGGGAGCTCATGGTGGGGGTGCTTTCTCTGGAAAAGACCCAACCAAAGTGGACAGAAGTGGTGCTTACATTGTTAGGCAGGCTGCCAAGAGCATTGTAGCCAGCGATCTCGCAAGGAGGGCAATTGTGCAGGTCTCTTATGCCATTGGTGTTCCTGAGCCATTGTCGGTCTTTGTTGACACATATGGAACTGGGAAGATCCCCGACAAGGAAATTCTCAAGATCGTGAAGGAGAACTTCGACTTTAGGCCCGGGATGATGACCATCAACCTCGATTTGAAGAGAGGCAATGGCAGGTTCTTGAAGACTGCCGCTTATGGACATTTTGGAAGGGATGACCCAGACTTCACTTGGGAAGTTGTGAAGCCTCTCAAATGGGAGAAGCCTCAATCCTGAGATGGGTTGGTCTATTCAAAACTGAGCTTTTTCACTACTGGATGAAAAATTGTGTGTGAGATCTGCCTGTAATCTTTGGTAGTAGTTGCTAATGTTCTATTTTTACATGTGAGATCCTTCTGTTACTTTTCCCACCTCTTTTGTTGCTTTTTTTTTTTTTTTTGAAAATTCCTTTTTTGTTGCTTATTTTACCTTTGATGATGTATGTTTTTTGTACTAGTTTTCATAATATAAAAAGGGATTCTGTCCAAATTAAATTTTTTGTTTGTAATGACTGCATTGATTGTAACAAAAATTTATACTCATATTGTTACGGGCAATGTGGTTACCTTTTTGGTTGTAGAACCTTTTATATTGGGCTTAATTTAATATAGAAGTCACAAAGTAATCAATTAAACCAAAGATAAAACTTTCATGCAGGAAAGTTTTTGCCAGGTTTTAAACTTTTATTATTAATGTCATTAATTTTTTATGAACCCTACACAAATCCTTCATGAATCCTTTCCCTCCAAGATGAAGATTTTAGATAAGCGTTGTAATTAAGCTGTGATAGGATTCTCTCTCAAGCCTTCAACCAATGGAATTTTTCCTCTCCAACTAAAGTTGAGGTTAAAAAGATATTTTCTGCGACAGTACCCAATGTCCACCATCTCTTTCCAACTTTTTTTAGTCCATGGAATTTTTGGGTTTGGCAACATAGATTGGGAAGTTTATCCAACTTTGTAATGTATTGTTCTATGAAACTCCTATTTTCATCTTTCTCCAATTTAGTTAATTTTTGTTTGATGGGTCGATTTCGAAGTTCTATTAATGGAAGGCTCGTGGAGATGAAAAGGAACAGAGAAGAAGAAGAGAAAACGAAAAAGGCAGAAAACCAAAGTTGAGAAAATGAAAAAGAGAAAATTGCACGAACCACCTTAAATTATGATGTTTGTAACAATTAACCCTTTAAAATTTCAATTTGATCAATCGAATCTCTCAAAGTATGTTAAGTGTTGCAATTAACCCCCTTTATACTAAATTTGGTTACTTAAACTACAACACGTGTGAAAATTTATTAAAAAATTATATAATAATAAATTTCACTTGTGAAAATAAAAGGCTTCAATAGAAAGTTTGTTTTCTCAGACCAAGACCGAATTCAACTGGGACATCAAATATGCCAGAGTCCAAACCCTAAACCCAAAGTACAAATCCCTAACTATAAACCCTAAAAATCCCCCCAAATTTCCCCTCTAATCTTCCTTATTTTTCTTGCAGTTCCTGATGCAGGGCAAGGCCGGCGCTACCAGAACAAAGCCGAGGAATTTCTCTGTTCAAGTTACTCCGCCTCATTTTCCAGCATAACAAATATGCAAAATAATAATTTATTTTTTATTGGACAATTTTACCCTTCATGTTATTATGATAATTTACCAAATTTAGTATAAAAGGAGTTAAAGGCAACACTCAACATACTTTGAGGGAGCTTATTGATCAAATTGAAATTTTAGGGAGTTAATTGGCAAATTCAAGAGCGTCAAAACTTTTTTCTCTGCCTCAGCTACTTGGCTAGACTTCTCGATGCCTTGCTCCAAAACCCTTCATTCACCTTAATACTATCCTTGTGTACGACATAACAGAAAGCACTACCCACTAACGGCCTGCTTCACTACTTGACCCTTATACCTCCTCAATTACTCTTCTACCCCTCCTTGCATATGTCTGTATCACGGTAGGCTTACCCTTTCCTCTTCATTAGTGGTCCTGGGCCTTCTCGCGTATGTTTGTATAAGTGGGGGCCTCACATTACCCATCGGGGTTAGATACACCTTGTCCTCAAGGTGAAAAGTTGGAAACTGCTGTTTCATATAGTGCACTTCCTCCCATGGCTGCACTGGGCTGTTGTCCTTACCATTTAACTAGCCATTCCTGACAACCTGTATCCTTATTCCAGCGTAGGCCGACCACTTCCTCTGGAACCCCAATCCATTCAAAGTCTTCTGACACGATAGTCGAGTTTGAATGCACTTGGTGCTTATCGCCAATGCATTTAAGCAAATTCAACCTTTTCAATAGCTCTAAAAAATCTTTCTTACTAGAGTCCATATTTCAAAATAAAAGCAAGTGAGCCTCCTGATACAATCATTCTCAATGATCACTGCATCAATATGTTCATGGCAGAATGAACATATCCTAACATCTAGAGACGGCTTCCATTATTTGGCACACGGAACCTGAACGCAGATGAAAACTTCACTTTAACCATCGCTCAAACTTTCACATTGCAATTCGATTTTGAAATGAATACAGCATGAAGATTAACTTTGTGCCCTTCATAGCAAAGTACTCAAATCGTTTGAGGGTTTCCAACTCTAGAATATTCCAACAAAGGACCGTCATTGCGTCCGGCGAGACTACTAGTACCCTATATTAGAGTAAAGAGGGGGAAAAATTAATGGTACTAATGTTAGAAATTTATTAGAATCAAAATAGAAAGTTTATAACCATAAAATATATGGCATAAATAATCTATTAAAATCAAATAATTTGTTAAAGAAAAAAAATAAAAACTTTGCATCATTGTTGTGAGAATGTTAGTATGCTAATGACCTTTGAAATCGTTGAAGGAGCTTGTTCAAGGTGTTAACTATAGGTGATTTCGGTTCGGTTTTTATCGGTTTTGTACCAAACCGACAACCGAACCGATATCTTCAGTTTTCAAAAAATAGATCTGATTTAATATTCAATAAAGTATAGAATCATTAGTTCGGTTTCAATTGGTTCGGTTCGATTTTGGATCTGATCCAATGTCCTTTTTTTTTTTTGTCAATTCTTTAAAAATCATGTATCACAATATGAAAGTGATTTGCTTTCAGTAGTTCATTCGTGCACCTTGTCAATAAATGAGAAAGATTCGAACATTAACAAGTTCGATCTTTGCATCCGATTTTCTTTCATAAAATTAGTTTCAAATAGATAATGACAACTAATATGAAAAAAGTATCCAATATTTTCGATTTTTTTAATTACAAATCGATATGTCCTATTTTGTACTAAAAAACCGATTTGATCCATTGGATTGAATTGATTCGGTTCGATTTTTTAATTTTTTTGTTACACCCCTATTAGCGGTAGTACAAGAGTAACCAAATATTAATGTTTGGCATATCAATAAATTGTATAATATAAATATAATAAAAAGTTATCTCCAAAAAGACAAAGGTTCAAATTCACAACAGGTTTGTTGACCTAAAAAATGTCGTTGATGATAAAAATAGATCGGTGTCGATAAAATTATAAGTATAAAGTCGATAAACTTTTAAGTTTAAATATATAAAATAAATATTTCTTAAAAATTTATATTTAAGAATATTTTATAAATGTTTTAATTTATGGTTTATTACGTACAAAAATATGTATCAAACAAACCTTGATGAGAATACATTCTTTTTATTTATAACAAGCATTGAAACTTCACCCTATTACATATCCAAGGGCACACATGCCCATCTCAAGGTTCGAACTTGGGAATCAATAATAAATTTTACAATTAAGTTTACTCGTAAGTTTCGAACTTGAGACTTTCAAAGAAACGTATCTTAGAGACCTAAAGTATCTACGAATGAGGTTGTTATTTGATAAATGGGAATATGTTCCATATTTCCATAGGATTCATTGTCATAACCCAAAATCAAATTGCTCCAAAAGACAAAGAGGCACAAGTTTATTTTACTAAACTTGTATTATGCCTTATTTGTGGCACTGGCCAGTGCCTCTCACTTGTCAATTAATACAGCATGTGAAAATATTCTTGGTGTCAGCTTGAGGACCACTAAATGCTACTTATCATTCACAAGATTAGTATTCTAATCAATCAAACAAAAATCTATAATGGTTCCTTATTGGTTGAGCTAGATAATGCAGATTGTTGAGTTCTAGATATCTCCACATTAACCAATTAGAACAGGATGAAGATCCACAAGGATAGACTTTGTGGGTCACACCAGACACTATATAAGAGCATTTCATACTTGTTGCAATTCATCAAAAGCACTTTGAGGACTTACTTCCTTTGGGTTAAAGTTGGTAGGCATGGCAGCCATGACTCTTTCATCTACCTTCATTGGCAAAGCTGTTCCTTTGAATGCACCGACCGAGCTGGCCCCCTTGGTTCGCAGCAACGGGAGAGTCTCAATGAGGAAATCTGGCAAGCCAGCATCTTCAGGCAGCCCATGGTATGGTCCCGACCGTGTTAAGTACCTTGGACCATTCTCTGGTGAGCCTCCATCTTACCTTAAAGGAGAGTTCCCTGGTGACTATGGTTGGGATACTGCAGGTCTATCAGCCGACCCCGAGACCTTTTCTAAGAACCGAGAGCTTGAAGTGATTCACAGTAGATGGGCCATGCTTGGAGCTCTAGGATGTGTGTTCCCAGAGCTACTTTCCAGGAATGGAGTCAAATTTGGTGAAGCAGTTTGGTTCAAGGCTGGTTCACAAATCTTCAGTGAGGGTGGCCTTGACTATCTTGGAAACCCAAGTCTTGTTCATGCACAAAGCATTTTGGCCATTTGGGCAAGTCAAGTAGTTCTCATGGGTGCAGTTGAAGGTTATCGTATTGCCGGAGGACCTCTTGGAGAAATTACCGATCCCATCTACCCAGGCGGTAGCTTTGACCCCCTTGGGCTGGCCGATGACCCAGAGGCATTTGCAGAGCTTAAGGTGAAAGAACTTAAGAACGGTCGTCTTGCAATGTTTTCCATGTTTGGGTTCTTCGTGCAGGCCATTGTTACAGGAAAAGGACCTTTGGAGAACCTTGCAGATCATCTTGCTGATCCGGTCAACAACAATGCATGGTCTTATGCTACCAACTTTGTACCTGGGAAGTGAAACTCAAGTCATGTTTAAACAAGCTTTCAATTTCACTACATTGAGCGAATAGCTTGGAAAGTGTACAATCTAAGTATTGAAAATCAACATCAATGTTATAATCAATGAAACTATCTTAAGCAAGTTGCTGCTTTATTTATCCTTTAAAAGAACAGAAGGTTATAAATCATTGACACAGAGCAGCAGTAAATTGAAGTAAAAGGCCCGTTTGCAGCTCAAGAGATAAAAACTATTGGTCAAAATTCATTTAGCCATCTGACTACTTGGAGTCATAATTTACTCCAACTAATACATTTAGGTACAAATAACTTGCAGATACTAAAACACAATGAGAAGAGCTTCGTAGTCTTTTCTCTCAGAAGGTCAGACTAACCGCTTTGAAAATAGACCATACGCAAAATCCTCGATATGGAGAGACGAAAGGCATGTGATAAGCCCAGCTAGATTCATTTAAAGCCATAGAACAGTCGAGAAAAGAAAGGCAGAGACGAGTTGAGGGCCCACTAAATAACAACTCTTGAAAGGGGACTGGGCTGGAATCTCAGCTTTGTGTAATTAAACAATTGGTTGAGTAAAAAGTACAGTGGCTGTCAGCTATTGGCAGACACAGAGGTACAGATTTAGTTGGATCATGTAGACTAAGGGACTCTTTTGTTGTGGAGAGTACCTTGTTAAGAGGGGTATGTATGTATTATTGTCCCGAGCGGTAATATGGCCCCCCTGTAATTGAACTTACAAGCTATCACATGTCGATAATATCTTATTTTCACAGAGTATCACAGGATGTAGAAAACTCAATAATTTGCATGCCTCTTCCAGCTACAGCAATTTGATAATGGTTCCTGGAGAAAAATAAAGACGAGAAATTAATGTCAAACTAATGTAAACATAAGTGTCGTTGGGTGTATTGAATTAAATGTTCCACCAACCTGTCACAGGCTCTAGCATCAATGGCCTCCGGTTCTGGCACAGTAATGATCAAATGAGTATACTCAACCAACTTCCCCTGTTTCTCAAGTTTCCAGCACCTGATCCGTTGATCAAGACCAGTAGAAAACACCCAAACTCCATCTGTCCAGACACCTATGCAAGAAAGGAGACATCAGATCTTCAACAGATTCTCAAGAAAGCGCAAGAATTTTTTTTTTTTTTTTTTTTTTTGGGAACAAGAAACAATTTTTCATAATTTGGCAAGAAAGTCTGGTTATGAAGTTATAAAAAAAACAATTCCTTGTTAGCAAATACATTTTGGAAAGTTGTGAACATGTTTAACTCAAAAGAACACCACCTTTCAGGATGAAGTGCATAGTATCACGGTCGTACTTCGTTAAGCGACGAAGAGGACGTGAAGCGCTCGTTCTAGCACATGAACGAGCGCACTGAATCACTTTCAGAGAGCGGGTGGCACACCCGATCTCTAAGCTAACCTTCAATCCCGAGTTTTCGAAAAGATTTTAGAAAAAGAGAGGAAGAAATGTTTTGGCAAGCATTTTTGAAAGGTTGTACGCGGCAAGCAGTTTACAGGAATTTAGACCAAAGCTATGTTCACATACAACTGGTGGGAGTTCACTACCCCCTATAGTGCATTATGGGCCATTTTTTATATGGCAGGCTTGCATATCAAAATGGCGAGGAGCCAACTCCCCCACAAAAGACAAGGGACAAGCAACAACCTAAGGGACTAGCCTGCACACAAAAGCATGATGACGAGGGGCTAACTAGGGCATGCAGCCATGGGCGATAAGCCTTGGACAAGCATCCTCGAGGCGTCGCGGCATGCGGCCATGGACGGCCATGGGCAACAGGCCCTGGACAAGCATGACCGTGACATCCTCCCTCACTTAATTGGTTGACGTCCCCGTCAACCGACTATTCTCGAACTCCTGGATATGGGCGGCAGCTGTCTTCAGGTCTTCAGCGCGCTCCCAACTGATTTCTGCTTCGGGGAGTCCCTTCCATTTAACGAGGAACTCATGTATAGATCTTCTGGGGCGGCCTGTCCGCCTTGTTCTCTCAGCAAGGATTTCTTCAACTTGCTTCGTCGTGGTGTCTTTCATCGTGACAGGAGGTCTGTGTACCTTGTTGCGATCGCTATCCTCTGGGTCTGGGTGGTATGGCTTCAGGCTGCTAACGTGGATCACTGGGTGAATCTTCATCCATGAGGGAAGTTGCACTCAGTACGATGTCTTCCCGACTTTTTGTATCACCTCGACTGGCCCTTCATATTTCCGAACGAGTCTTTGATCGCGATTTCCTCTGAAGCGAAATTGTTCCGGTCTTAGTTTGATGAGGACTCTATCTCCAGTTTGGAATTCTAATGGGCGACGTTTCTTGTCTGCCCACTTTTCATGCGTTTAGAGGCTTTCTCCAAATAGGCACGCGCAATGTCTGCCGATTGTTTCCATTCCTTCGTAAAGTTGTAAGCCTGGGGGCTTTTGCCCACGTATGGGTGGTCAATGACATGTGGCATGAGTGGCTGTCTTCCACGTACAATTTCGAAGGGGGTCCTTCCAATTGAAGAACTTTTTTTTGCAGTTAAAGCTGAATTGAGCCACGTCCAACATGTCGACCCAATTCTTTTGCTGGCATCGATAAAATGTCGCATGTACTCCGGTCTGCCCATCAGTCTGTGGGTGATAGCTAGATGAGATATTCAAGTTGGAACCTAACAGTCGAAACAATTCGGTCCAAAATGACCCAGTGAAGTGCCCATCTCTATCGCTCACTATGCTTTGTGGGATCCCCCATAATTTGACAACATTCTTGAAGAATAGTTAGGCCGTCATCTCGGCCGTGCACATCTTCGGAGTGGGAATGAAGGTCACATATTTAGAGAACCGATCGACGATAACCAGAATGGCTTCAAACTCCCTCACTTTGGGGAGATGGGTGATAAAGTCGAGAGAGACACTTTCCCATGGCCTTGCTGGGACCGGTAAGGGTTCTAATAGCCCCGCTATTTTCGACCTTTCGACTTTATCTTGTTGGCAAATGAGACGTTTTCGTAAATTGCATGATATCGTCTCGAAGGTTCGGCCAGTAGTATCCCTTTTTCAACAAGACATACATTCGTTGCCAGCCGGTGTGGCCTGCCCACAGCGTGTTGTGACATTCTTCCAATAATACCTTTCTAACATTTCCAGAACGAGGTACGTAAAGTCTGTTGCCTCTGGTAAAAAGGAGGTCGTCCTCTACCCAGAATTGTCGTGTCTTCCCTTGTTTAGCTAATTGAATGATGGCTTGGGCCGCCAGGTCATTTACTAAGCGTTCGCAAATGCTTTCTCGTATGGTCCCGTTGAGCCTATTTGCTTGAAACTGGGCTAACATGCTCAGATTCGCATGTTCACTCTTCCGTCTCAACGCGTCGGCTGCCTGATTTGCTCGCCCGGGCTTGTGTTCAAATTGGAAATAAAATTCAGCTAGATATTTTTGCCATCGAGCTTGTTTTGACGACAACCTGGGCTGATTAAAGAAGTGGCATATGGAGCTATTGTCAGTTTTCACGACAAATCTGGCTCCTAGGAGGTACTGCCTCCAAGCCCTCAGGCAGTGGACCACGGCCAACATCTCTTTTTCTGAGGCGACATATCTCTTTTCGACATCATTCCATTTTCGGCTTTCATATGCGATGGGGTGGCCATCTTGGAGAAGAATGCCACCCAAAGCAAAGTCGGAAGCATCCGTTTCGACTTCAAAGGGTTTGGTGACATCGGCAATTTCGAGGCCCTTCCATCATGGCCTTTTTCAGGTCTTCAAAGGCCTCCTGGCACTCAGTAGACCAATTCCACTTAAGGCCCTTCTTCAGAAGGTCAGTCAGGGGTCTAGTCCGCCTTGAATATCCCTCAATGAATCGCCGATAGTAGTTGGCCAATCCGAGGAAAGAGCGCAACTCCGTAATGGCAGTTGGCACTGACCAATCACGTATGGCTTCCACTTTCCCATCTTCCATACCGATCTTCCCGCATTCGATCACATGCCCCAAGAAGCTTATGCGCTCTTGGGCAAACGAACATTTTTCCCTTTTGACATATAACTGATTTTTCCTTAGTTTGTCGAGGACCATTTTAAGGTGGATTTGATGTTCCTCCATGGTCGGGTTGAAAACAACGATATCGTCCAGGTAAACTACTACGAATTTGTCAAGATATTCATGAAAAACTTGATTCATGATGGTGCATAAAGTAGCCGGGGCATTAGTGAGGCCAAAAGGCATCACAAGAAATTCAAAGGCACCATACCGGGTCACGCAGGTGGTCTTAGATTCGTCACCTTCAGCAATGCGGACTTGGTAATATCCAGATCTCAAATCTAGTTTTGAAAAGTATTTAGCGCCATAGAGTCGGTCGAATAAATCAGTTATAATCGGTAAGGGATATTTGTTGCGGACAGTGATCTTGTTTAGCGCTCGATAGTCAATACATAAGCGCAAACTACCATCTTTTTTCTTTTGGAACAGGACTGGGGCCCCAAAGGGAGCCTTTGCTAGCCGAATGAACCCAGCGGATAAGAGCTCGTTGAGCTGATTTCTAAGTTCCATCAATTCGGGTGGAGCCATATGGTACGCGTTCTTTGCAGGAGGTTTTGTCCCGGGTAGCAGTTCTATCTCATGACCAATCCCCCTTCGTGGGGGTAATGCCTTTGGCAAAGCACTCGACATTACGTTGCAATATTTTTCTAGAACTTGCTGAATCTGCACGAGGACTACTTCGGTCGTGTCAGCCTTTCCCATCATTGGGATAGCCATGAACGTTGGTTCTTCATGCGCCAACCCTCTCTTTAACTGGAGGACCGAGATCATTCTTAGGCCATCTGGCTGATTTATCTTAGCTTGAACAACGGTTGGACTAGACCCCGTGATAACCAAGCATTTGGCAAGAGGCATCGAAATGACTTTATGTTCCAAGAGGAACTCCATTCCCAATACTACGTCGAAGTCGTCCATCTTGACGATCACGAAGTCCGCCTAATCTTTCCATTCTCCCAGCTTTAGCGTTGTTCGTCTCGCTACCCCTAGGATGGGTAACGCCGCCAAATTGACCGCTTTCATCTTTCCCGAATCGCAGTTCCATTGTAGGTTCAGTCGCCGCGCTTCGGCTTCGGTCATGAAGTTGTGAGTGGCTCCAGAGTCGACCATGGTACTTTTAGCCGATCTCTAATTGACCCACGCATCAACGTACATGAGCCCACGCTCAAACGACTCCAGACTGACCCATCTTGTTTTGGAGGGCTGACAAGAACTTTAGGGCGCCTATGCGAGGGTTATCATCTCCCTCATTCTGCGGTGTATTGGCATCGACAGTGTCAGTTTCTGTCTCAGCATTAGTGTCGAACGAGGAAGGCTTGGAAGGCTGCTCGCTTAGAGCATTCAGCGGCTCGGTGGGGTCCTTTACAAATGAAGCAATACAGGGGC
>JBBMKA010000018.1:6697187-6717624 GCA_037833695.1 Sechiopsis laciniata
GGAAGGGTTTAAGCTCCCCCCCCCCCCCCCCCCCCGTCTGTCTCCCCCGCCTATCTTAGGCGAGTTGGAGCGAGTATTGGATTTTGAATTACTTGAGGGGCCAGGTTTCTTCCTTGCGTCTTGGGACTGATCAACGCTCAGGTCGTACAACCGCTTGGCCACTGCATAAGCGGTCGAAAGATCTTGTACTCTCTGCTCGTATAGCTTCGATTTAGCCCACGATTTTAAGCCTTCGATATAGCAAAATACCTTATCCTTCTTGGACATATCATGTATGTCCAACATTAATGCTAAGAACTGTTTAACATATTCTCGGATGCTGCCGGTATGCCTCAATTCCCTTAACTTGCGTCTCACCAATATTTCCACATTTTTCAGGAAGAATTGTGAACGAAGTTCTTGCTTTATTCTTTCCCACATCTCGATAGAGCATCGCCCTTGCTCGATGTCTATGAATCTAGATCTCCACCATAATTTGGCATCTTCAGCTAGATGCATTGTCGCCAAGGTAATCTTGGCATCATCAGTCGTTGTGCTCGTGGCACGAAAGTACTATTCAAGGTCAAAGATGAAGTTTTCCAGAGCCTTTGGTGTCACGAACCCCACAGAAGGGTTTCAGCTCTGGCACTTTTACCCTATTCGAGTGTCCCACAACCCCAGTTGGGTTATGGCTTCCCACCGCTCTCATGGTGAGGTTCAGCTTGTTGTTCAGGTCTTCAATTTGAGCCTTGAACATATCGAACGTTGTCTTTACATCTTCAGAAAGGTCCGTGACCATCTGAATCAACGTCTTTTGCGAGTTGTCCAGGACATCGATTCGCTCTTCCATGTGGGCCACAGAGCCCGTTGAACTGTCCCCCCGTTCCAGAACGTTGGGACGCGTCACTTTCTCCTCTAGGGACTCAACCCTCAGCATCAACTCTTGGACGGGTATCCCGTCTATGCGGTTAGCTACCACATCAATCTGACTGGTCTTGGTCTCGATCTCTTCTATTCGAGATTCCAAGAACTGAATGTTGTCCGGAACTTCCCTCAGGAAGAGCAATTGCTCCTCTACTTCGACCAGGCGATCGGATTGTGACTTCCCCGATTGCTTGTTTGCAGACATAATTGGACAAGCAACCTTTTAGAACCGTTTTGGCTCTGATACCAACTATCACGGTCGTACTTCGTTAAGCGACGAAGAGGACGTGAAGCGCTCGTTCTAGCACACAAACGAGCGCGCCGAATCACTTTCAGAGAGCGGGTGGCACACCCGATCTCTAAGCTAACCTTCAATCCCGAGTTTTCGAAAGATTTTAGAAAAAGAGAGGAAGAAATGCTTTGGCAAGCATTTTTTAAAGGTTGTATGCTGCAAGCAATTTACAGGAATTTAGACCAAAGCTATGTTAACATACAACTGGTGGGAGTTCACTGCCCCCTATAGTGCATTATGGGCCATTTGTGATATGGCAGGCTTGCATATCAAAATGGCGAGGAGCCAACTCCCCCACAAAAGACAAGGGACAAGCAACAACCTAAGGGACTAGCCTGCACACAAAAGCATGATGACGAGGGGCTAACTAGGGCATGCGGCCATGGGCGACAAGCCTTGGACAAGCATCCTCGAGGCGTCGTGGCATGCGGCCATGGACGGCCATGGGCAACAGGCCCTGGACAAGCATGACCGTGACACATAGCACAAAATATATGTTCAGTATGTTTAGAGTTCAAGGCTCCTGTAACATGGAAGGCAGAATCCAATTTATAATATGAACAACCTTCATTGAACATGTGAAATGTGCGGATAGGATTAGGATGATGAAACAAAGTATGAATAGCTACATTAGATGGGATTGAATAAATATAAAGATAGGTAAGACATTTTACTTCACACGTTTTCATTTCAAACCATGAGGTCTGGGACTCTGAATCAACATTAAAACCGAATCCAAAAGTGTAAAAGTATCAGATTTCTTTTACCTTTTATAGCGGAACTGTGAGCTGATGCAATTTTGTGAGACCTGAGGAACCTAACCATATATTTATGGTTACAGTCTTCACTATGAAATAGAAATCTCTTCATACTTTCTGCTTCAGATTCCAGTATCTCAGAAATAGGGCTTTCAGAGAGCAATGATAAATCAAACGTAAGACATTGAAGTGCTTGATCATCACCACCGCTCATCACATTATATAAGAAACAATTATTAACACGTTCAGAACTGTTCACAGCCGCTACATGGAGACAATTCACGCCAGATTGATGGATATTGGTTAGAACATGAATAGGTCGTATTTCACAGATCTCAGAGGAAGAATCGCCGGTGCTTAGAATTAGTTCAGAAGAAGTAGAACAAACAGGTTCAGAGGAAGCTGTACTGGCTTCAGATATGTCCACTTTGGATGAGCTTTCGCAAGGAACTTGATTTTGTGTACTTAAATTGGAATCGTCTCCACCTTTCTTAGTAACCGAATCTTTGTTTGGCCGGACTTTGGTCACAGTACTTAAAGATCTCCGCCTTCTACCACCTTGACTTCCTCTTCCTGTACGTGGCCGTTTCTGAAAATCAACAAACAATTCCTGATGAAGTGATGAGAGACGTTTCATGAATGCTTCAATATTTCCAGTTAGATCCCAAAATGCAATACTTCCATCAGTGGCTCCACTAATGACGATGTAAACATTCCCAAGCAGAGTTTCTCCAGCTGAAATAAAATTTATTAGGAAATGGAAAAGGAGACTCAAGTTATGAATTAAAACTTAACAAAAAAATATGCAATACACTAATTTATATTTTCCACCTTTTTAGAGACCTTATGTAATAAATATGAAGAACATGGTGGTTCTGTGATATACTTTTTGGTTTTAGAACTGTAATATGGGGTTCCAAACCTGAGAAATATGACTACACTATGATCAACCTACCAAATAATGACGCAGCAGACCATTTGGTTCAATTTTAGCTAAAACTAACATGTTGGTTGAGAAGCAAAAGGGAACAAAGGAGTTCTGATTTCATACTCGTAAGGAAGGTGCTCCTAAAATGGAAATGATACACCAATAACTCTTTATGTCAAGTAATTGATAAGAAAACATATTATTCACACTTCAGGAATAGAATCTTTTCATTGATGTGAGGAAAAGAGATTCATGCTTGAACGACAAGAAATAGAAAACAAATGTTTTATTTTATCAATAAAAGTAACTTTTCGTTGATGTGAGGAAAAGAGACGAATGCTAAAAAATACAAAAATAAACACAAATGTTAGCATGACTTATTCCAACTACAACACATAGAAAGTGAAATAGACACACACTTCCATTAGGTTGGAATTTCGGAAAAACTATGTGCTGTAGCGTCAAAACTGGTGATCCCACAGGAACCAATGAAGCAACGTCAAACCTGCAGAAAAACTAATTAGAAAAATGACTGAAATATAAGCAACCATTAAGTTTACAATGTTAGTTAATCATTATTCTTATATTTACCACAATCGATGGGGTAAGATTAGAGCTCGAAGTGAAAGTGTGGCATCTGAACATGCAACAACGATGAAACAGATAGTAATCCTGGAAAGCCAAAAAAAGACAAGAATCTTGATGAAAACTAAATTTAAGAAAAGAATAACAAAGAAGAAAAGACATGAACAACACACACCGTGAATTAAAATGTTTAACAAGAAAGCCAGTAACTGCCAAGTATCTCCAGTCATCTTCATATTTTTCTGAAGGACAAGATTTGAGGCTCAACTCCTCTTTTTCTTCAAGTGATTTGGAATCAGCATCAGGATTTATGATAGAAGCGCACTTGGCTTCATCTTTCCTTGTTTTGTGTGAATTTCTATGGGAACTGGAATTCTTGGTTGGCATATCCGTAGAAAGCCACTTGAAAGAAATTGATGAAGACAATCCAGAGGGCTCATATTTAACTTTGCCATTATGTTGGAAACAAGAATTTGCCTCTTCCATTTTCTCAAGCTTCCTATGCTTCTGTAGCCAAGAAGTTAATACCCGCTTCGCACCAGCTGAAATTAGTAAAATAGGATTTTCTTTGTAGTCTGAATCAGATTCTTGTTTATCTTTTACATTTGGCATACTGGTCCCATCCGATGAAATCAAATGTACTTTTGATATGTAGCATATGGATCTCACAGCTGATCCGCCAACATGCTCTCCAAGTAAATTTGAAGCAGACCAATTATTGGTGCCAGGAGTATACCTATACCATCATATAATGCATCAATAACAGGCTTCTTATCTAGTCTTAAAACACTATTTTTCTGGAACAAGAAAAACTGAAAAAGTATCTTTCTTTTCTTCAATAGGTTGGGTGATCTACAAATTAGGTGGTAAACGTGTCCAGTGCCTTGGCAGTTTGGAGCTATATTCATCAAACAACATTAACCGGTTCATTTTTTTAACTTCATGTCAGATGCTAGAGATAAGTAGTAGTAATAATAATAATAATAATAATAATCATTGTAACAACATACCTAGTCAACCTCACTGTCCCATCTTCACAACCAGTAACAATGCAGCTAGATCTGGATATGATATCAAGCTTGTTGTCAGCTTTAGGTTCAATGTTTTCAGGTATAAAACGTACAGAATGCAGCTCTCTGCCATGGAATTGTACGTGTAAATTTTGAGGAAATATTTTTCTTTCATTGTCTGAAACCCAATATCTATGGATATAAATCATTTCATCCTGAAGTAAGAACAAGAAAAGTCAAACTCCAAGGGGCAATCTTGATATCATACAAAGAGAGATAACAAACATGAATGGGGGAGATGTGAAAAAACCTTGACGTATGCAAAACAGTTCTTAAGTTCTGGCACATCGCCAAGATAATGAGAATAAGGACGCCGCCATCCACCACATTGAATTTGTAATACCTGCTCCAATCCATGTTGTTTGAGATTCAGAGAATAATAATTGCAAATAATGTGTGAAGAGAGAGAGAAAATAAACCTTTGATTCAGTAGTTAAGTTCCATATTATGAAATCTGTGGATGCAAAGCCAGTTGCATAAAGGTCAAGAAAAGATTTTTTATCATAGAGCAGAGATTGCACTGATGTCAACTCTTTAACTTGTTTCATCCCTATGAACTCCAAAAATTTCTGGTCTCTGTGTTTGATGTATTCCATATGACATATGCATCCATCTGCACCAGTCTGAACGAGAGCAAATAGGAACAGACTGTCAAGGTAAAATCTCCACAAACCAATTGCATCAGAACAAAGATGACTTTAATCACCCATTCATAGCCAAAATTTTGTCTAAGTACCAAATATTATTGTATCCAATTATATACACTTTTAATCTGTAGGATTTGTGTTATCCCTATTAAAAAAAACTATTAAGAAAAGTTTCTTGTATTGTATCTTGAAAAGAAGAAAGAAACACACAACGATCCATGCTACACATCACAAGGATTGTACCTTAGTATGAGTCAGGGACTGCATGGGTGCTTAGACTCTATATTCACTGAAGCCTATAACTTAGATAGAGAAAATCAACAAAGTTTTTGCACTAAATCATTTTAAACTAAGTAGTTGGGAATATCTTTTTCTTTTAATAGTATAAAATGCAAAATTCTATTTTTTTCTGCAAATTTCTAAGGAGATGATTGGTAACCTTTGCAATCAGAATCATCAATATCTTTCCAGTAGTCTAGGGCCTTAATGTTAATCTCTCCACATAGAGTTTAACATGTAGTAGTGGCAACAGAAGAGTGACATATAAGAAAAACATAGTTTATTGAGCACCCTGACTCTATTCTAAAAGCACAGACTTAGTTCTCAAATCTCAAGAAGAAGAAAACGACTATTTTTTGACTCAATATTCTCTTTACATAATTATCCAATAGAGAATAAAAGAAAGTTGAACAAACCACCCACTCAAAGTTCTTGATTAGTCAATTTTGTAGAGTAAGTTCACATCTACAGAAAATTTTAGAAATGAATGTGCATGGATTAATACTATATACTAGTGCTTGTAAATGTGACGATGATCCTAAGGAACAAACAAACTCCATTGCTGACCTGATGTTCAAAAAGGTACTCAAGTCTATTTCTTATCATAAAGGAAAAACTTAATGCCTAAATATCACAAATATAGAGAATTTATTAAGGAAAAAGAAGAGGTAGTACCGAGTGTATTTCTGCTTGGCCCGAGTCCAATCTGGCTACTACAACACTGGTCACAGTTGATATACCATGAGCTCCTTTGAAGTAACAGGTTGGAATTATCTTTACTTCTGCTGTGATTGGACTATCAAGTAATAAGTCCTTCGATAAAGGGAATAAAATAAGATTACCACGTACATCACCACACACCACAATCTGCAGAAATAAGTTCATTAAAAATTGTGGAAAAAATTACATCATCATCCATTATGTGCTGAAGGATAACATGGGGATGTTTTTAATGAAAAATCCAGATTCAGTAGGATGAATGGAAGTACATACAGGATCACAAAAAAGTCCCCGCAAACACAGAAACAAGAAAGAAAAAGAAAAAAATCACAAAAAGAGGCCCTAGCTGTTGGTGATTAGAGAAAAAAAAAATAATATATATATACATATATATTAAAAGAGTGATGTGAGTGTACGGTGTACCCTAATGGAGGAATTAAATTGTGCTAAGCCCCATGTTTCCTCCGAAACCTATCAATAAATAGAAAATTTCTCCGGTTCCTTTCCAAACAAATATTCGACAAAATTGCAACAAAACCAGCTTGCTTAAAATGCAGACATTCTTTAAATAAAAAAAAAACCTCCTCCATTGTGCATAAATTAGAATTCAAGAACCATCAAAATACCAAAAGAAGACAAAAGGGCAGAGCCATAAAAGATGGTTCAAGTCCACCAAATTGAATTAGCACATAATGCACCACACTAATTGGGTCGAAGAATGAAATTAGGGCTGTTTTAATAAGGTCGAATGCATTTTTCATTAGGTCAGTTCTAAAACATGACGTCATCAATGGAAGGAACTCTTCACTTAACATAAAATTTAGAGAAGAGAAAATATACCTCTTCCTCAAATGACGCATCCAAACACATAATCCTCAAGCCAAAGCATGATACATATTCTGCAATAAGAGATACTTTATAATTTTCGCCATTCTGAAAAGCAGGTACATGATCATTTAACCTCCAGAGTTTCAATACTCCTCTAGGATCAGCAGTAAAGATGTATCTACATAATAAATAGAAATAAATTACATTCAGCAAGTGATATTCAAACCCTCTACGCTGTTCTTGTCAACAATACAAGGACTTAAAAGGTTGATATTGCTGCATATTTTTTTAGAGAAATCAAGGAATTATCTTTGGACTTCAAAAGGAAACCATTGCACAATCAAGTTTCCTAGAAATTTTGCCTTCAGACAATCAATCAGTCTCACGTTGACCCCATGTCTGCTGGACATAAAAAGAAATGACGGATTCATCATTATCAAAGTTATAAGAAATTGTGTTAACCTGAACCCAAGTGACTTGCACCAAAAAGTTCCTAAAAGCTGTCTCTCCATTTCAGCTGACCAATTAAATGAGATGTGAAATTTAGGGGTCTTTGAATTGCCTAGAACTTTTAAAACTGTCATTTTTCCATGACCATCTCCAAGAGCAACCCAGTCTCCGGCTTCAAAGGAAACTATGGATGAACTTGAGGGCAATAAATCCATGCAAACAATTGGAACCTCTTCATTAACATGAACAAGTTTAGTCCACTTTACATCCATGGTTTCAGATAATGTAGCATGGTATAGATAACCATGGTTGGTGGCAACATAGAGTGAAAATTCAGACGAAAACTGTAAGCAGCGCACATACTCACTTTTGCTGCAAAATTAAAGTAAATATTAACCGCGATTGCCATTCCCAGCCTTACAAAAAGTGGATAAAGAAAAACAAAACTCAATGATGAGTAAATATCTACAAGAAATCTTAAAGAATCTCCCTGGAAAATGAACCTTACCTGTCCATAAGTCCGTTATGATCCAATGAATTTGGAAGACAACTAGTGAAGAACTCTCTTTTCATACTACTGCTAGTAATTTCAGCAGGGTCATTGGAGGTCCCAGATAAAGAAGTGTTTAGCCGATGCATTTTAATAGAAGAATCAAAGCCAGCAGTAATAAGAAGAAAGGACACTGGATCATACAAACATCTCCATACACCTCTCCCTCTAAAGAAAGAAAAAGAAAAAAAAACAGGTGTGTCATGGAAAGGCACCCAAGATAATTATATAATATATTCATAAGATATTAATAGGAGAGAGTGGTAAATATGTCCATGATCATAGACCTCCATAACCTAAACTAATATGTAATGCACCATTTGATAGTTACTTAGTTTTTTATTTTCTATTTTAAAATTTGAAGTTCATAAATCATACTCTTTTCTTGCTTTAGTAGCTACCTTTTACAAACTTTCTTTAAAATAAAAAAATAATAATAATTTTGAAGAACATGATATTTTTTTTCAAAATTTAGCTTAGAATTCAAATACTTGTAAGGAGGGTGAAAGGCTTACCAAAAAACGCTGCAAGAAAACAAGTATAATTATAAATAAACAAAGAGAGAGAGAGAGAGAGAGAGAGAACAAAAACAAAATAATTATAAGAAAATACCTAAATAAATTAGTTATTCAATCTACATAATCTTGATGATAAAAATGGATCACCTTCGAATAACATTTAATAGTGTGTAATGGGTATATACATATATAAAACAAATTTGATGGTCCTTGAAATTTTATAAACTCTCTCCAACAGAATAAAATACTTCTTTTTTTTTGGATAAGAAACAATTTCATTAGATGTATGAAATTATAGAATTACAAAATAAGGACAATCCATCTATAATAAGGATCTCCAACTAGTAACAAGTGAATCGAAGCTATAATAATGAAAGAATAAAATACTTCATCCCCCCAAAGAAAGAGAGAGGGAGAAAAGTAGTAACTAAATGAGAATCTGATATTGACAACAAGAGCATGGCTTAACAGGCATAAAGTATATGCTTATATGACAATAAGTCATGAGTTCGAATCCTCCACCCTGATTGTTGTTAAACTCAAAATGGGAATATGATAGTAGAGCAAAATCAAATAAAAATATTTATAGGCTTTCGATCAACAATTTGACGTAATGAGCACATATAGTACAGTAAATCATAGTATACAAAACTATTGTCATACAGAAAAGTCGTCACAACTCACATATGCTCCCTTATCATCTCCAGCTGTTTGCCATCTAGTCCCCAAGCACGACATGTACAATCTTCACCAGCAGTGATTATCAACTACAACGATAACCCAAAAGAACAGTCAGTTAATCTACAAGAATAAACCAGGAAATGCAACCAGGCTTTTGTTTTGGTATAATCAAATAGAACTCAAAGTAAAGAATTGTGTAATAAAGTCCAAATAATATTAGAAGCCCAAAAGAACAGTCAGTTAATCTACAAGAATAAACCAGGAAATGCAACCAGGCTTTTGTTTTGGTATAACCAAATAGAACTCAAAGTAGAGAATTGTGTAATAAAGTCCAAATAATATTAGAAGTTGTACAGTTTAATTGGTTTTTAAACTTCTTGAAAAATATAAAGTCGTGAATTGTGTAATGAAGTCCAAATAATGTAAGAGATGATCTCTAGTTTTTTTTTTTTTTTTTTTTCTAAATACTAGATGATCTCTAGTATTTAAAACTAGGCAAGTGATTTTTGGGACTGTGAAACACCAAGAAGAAACTTGGATGAAACATGTCGATTATTTCCTTATTTTCATAATAATATCTTTGTATTTTGTGTATTATTATTTAAAGAAAGGAAAATTTACTTTCCTTATTTCTAATTGGGTGTTACTTCTATTAAAGAAATACTCATCTTCTTTTTTTTTTTTTTGGAAACTGAGAAATCGGAGCTTCGTTCTACTATACCCGGGGTAACCATGCCCGTCCCTAGGCCAGGCATCGGGAGACATAGAAGGAATAGAGACACAGAAGGTGTCTACAAATTAATGTCACAGGTGAGTCTCGAACTTGGAACCTTGAGGAGAGTATACATTCAAAGCACAAGGCTTCAACCACTATGTCATCCCTTGGAGACCTCATATTTGTGAATATAGTAAAAATATCAGCTCTCCATGTTACTTTGCGCATGGCATAGAGTAGTTTATAAATATGATTTCAAGTTTTTTAATAACAAGTGTGCTAGCGAACAATAACAGACAGTCTAAAATTATAGCATGTGAGGAGGCTCACAGAATTATAGATACAGCAGTCCCAAACTCTAGCATTATGGCCAAACAGCACAATAACCTCCCCAGGGTTATCTGCATCACTCTTTTTTGTGTTTAGCCTCCATATGCGAGCACTGAAGTTAAACCCAAGATATAAAAAATATAAATGAATTAGGATTCAATTCATGAAGATCAGAATTAGTGAAAATCAAGAAATAAATTCACCTACGATCATCAGAAACAGAAACCAATTTGGACCCATCAGAGGACCAAGCAATACGAAAGATAGAACCCTCGTGCCCAACAAGCCTACTTATATGAACCGCCTCGTATTGCAAATGGTGAAATTGAAAGTCATTATTCTTCCCATCACAATCTTTCCCAGTACCTTTTGAAGGAACCACTTCCCAAACAATTATCTGCAAGAAGTAAGAAAATGCTATGAGAGATTTAAATGGAACCAAAAATAAAGAAACAATGGGAATCACAAGCATTTTCAAAAACATAAAAATAATAATAATAATTGGTATGCATATGAGAGGAAAATCAGTCGAAGCAGAGTACCTACAGCTTTGATGCACCTAAGCTACAGTTGCTGAGGGAGGCTCAACATTAAAAATTTCCATAAACAAAATTGGAATGAAATAGGCAACGGATTCTGAATGTAGAACTATATGTTACGAAATTAAGAATAATTTAAGAAGCAGTATTCATCAGTTCTAATACAAAGACAGATTAGGCACCTCGTTAAAAATAGTACCAGATGCAACTCGAAGAGTTTCAATATCGACACCCCACAACCGCATTGAGTACAAGAGACACCTATCTAGTAAACATAAATACAAACGGAGTCAGAAGCAGAAAAAATTAAAAGGGACAAAAAAGAAAAATAGCACCAATATCTCAGAATCAATGACATATAAAACAACACGAATAACGAATTCATTTGACCATTCCAAATACAGAGTCAGTTATCATGAACTTGATAAAATTAGCATAGAGCTCTAACCTGGTGATTCAACTTTAAGAATCATTCTAGATTCACAAGTATCCCAAACATGAACAGAGTTATCACTGCATCCAATAGCAATATAACCGCAGCTATCACTACCTGCCAAGGAAGAAGAGTCACGGCTCTACTCCCAATCAAAATTCAAAGTTAATCCTACTAGTTAAGCCACTTTAACAAACGATTCATAACTAAACTAATACCTTCAAGAAGCAAACATCCAATACCCAATGATTGAACCTCGGCAAAGAACACAACAAAACCAAATTCACACATACTTCAGCAACAAATTCAACGCTAATACGATACAGCTTCACTCTTTTTTCACCAAAAACAACCAGTACGAAATCAAGCTTAGTAGAACAAGACGATGTGATTGAAGAAATCCCATGAACGCGAATCCCTTCAAACACCCGAAACGATTGAATCATCTTTCCAGATTCCAAGCTGTACGTCAGTACTTCGGAACCGGACCCTGTGATTTTGCAGCAGTCGGTGATGAACTGAATGAAGATTGATAAAATTGAAAAGAGTATGAACAGTACCTGCGAGGAGAATTGGGAGAGAGGAGATTTGCGGAGGTAAATGGAGAAAACAAAGAGCTGAGATTTCTCCAAGGTATTGTTGGCTGTGCAAATGCCACTCGGCCCGTTCTTCCTTGACCGCCATGGAAGCTACGTCTTGGTGCTGTTACTGTTGGAGATTGAGATTCAGGTCAGCCAGGCTTCGTCTCAGCTGAATCCGTCGTAAAATTATGGCGATTTTCAGCTGCAAGTTTTGAACTTGTGAAGAAGATGCATGAGAAAAAACGAAAAATAGGGATTAACCTAATCTTTTTCCTTTTTCTTTTTTTAAGGAAAAATCAAAGAAATTTTTTAGGACCAAATTTTACATTTATAAATAAATTGTAACGCAAATTAAGACATGTAAGCATGGAAATTTAGGTCATTCTTGACCTAAATTTTTCTCGTCAAATAAACATAATTATAAATATTTGTATCAAGTTTGGATTTTTTTTTTTTTTTTTTAATTAGTATCAAGTTTTGATTTGGTTCCATTTTTTATCTTGAATTTTTTCTAATTTATTCTCTTTGATAAGGACCCGTCTATAGAGGATTGGTAGAATTTATCATAAGCAACGATTTAAGGTTTTTTTTTTTTTTAAGTTGAAGATAAAATTAGATATCTAAAAGTTTATGAGTCAAATTAAACAATTTTTAAAGTGCAAGAATTAAAATCTCTTTCTTTTTTCTTTTTTTTTGTTGATAAGTGTATAAATATCGATTTTCAAGATCAAACTCGTGATTTTTTCGTTAACTTGATTATTAAAAAAAAATAAAATCAACACGCCACAACTCTTTCAATCATCTCAATTATTGTTAAACTAAAAAAAACACTAACATTAATTTTATATCATAAAATTTATTTATGAGTTTGAAGCTCCATTTTCACCTATTGTCAATTAGAGAGGAGCTACATTTATATTTAATATTTTTTAACAAAATATGTCTTAATCAAAGTTCAAGAGTAAGAGTGAAAGACTCGAATCTATGACGTATTAATAATAATTTATTGGAGTGAATATGTTGGTGGCGTGTTGGTACATCTTGTTTGGTGGTAGTTTATTTCAATTCTATGGTCACGAGTTTTTATTTTAAAAATTGATATTTGACTTTTATATAAATAATTAAAATTTATGACCTTTTGCTCATAATTATATAATTATGTCAATTGAGCACGTCAATCACAACATAATCATTATAATTGTTTTTAACTACATTTTAATTATGACATAGTATAAGTTTGACTCATCATCTTCTCATATGTTATTAAACTAAAAAGGTTAAAATACCATTTTGGTCCTAAAAAATATATATCATTTTGGTTCCTTGACTTTCAAATGTCCAATTTTAGTACATCAATTTTGCTTTTTGTTCAATTTTAGTCTCTCGACTTTCAAAGATTCAATTTTAGTCCCTTAACTTTCGTCTTGGTCCAATTTTAGTCCTTCAATTTTCATATTGGTTCTATTTTAGTCTCTCGCCGTTTGTAATCTATTCTGTTAAAGTTTTTTTGTTCCACAGCTCTTCTCTCTCCCACCCAAATCATTATCTCTCTTCTCTTCTCCTTTATATTCATAGAACAAAAACGAGAAACAAGGCAAAGTAGACAAAGAGGCAACAGAGGGATTTAAGGGAAAATTAACTCGTTTGTATTCAATGTTTGTTGTTACAATTCAATACTCAATAAATGAGGAACATTCAACTTAAATACAAGAAGAAGACGCTCCTAACAATGATAATGGAAAAACTAATCAACCACTACAAATACAACCAACATTACAAGCCAATTGAAGTGTCGTTTGAATAGTTAGGCAGGTGATGAACATAATGAACAGTTTGTTGCAGAGTGTTAGGTTGAACAGTTGTAACATCCTCCCTTAAACGAGGAGCAGAGATGCAATGTAGTCGGAGTTTGGACCTCAACGAACACAACGGTTTAGTTAGACAGTCTGCAACTTGATCACTTGAGCGTATATGGCGAACTTCAAGGTGATTAGAGAGTTGCTGATCACGAATAAAATTAGCATTGATCTCAATATGCTTTGTTCGTGCGTGAAACACCATATTACGAGCGAGAGCGGTAGTGGACATATATTGTCGCACCAAGATATGGGTGTGGCCTGAAGTTTGACTTCAAGGTCTGTCAATAAGGATCGTAGCCATAGAAGTTCGCAGGTCACATGAGAAAGAGCCCTGTATTCGAACTCTGTATTTGAACGGGCCACAACAGCTTTTTTTTTAGACAACCAGAATATAAGGGATGATCCTAAGTAAACACAATAACCACTGGAAAAATTTTATCATCTAGCAACGAAGCCCAGTCCGGATCCAAAAATCTTGTTAGAGTGATGTGGGCTACTGGTTGAAGAGTGAGGCCCCAATCAAGAGTGCCTTGCAAGTATCGTAAAATCCTTTTGAGAGCTTTCCAATGTTGTGTTCAAGGAGCTTGATTGAATTGACTTAATTTTTTGACTGCAAAAGCCACATCAGGTCACATGTTATAGATAATGCAAGGACCCTATAATGTTGCGGTAAGTTTATGGATCGGTAAGGAGATCACCATCAAATTGAGACAATTGTTTGCCTGACAGCACTAGAGAAGGTACAAGTTTGATGTGAAGCAAGTGATGCTTCTGAAGAAGGTCTTAAGTGTAAATTTCTTGGGAAAATACGAGAGATCCATTCAATTGTTTCACTTGGATGCCAAGGAAGTAGTGAAGAGGGCCAAGGTCCTTAATCGCAAACATAGACTGCAGTTGTTGAGTAACCATGTGTAATAGTGTCGAGGATGATCCAATTAGGATTAAATCATCAACATACACGAACATGAAGACAGTACCAAAGGTGGTTTGAATGACAAACATCGAGCTATCAGCAAAAGATTGTTTGAACTACATATGCAGAAAGTGAGACCGTAGCTCCTTGTACCAAGCCCGAGGGGCTTACTTAAGCCCATATAGTGCTTTATGCAATTTGCACATGTAATTGGGTAGTTAAGGATCAACATATTCATGTGGTTGTGTAGTGTACACATCTTCCTTAAGCGTACCATGGAGAAAAGCTTTAGAGACATCAAACTGCTTAATGTTCCAGCCCTAAGTGAGAGCAAGGACAAGAACTATGCAAATGGTGGTCGATTTAATCACTGGACAATAAGTTTCACCATAATCGAAACTAGCTTGCTCTATAAACCCCCACACAACTAATCGGGCCTCATATCGTTCAATATGCCTAGATGCACTCCTCTTGATTTTATAGACCAACTTTGTAGTGACTATACTTTGAGCTGTTGAAGTTGGAACTAATGTCCATGTCTTGTTGCTCATAAGAGCAGCATATTCTTCATCCATGGCTTTCTTCCATTCGAGGGTCTTACTAACATCTTTGTGTTTGGTCGGTTCAAGTTCTGACTAGTTGGGGGACTTAGTCGCATGAATCATGCCATTAAACGGTTTATGAGGTTTGACTGTCCCAGGTTTTGCTCGGGTTATCATTGGATGAGTATTAGCAGTAACTAATTCATCAGTTGGAGGAGACAGTGTGTTGTCTAAAGGTAATGCAGCAGTTGTTGGTGAAGTGTTAGTATGACCCTTGTCTGTGCTTATATGTGAAGAATCAATGGGAAGGCATTCATGGATGGGAGTAGAGTCAGGAAGGTGTGTTTACACAGAAGTCGGCTGTTGGAACTTAATGTTTGATAGGACAGGAAACCAATGTTGTGCAACTGATTCTAGAGCTAGTGAAGTCTGCTGTTGATGTGGAGAAAATAAAACATTAGAAGGAAACTCAATCTCATGAAAGTGATATGTATAAACCCGGCCTGAAGGACTAAGGCATTTGTAGCCCTTATAATGTTCATGATACCCCAAAAATACACATTTTTTGTGTGAAAATTCAATTTATGTTGTTGAAACAGTCGAAATAGAGGAAAACAAGCAGATCCAAACACACGTAAGAATTGATTGTCAGATTGCTTTTGTATTAAGACTTCTAAAGGTGACTTTTGATCAAGAACTATAGTAAGCATCTTGTTTATAAGGCGAGCAGCTGTACTACTTCCCACAAAAAATACAATGGCATAGAAGCTTGTGCTAGGAGACTTAAGCCAGTTTCAACAACATGCCTATGTTTCCTTTCAACCTTTCCATTTTGAGGATATCTATAAGGACACGAAATTTGAATTGTTATGCCTTGTTCCCTAGCTTTAGTGTAAGTGGTTTGAACTCCCCTCCTCTGTCACATCTAATAACCTTAATTTGCTTGTTATATTGTTTTTCAACTAGCACTTTAAATTCACAAAATACATGGATTGTATCATATTTTAATTTCAAAGGATAGATCCAAGTGTATTGACTATAGTCATCCAAGAATGCTACATAATATTGAAAACTCTTGTTAGATTGCACAAGGGCCGACCCCAAAAGATTTATATAGATAAGAGCTAGAGGCTTTGATGCTCGGGAAGTTGATATATTAAATGGAAGTTAGTGTGCTTTACCATACTTGTAAGTTTCACAAAATAAATCTGGCTTTTCATTACTAATTGGAGCATTACAAGTTAACAAAATTTGACTTAAAATTCTAATAGATGGGTGGTCCAATCTTTGGTGCCAAATCCTTTAATACATACTACAAAAGTGCTAGAATTTGTTGTCAAATCCTCTAAGTCAGTAGAATTTAAAGTCTTCAAACTCTTAATTTCTTTACACAAAACATCTCCTTGGTCAGCCTTATGAAGCTTAGTAACTGCTCTATAAAAAAAAACCTTGTACAACCCTTGTTCAAGCCTTCCGATTCCCTGATTTCTCTGCTGTCATTGGCCTTAACAGCACAAAACAAACCATTAAATTCAACAATTATAGTATTATCCCTTGTGAGCTTTGAAATACTAATCAAGTTCTTTTTTATCCTTGGGACATAAAGAACATCTTTGAGTTTTAGAGTTAGCCCTTTTTTTTAAAGATAAGTGAAACCTATTCCAAGTATTAGAACTTTTGTTCCATCTCCTACCATAATAAAGTTTGTACTTGAGCTTTCCTTTGGATATTCAGGCGAGCTAGGTCAGTAGTGACATGATCACTAGCGCCACTATCGAGGAACCAATCAGCATCTTGAAGAGTTTCTAGATAAGCCATCAAAGCCGTTCCAATGTATGGCATTGGTGATGGTCCTCCAACAGGTGGTTGATTGAAATTGGGAACTGAGTTCCTTTGAGTGTAACGATGATGGCACTTTGAAGCATCATGACCTGGCTTTCCACAAATTTAACATATGATTTTGACATAAGGAGAAAACCTTCTATTTTTCCATTTACCATAGTTATTTGGTGGTTGATCATCGGGATTGTTACCTTATTTTCTACCTTGGTTAGATTGATGCTCTTGATATGGTCCTGAGTTTGAACTTCCTCCCTTAAAACTGGAGAAGTTGATTTCTATAAAAGATTTGTTATTTTCTGTCAAGGCCTAGTTGATAGAGGAATGGACATTTAAGATATTGCTCCTTAATGTTTGTAGCTTCTCTTATCTTTGCTCAAACGAAATCAGTTCTTGTTGAAAGTTGAGCCAGGTAATGTTGGTGCTTCTCAACACACATACTATTGGATTATACTCGTCATCTAGCCCAACAAGAGTGTAGGATATCAATGTCCTTGTATCCATAGGTTCCCTGCTATGAGCAATTGATCATGGTACTTTTTCATCTTGGTTAAATACTCTTCCATCTTCATATTTCCCTTCCTTGTTTGTTGGAGCATCTAACAATTATGATCTTCCTACGATCGAGAGTAATGACCGCAACACTCCTTTATAGCTTGCCACAAGGTAAATGTTGTTTCATGTGTCATAACTTGAGCCGCCATCTTCATATTCATCGAGTTATATAGCCAACTTACGATCAACTAATCTGCAGCTTCCCACATGTCTGTTTCAGGATTAGCACACACCAGCCCATTTGGCTCATCTTCAGAAGGAGGTAGCACGATCATCCTCTCAGGACGAGGAGTTGAATCATCAAGGTGCCCATTGATTTCATGACTTCTCAGTAGGGGAATAGCGATACTTTTCCATAAAAGGAGGTTACCTCGATCCAGCTTGATGGAGGTTACGTGGGTCATTAGGGATGAGCAGCTTAAATTTTCGATGGGAATATTTTTGTGTATGACCAGTATCTTCCCTTCATCCTCCTCAATGTTGTAAGGATTGTATGTTTCTTGTGATGTTGCCTTTGGTGCAGGGTTTTTTGTCGCCATTTCTGCTGAGCTACCGATCTGTTCTTTTGCCACTTTCGGATCAGACATTGCTCTGATACCAAGAACAAAAACAAGAGATAAGGTGGACGACTGTTCTAAGCATTCCTATGTTTTTTCCTCTTACGGTTCTTCTCGTCGTTAGCCCTACCGTGGACGACGGTCGAAAATTGGCACTGTAATTTTTGTCTTGATCTTTTTGTTTGGCAAGATAAGGTGGAAGATTGTTCATGATTCATTTTAGAAGCATCATCAAGAGGACAATACAGAAACGAGTTAAAGAATAAAAAAATATTTGGTTTAATCGAGATGTCGTGCAGCTCAAATGGTCGGAATTAGAATGTCGACTATGTTGTGTCTTTTCAATCCTACTCTATTTTTGGCCAAGCTTGTGTGATCCAGTGTTGATTCCCCTGAAAAAATGGTTATTTCAAGTGCCAAATTGGTGTCGACAAATGTGCTTGGCACCAATGTTTTTTGCTCTATTTTTCTGGTGATGAACAAAGAGGAAAAGAGAAGAAAAAAAGGACAAAAAAATGAAATAGAGTGATACGAGTTAAGTGGGGGAGGAGTTGAGGAGAGGAGCTTTTTTTAAACAAAAAAACTAACAATAGGGACTAAAATGGAATGAATATCAAAGTTGAGGGACTAAACTTGAACATTTTGAAAGTATATGGACTAAAATTGAACAAAAAGCAAAGTTGAGGGACTAAAATCGGACATTTTAAAAGTCGAGAGACCAAAATGGAACAAATATGAAAGTCGAGGGACCAAAATAGTATTTTAACCAACTAAAAATATCACATAAATTTGATGGGATTTTAGATAACTCAGAGGCATGATCTTTTAAAAATGGTTTATGAGTTATGTTTGTTTATTTAGTTGAATAAAGATAGTTTACAAAGATTTGAATGTACAATTTTAAAGGAAATTGTTGGGTTTTTAATATCGTGGCAAGCAGAGATTGTTAATATGTATACCAACCACTTCATACTCAACTTAATGTTATGCATTTTAACTTAATATGTCCAAATGTGATTAAAATTAATTACATCCGGCAGAAGTATAAAATTAAATTAAATTGAGCGTACCTCTAATCATTGTTTTGGTAATCGAAATGAAAATCAATTATTATCTCGAAATGCAGCACGAAAACCAGTGACAGCAGTGGTTCCTCTACACCTTTACTCTTCCTAATTCAAATGGTGTTGTTTTTCTTAATAGAAGAGTAGGTATAGGAACCAACACTTGAAGAAGAAAAAATACAAAGAGTTATATAATTCTCTCTGTGATATTTCTTTTTAATGAATAAAGATGGGTGGTTACAAAGGGTTACAAAATAAGTGGAGAGTTACGGATATCATGGACCACAAAAATAGGGATATAATAAATTAATAAATGAAAAATAATTCATTAATTATAATTTCCAACACTTTTTTTTTTTAGAAAATAATTTCCAACACTTAACTCATAGTGAATGTAGAAGCAAAACTTTGTTGTCTCTAACGATGTTTACTGTATTTTTAATGACAAAAAACGAAGTAGGACAAGAATTGTGCAGAAGTTACATAGAAAGAGAATAAAGAAGACGATATACAAGTATGTAAAGAAGAAGTAATAAAGTACTCGCCATATTTAAAGTGGTTCAATCAATTTGACATGCATCCACTATTGAGAACAATTTTTTGTTAAATATTCTAAATGAAAGATGAAATTCATCATAATGAACAAAATCTCTAAATGTGTACATCTGAGGTCTTCAAAGTTTTAGTGAATTGTTGAATGGTGAAGTATTTATAATAAATGTAACCATCATGAGTGCCCCTAGTGGTCAACAGAGTCTTGATGTGCATAAGAGGTTATGAGTTCAGTTTGATACTAACTTAAGAATTAATTTTTTACGAATTTCTAACTCACAAGGTATAATTGAAAAGGTTAAAAGATTGAGTTATAAATTGGGATTGATTTTTCTTTTCCTTAAAAGATTGATTTTTCTTTGGGGATTGAATCGGAAAATACAAGATTAAACCATACACTTTATTATTATAAAAAAAAAAAAAAAAAAAACCATTTTCTAACATAAATAAATGGAAATGGTAAATATCAAAAAAATAATAAACATAACGGGATTAAATTGACGGTTTGAGTATATAGGGTGCGTTTGTTTTTTGGATAAGAGTGAAGTGAAGTGGAGTGTAAGAGAATGAAGTGGTTAATAGTAGTATGAAGTGGTTACTCGTTTGAGGATTGAGGTTAATAGAAGTGGGGTAATCAACTACTTGTTTGAAAATTGAGGTTAAGAGCAGTTGTTTTTTTTTTTTTTTTGAAAATGTGGTTGAAGTAAATAATAACAATTATGTACTTATAATTAAAAAATTATGAATTT
>JBBMKA010000018.1:6717724-6732684 GCA_037833695.1 Sechiopsis laciniata
AAACTTGTAAAAATATATTCTTCTAAAAAATAAAAAAAATAGAAAGTAGTAGGATATAATGGTTTTATTAAGCAAAAGTAAACATAATATATTATATAATAGTTAAAATATTTGTTTTCTAACACAGAAATAGAAGAAGAAAAAGTTCTTAACTTCAAATTTTTTTTTTTCTTACCTAACTTTATTAATTTTTGTTTCTTATTTTTATTATTTTTTAAAATATTAACTACTAGAAAAATAAAATGACTAAAATGTAAATTTAATCTATTTTTAATTTTGTTTTATTTTGATTCTTTTAATTTTAAATATCAAATTTTAATCTTTATTACGATGATACAACTAAAATTTAGTATTTTTTATTGATTTATTACTCTATTTCATTTGCAAATTTATTCTTATTAATTTTTCATAATTTTAGAAATATGTTCACATGAAATTTTTTATTAAAAAAAATGAGGTTTTTTATGAATTAAAATTATTATTAATTGATAATTTTTTATGAAATAATTCGTTTCAAAATCGAATTGTGTGTTAAATTATATTACAACCAAACTAATACGCTATTGACTTTTTCAATAGAGTTAAAATTGTTTTTAGAAATAAATATTTTGATATTAATGTTAGCCGACATTAAAAGATAAATTTGATGAGATTTAATGTGGAATTTGATAAAAGAGTTTTTTTTAAATATATATATAAATTCGAATAGTGGTTAAAGAGTGATTGAAAAAGGATTGAGAGTGGTTGTTTACTACAAAAAAACAAACACACCCATAGGAATTAAATTGAAAAAACAAAAACAATACTTGGCGAAAAAAAAAAAAAAACTAAAAATTCAAATTACAAAAGAGAGCCCGGAAGTAAATAAAAAATAAAACAATATTTGGTTTTTAAAAAAATCTAAAATTACAAAAAATTAAAAAATATATATATATAATACACACACACTAATATACACACTTGGCAAAGAGAAAATCGAACATTTGAACATTACAAAAGAAGGGCCGAGGTTTTTGGGCCGGAAGAAGGCCCAGCAAAAAATAAAATGAATTTTAAGAAAAAACATGGAGAAGCGGGGTATCGAACCCCGTACCTCTCGCATGCAAAGCGAGCGCTCTACCGTTTGAGCTACATCCCCATTTGATTTTGAAGTTCTATTTTAAATATTTATAAACATTTTTTATCTTCGTTTTGAAACCAGTCATACAGGAAAAAGTTGTGGTGAATAATTCAATTTTATCTCATGCAATTGTTGAAACATTTTAAGGGTTCACTTAAATTACTACCTGTGGTAGATAAAATACGAGTTAAAAAATAGAAATTAAGTTAAATTATAAGTTAAATCCCCAAACTTTGTTAGTTCGGATTAATTAGACATTTTGCAAGTTGGTATTGATTTATACAATTTCTTATCTTTTGATGGTTTTAATTTGTTTTTTCAATTAAGTTATTATTATTTTTTTAATCGAAAAGTTTGTCCTATATGTGCTTCGATTCATTGAAAAACTTTTGTCACACAAAATTTCACAATATTCTCATAACTACGGTTAGAAAACCCTAAAAATAGGAATTGCACAATAATAATATTCTTTTTTGAAATAACACAATAATAATATTCTTGAAGTATGCACAATAATAATATTCGTACATATGCAAGTCAAATAATTGGCACACATACTCTAACACATGCATCCAAACTATACTCCATCTTCCACAAGTTAAATAATAATAATAAAATAAATTAGACTAACATGTCATTAAAGGCAATATTTTTTTCCCCTTCATTTGATGGAGTCTTGATAGAAAGAGAACAATATTGGGAATTTTGGGGGTTTTTTTTTTTTTTTTTTTTTTTTTTTTTTTTGTGGGTGTAATAAAACCACCATTTTGAGAGTTTAATTTATTATCATTGTTATTAATTTAACGTATAAAAATTCTCTTCTCTCAACTTCCCAGTGAAGACGATGGTGGCTTCGACTTCAATCGAACCCTTTTATTGGAAATTTGAGTTATTTTAAACCCTACCCATGATATAGCACGAACCATTAAAAATCAAGAAAGATATTTTCATAATGGCAAGACACCACCGATATTAAATTATATAGATAGACATTAATATTTTAAAAAAATACTTTTTTTCAAATTCATTGGGTTTTAATTCTCCAGTGCTTATTACCATTTTTTTAATTAAAACTCATAACCCTTAAATCAACAAGTTATGACAATTATCGATAAATTGTCGATAAGAGTAGTAGCTCAAAAACATCAATCTATATCCATTGACCATATAGTTATGGTTCAAATCTTCTACTCTCAATTATTGCAATCTCAAAAAAAAAAAAAAAAAAAAATCCTAAATTTATCCTATCTTACCATCAAAGGCTATTTTTAACATTATAAAAGGTACATGGACTAAAATTCTGCATTTGATAGTTGTGTTTTTTTTTCCTTTTTTGAGATTACAACATTTGAGGGTGGTGAATTTGAATTCATGATCTCTTGATCCAATGGGTATACATTAATGCTGCTGAACAATTATTTTTGTTGGTTGCATTTAATACTTCAAACATTAAAATAGAACAAACATCAAATTATAAAGATTAACATAATATTTTAATTACTGCAATTATATCTCCAACAAAACTTTGAAATTGTTTTGATTAAACTACAATGATACAAATTAGTTCCAAGAACTTCCCAAGTTAAATTAAAAGGTTGAAGATCTGTTTATAAAGCCTACAAATTGAATGTTAATAATCTTATAATACCACATATTTGAAGTAGAATTAAACTATTATTATTATTATTATTATCAATTAATACTAGTTTTTTTAATCAATCTAGTTTTTGACGTATAGTTTTTTAATAGAAAATATTTCTACTGGTTTATAAAATAATACAGGAGCCATTTTGAATTATTATAGAGAGAATTCTAAAATGATTTGACAAAAGCATGAGGAAACAATTTTGGCAGAAGTGAGTATTTTGCTTTCACTATTAGTGCATATACTCCATAACAGGGAACGTGAATCAATGCCAAGCCAATGTACCTGTAGTGAAAATACACATAAATTTTAAAAAAAATAATTAAAAAAAATAAAATAAAAATAACGCAAAGGATTAAATATCATAATGTATCTTCTAAAATTACTCCTACAATGACATTTTCTTTCTAATAATGATAATAACCTTTAGTTAAATCAAGTCCAACTGAGAACAAGTGTTCAAAATGCATATTAAATATTAAAACAAATCTAACCTACTCATAAGTTTTTCGAGCTTATGGTGATTTAACAAGGTATCAAAGTGCCGACAAGAGCAGTAACCAACGACATCAATATATATCCAATAATCAAGAGGTTATGAGTTTGATTCTCCCACCCACAATTATTATAGAACTAAATAAATAAATAAACAAGGTATGGAAGTAGAAGATTTGTTATATTGTCAACTTGAGCATAGTTCAACTAATTAAGACATATACTTCGACTAAAAAGTTAAAGATTCAAATCTCACTCCTATAGGTGGTTTCTCTCATGTCATTTTCTCTCTAATGGTAATGGATCCTTCCTTAGATAATGTACTCATTCTCAAATCCACAAGTGAGAGAGTGTTAATAATATGTATTGACCTAGGGGGTGTTTGGGAATCTATTTAAGAGTGAGTTAGGTTGGGTTATAATAATTAAACTCGTGTTTCAGCCATCGGTTATAATAATCGGTGGGTTAGCCCATAACCTCTTATCCCAATTATAATAACCCTCCAATCTATACCCCATACACAGGTTAGCATAGCCCTTGTTATAATAACTAATAACTCACGTTTATAATACCCCGACCATTGTCACAAACGCACCCTTAAGGCCATGTTTGATAATCATTTTATTTTTAGTTTTTGGTTTTTGAAATTTAAGCTTACAACAACTAGCTTACTATGTGTTTTTTCTTATTTGGATATCTACATCTTACCTATATTTGTAGAAACCAATCAAAAATTTGGAAACAAAAAAAAGTAGCTTAAAAAACTTTGTTTTTATTTTTGAAATTTGGTTAGCATTCACATACTTCCTTAAGGAAAGAGGAATAAATTGTAGGAAAGATGGAGTACATCGTAGGAAATTCGAGTAAAAATAAGCTTAAATTTTAAAAACCGAAAACAAAAAACCAAATGATTATCAACGGGACCTAAGCTTTTTAGGTTTAGTAGCAAGAAGGTAAACTAAAAGAAAGAGGGGCAGAGAGTGAGATGAGGTGTTTAAGTCAACATACCAGAGAGGAGCCCAAGGTGTACTTAGCTCAAAGAAAGGATATGGCCACCTGAGGCAAGTTAACAGAATTCTGTTATTTTCTCTTTTTTGAGAGATACTAAAAAGGAAGCTTAAGAAGAGTAAACAATTGCAAACCAATTTACACAGCACGCATGCACGGTCCATTGGAAAACAACATAGAGACCACCGAAGGCGACGAAGTATGAAAAACCACCCAAAGGAAATGACTGCAAAAGGGAAGCATTTGGGTTGAGCATGGACAAGAGAATGAAGAGTGTTTGAGATCCAACAAGTGAAAGATTATGATGAAGCTTTGAACCTTCTTGAACATGTAATACTTACAAGGCTATTGAGAGCAGTGTCTCCAAGAAGAAAAACAGCATTCAGAGCATGTATGCTACCCATTAACTGCCAAGAACAAATAGTACAAAAAGAATGTTTCAGATACATTAGTGTAAAATGACGAGAAAATTTTGAGGTTTTAAATTGTTATTCTATTAATCTTACAAACACAAATGTACACTCTAAAAAAAGTAAACATAGTTTTGCAATGTGAGTGAAGAGGATGGCTTATACCAAATATTGAGAAAGATGTGAGTTAACTCTAACAACTCAAGCATTTAGATGTTTTTTTTTTTTTCTAATTCTAACAACAATTGGGGAGGTGGAATTTGAGCCCATAACATTTTGGTTCATGAGCGCACACTAATGCTACTGGGCTATTATGCTTGTTGGCAAACATTTAGATGTTTATGATTCAATATGGTGGTGGTTACCACTTCATTTTCCCATAATAGCACGTGTTAGGAACTTAGGCCACGTGTTGATATCAAAGCTCATTTACTCTAACCTTTTCGCTTAAGCAGGTAGGTGTTATAGTGTGACAATTAAACACTAAAATGCCAGAGCCAAATAAAATAATAGTAGAGTCCAAATAACTAAAATGAGGAGTTTTAAATGAAAAGGTGCAATAATACTTATTGTAATAGTAGTATATATTCTAGTTTCTGCTCAGCATATTTCAGCTTCAGTTGATCATCTCAACAGAATCCAAAGAACTAAAATGAAGAGTTTTGAACGAAAAATAAAGTTATTTGTCCAAGTTTATGAAAGTTGGAAACTGAAAGACAATTTTAATGAACTAAGAAGAATCTGAACTACTGAGAAATTGATATCACTAGCAGATAATTTAATTGATTAATGGAATTCAATACACACCAGGCTGACATGGAAATTTTCACCTAGTAGAAATGGTACGAGAAGGCACCAGAACACTACGTCAGTTAATACAGAAGCACCGGCTGCTGCCTGCAATGCATAAAAAGTATTAAGTCTTGAAAAAACTCAGAAAAAAGAAAAGAACATGAAGAACGAGAAACTACGTTTTCTAGTAGTGTGATAGGAATCCCATCGGAGTATTTAGGAATATTATTAGAGCATTAAAGGTATACATTTTTTATATATCCGTAATTGTCTGAGCCAGCTTATGCGAATCTCGACTATTATCACGAGATAAATTGTCGCGGCAAAATGTAATTTTTAAGTAGATGCCACATGAATTGAACCCATAACTTTTTGATTGACTAGGGCAACTCGTAATGGTTAGCATTAAGGGTATTTTAGTAATTAGCCAAGAAGCATGTTGAAGTAAGAAGACGAAGGCAGACAATTGTTTAGAAAAGGTTTGAGTAAAAATACTCGAGAGATGGTCCAAGAACCTCGTAGTTCTTCTATCTTTCAGTAAATTTATTTTTTGGAATCGGGAAACCGGAGCTTTGCTGCACTATATCTAGGGTGACCATGCCCGCCCTAGGCTAGACACTGAGAGACATCGAAAGAATAAAGACACGAGAGGTGTCTATAAATTAATGTCACAGTTGAATCTTGAACTTCGGACCTTGAGGGAAGCACACCTTCAAAGCTCATTTTCAACCACCACGCCACCCCTTGGGGACTCTTTAAGTATATTAAAATTATTTGGTTTACGAAATAATACAATAGTGTATATAAGAAATCCTAAAAGAACTGTCAATGAGCTTGTGATAAATGGTCAAAAGAGGAAACTTACAAAACAGAAAGAAGTTCAATTTTCGTAGAAAGAAGTTCAGTTTGATAGTGTATAAATTTTCTATCTTCATGTGCTATGATGTATCACCAATGAATTTAGTAACAATGCTGACACTATATCAAGAATTATGCATACACCCACAAAGCAAAAGAGATAAACTGAGGATAAACACAAAATCTCAGCAAACATTGATTTGAAAATATTGAGGCAGAACAAGATCATCGGTTCTAGTAGAGATAGAGGATTTGGAATGAACCAGATATGCCATTTGCATCAGAGTTCCTAAATATCCTGCTTTCTCCTGAAAGTTTTGTTGAGCATATTTGTTTTGCACCTTGATGGTATCCTCATTAACATTGACTCCATTATTCTTCTTCAAATCTTTTTCCATGAGTTTAACTCCCTCCTCACTTTTGGACTGGGTTTTCCTTGAAGGGTACCAATATCCATATGCAGATACAATGGTTCCCAACTGCAAGAGACCATGAATAACATCAGAAAATTTTGCAGGCCAATAACTAATTTCAAATAACTTAGAAACAGTTAACTACAACTTTTAGGTTCATTTACAAATTTGGTCCTAGTGTGTGAACTTAGCTTCAATTTAGTCCAATAATTGTAGAATCTTCAATTTGATTCCTACAATTTAAATTTTTTTGGCTTTTCATTGAACCTCACAAACTAACCATAAGTGGTCAAAGATGGTCTTGAAAATCTAAGAAGTTATAGGTTCAATTTATGGTGGCCGCCTATCTAAGAATTCTATAGATTTCTTTGACAGTAAAATGTTGTAAGGTGATGCGGTATATTTCGTGAGAATAGTCAAACTGTGTGTAAGCTAGTCGAGACGATCACAGATTAAATCTTACAAATTTTCTTTGTTGTTACAAGTTGTAATCATAATATGTAGAACACCTACTATTTAGATGGTAATGAGCTAATATTTCTTATTAGAGTCTAGCAAGGCAAGATGGGAGAAAACAAGTTAATTTGGAGAGAGTAAAAGACTGTTTAGGAACGAGTTATGAGGTTTAAACAAAGAGCTAAGTTAAAAACATCAAAATCATCAAGACTAAATTGAAACTAAGCTTAAACTTGAGACCAAATTGAAATCAAACACCATAAAGACCAAATTTGTAACCAACATACCGCAAAATAGATTGCTACTAATGCCATTGTCCACCTACAAAAACCAGTTCAACCAAAGAAACAAAACATCAGACAACAAGAATAGAAAACCCCCCACAACAGTTAAGCAACTCCAGTTACAATTTAACAAGATCAAAAACAAAACCAATACAATCCCCTTCACTTTCCTTCAGGGGAAACTCATTTTACAGGGGAATTTGTCTCTAAGGGACGGCCTCGCTAATAGAGAATCGCGGTCTCTAAAGTATGCTATCTTGAAAGTTTGAGGTTTCAAAACTCACTAATCACTTAATTGTAAAATCGATTGTTTCCTCTTTGGGACAGGCGGGGTGCCCCAAATATGTAGCGGGCAAGCTCCGATTCTCGATTATAAAAAAAAAAAATTACAGGGTAACTAAACATACTGAGTGTAGAAAAAGAAAACAAAAAATCCATGTAAGGCCACAATCTCAAAGAGCAACTGAACACAGCAAACAAAAGCAAAAGCCCTGTAAAGCAAAAGCCACAAAGGGCTAAGGTTTCTCCAATGAGTAGCCCACAAATCAGTGAGAAGCACAGGCTCATCCATTAACTTTCTGATAAATTTCAAAGCAAACACACAAGGAATGCCAATTATCAGACCACAAACGGGCACTTGCCATCGAACCCAATATCGCAATCCTTCATTTACAGGCGATTCGAACATTTTTTTAAGCAAATCGAAGACAAATCGTTCAACCCCTTGAGCTGAAAATCCTTCAAAAGGGGTGTGGAAATTGGTGAAGATTGAAAGGGGAAATGGGGTTTTTGATGAAGATTAATGGCGAGTGAGTGCTCACACAAAGTTGGAGAGCGTTGAGAGTGCAATAAAAGTAGGAAGTTGCAGTGCCCATAGCCAATCAGCAGTGGTTAACTACATTAGATTATTAGCCTTCGTTATGGTGTCACCACTAGAAATGAAATAAATGAGTTAGATTTGGAAGAAAAAATAAATTTCTCATTAATCAAAAGGCCATATATAGTACCGATGGTCGGTAGCATAATTGGTTATATTGTTTGATATTAATTTATTTTAATTACACGGTCACAAGTTCGAACCTGGATATCACTATTTAGCTGTCTTCTATGTAGGATTTATTGGTCCTTTTCCTCCAATTTATACTAAAAAAGACATAAACTATATTAAAAAAAAAAACCATAAACGAAAAACAATTATCAGACATGTTTCACTATTGGTTTTTTCTTCTAAAAAATAAAATCATATTTGATCATTGATTTTTAAAAAAATTAAAATTAAAATGGAATTTGATTACTGTTTTTTTTTAATTAAATTAAATTATTATTGTAATATTAATAATCTAATATACCATAATTATAAAATCAAATTATCGTTTCAATAAAATCAAGAAAAAATATATTAATATAACAAAAAAAAAAAGTATTCATAATTAATAATCATGAGTAATTAATTTATAAAAGTGAAACTATAAAGTTGTAAAAAACAAAAATATATTAGTATTAAAGTTATTATCTAATATTGATAAGCAATTCAATCAGGCATGTCAGTTATATAATTATAAGAACAATTATTTACCCTTTTCAAAAAAAAAAAAAAAACAATTATTTACTAATTTTAATACACAAAAATAATTTCAACCTTAATAAAAAAAATAATTTGGTTTAAAATAGATGACTGACTCCCTCAAATAAAATACAATTATTCAAACAAAACTTCACCCATATAATACTATATTCTGGTCATCTTCTACATTCAAAGGGAAATTCTTCCCATGAAAACAATGAATTCAACAAAATAAAAAGAAACAAGAAGTTTCAAAATAAAATGATCAAATCCTTAAAATATAGGCATCTAAAAAATAATCTAAAAAATGTGCCTTTTTCCAAACCTCATAAAATACAGGCGCATTTTTTTTTTAATAAGAACAGTTATGGGTCAGAAAATTAATTAGCCTCACAAGCGGGTCAAATATTAATTAGCCCAAGTCGAAGGAACGATCACTAGTAGTATTGCTTCAAGTGCTCGGGCGTTGCTTGTCAAGTGTCGCACTCTATTGGTTAGGTGCGACCTCTCCCAAGGTGAAATTTACCATTCTCACTTCAGACCTACTCGTTATATATCGAAGGAGATGCATAGTAGCACTCCCAAGAGCTTTGTTGTTCTCCGTGCACTTTCCCCACACCGGTAATGTTGAAAGATGAAAATTTAAATTTTCTAAACTCTTCATTTAATAATGAACTCAACAATGAGTTTAAATAAAATACAAGAGATACCTAATTATAAAAGGAAAATATAATATATAATCATAAGGAAAAGGTGGCCCAATCATAAAAGGAAAGGATAATATCTAATCATATAAAATAATATTTAATCTAATCCTAAAAGGAAAAAATAATTAAGAAAAAATAAAAACAATATTTTACTAAAATTAACATAAATCAACACTCCCCCTCAAGTTGGATTGTATATAGACTACAAACCAAGCTTGAAGTTAAATTAATTAGAGTTGGTCCTTGGATGATGATGCGCCAATTGTGATGATGATGCGCCTATTGGGATGATGATGATACTGATGTAAGGGCCAATTGAGAATACTGATGTCAGGACCAATTGAGAATACTAATACCAGGACCAATTGGGAATACTGATGCCAAGACCAATTGGGAACACTGATGCTAGGACCAATTGGGAATACTGATGCCAGAGCTGCCAAAACTACCAGGGCCAATCGGGAATGCTACCAGGTTCAATCGGGAATGCTGACAGGACCAATCGGGAATGCTTCCATGACCAATCGAGAATGCTTCCAAGACCAATCGGGAATGCTGGTTGATGATCAATTGGGATTGGATGAGAAGATGATTTTCTCCTTAAAGAGTTTGATTGGATTTTTTTAAAAAACTCTAAATATGATGGTTTGTATTTTCTAAGTTTTAAGGTGAGAAAAAAAGGAAATAGAGGTTTAAGGAAAAATTGTCTTTTTCTTAAGAGAAAGAAGATGATGAGGTAGGGAAAAGTTTTTTGGAGAAAGAGGAAGAAGGTGATGGAAAAAAAAGCGAAGAGGACTAGAGAAAAAGTTTACTCGGATTGAAAGGAAAAATTTGAGATTCTGATACCACGTTGAAATATGAAAATTCAAATTCTTTAAATTCTTCATTTAATAATGAACTCAACAATGAGTTTAAATAGAGTATAAGAGATACCTAATTATAAAAGGAAAATATAATATATAATCATAAGGAAAAGATGATCTAATCATAAAAGAAAAAGATAATACCTAATCATATAAAATAATATTTAATCAAATCCTAAAAGGACAAAATAATTAAGAAAAAATAAAAATACTATTTTACTAAAATTAACATAAACCAACAAAAAAATTTATCACTTAATGGTAGGTCGCGGGGACTGCCCTAAGCTTGTGTATAGTTGAATGTTCCTAAAATGACGTTGAAGGCTGACTTGTAGTCGACTATGAGAAATGTCACAAATGCCAGCATGGTTTGATCACCCTCGACGAGGGTCACATGAGGCTCAATGTTGCATTCGGGATAAACAATGCTGCCTCTGAACCCTACCGATAGGGTGAAGCTCCTAGTCAGCCTCTCACGTCCTACTTTCATCGCTTCGTAAGCTTGCAGATAGAGGACATCAACTGAACTGCCTTCATCGATCAAAATTAAAAAAACCTTGATATTGGCCATCACTAGCGAGACCACTAATGTGTCATTGTGGGGCTAGTGTATTGTATCTATCTTGCCTCCCCGAGCGAAAAGTAGATGATGTCGTCCGCAACTATCATTATCCTTACCTCTCGGGTCCTGGCGCCTCACTGGCATGTCTGGCCATTGCCTTCCATTTCCTGATGGAGTTACTCAAGTGGGTCTTCTCACGATGATTCTGATCTCCTAAAGGTGGCGGTGAATCTCTGATGTGTTGCCTTTTATTAAGGCGTTTTGGTGACTCTTGCCTTTCGCTAATTACATACTCTTTCAAATGCCATTTTCTAAATAAGGAACTTTATCTCCTTTTTTAAGATGTAGCAATTAGAGGTGACACATTTGTGATCTTGATGAAATATTTAGTACTTGTCTTTGTTTCGTCCATGTAACTCTACTTTAAGCTTGGCGGGCCACTTAAGCATCTTTTGTCTTGAATCTTCAATCAAGATCTGTTCCAATGGCACCACAGACATAGTTGAGGGTATTTTTGTCAAATTTGCTAGCTAGAAAGCCTTTACAAACGAGCTTGTCTCAATTGTCTAACTTATCATCCAACTGTCTTTTTTTAAACTTTGTTCATCCTTGGTCGGTCCAGTCCACTTTTTATATCGTTCGGCATGCATACACTTTCCCTCTAGGATTCGCCTGGACTTCAATAGCTGCCATGTATTCATGTACTTTTGAGCCTGAGTCAACACCTCTAAGTAGGTGGTAAGGGGTCTTATTGCCCATGGACCATAAAATTTTCTCGTCCCTCAATGCAACCACAATGTTTGTCAATGCTACTCCATCGGTGTAACCTTCAATCTGTAAAGCTTTATTGTTAAACTGTGCCACATATTCTCGAAGAGTTTTTATGACTGCCTTGCACGATCGTTAACAGATGTGTGGCTGGCTTCTTCTGATTTCGTCCTTCCAAAAATTGTGTGATGAATACCCCGCCAATTCTCGATAGGAGGTAATAGGACTATGTTTAACTACTTGAACCACCTTCAGGCTGGTCTTATGAGTGTGAAGGAGAATGACTGGTACTTGATGGCATCTCGGACTCCATGGAGCATCAGTCATAATCGGAACGTGTCGAGGTGTTCTATTGGGTATTTTGATCCATCATACGCCTTCATGGTGTGTAATTTGAACTTCGACGACACTTCCTCTAACATGATCTCATCAGTAAAGGATAGGTCGACTTGGTTTATTAGGTTATCTAGGTTGAGACTATCTTGGTCCTGACTTTCTTCATGTCATCTAACTGGTCCTAAATGAGGTGTAACTTAGCAACCCATGGTTGACTCTCAACTTCATAGCCTCATAGTTCTCTTTGGCATAGATTGATCAGCTCTTTCAAGGTTTGTTCTCAAGTCGACCCAAAGGTCTTGATTTCTATTGGTCTGGTCTCACTTTCTTTCTCTCTCTCTCTCTCTCTATTTATATATATATATATATGACATAATTGGCATTCCATAGGAAATGAGGTCGCGGCTCTAGCTTAGTCGTGTCTAGGATCAAGATTTTTCTAGTTCTCTACATCGATCATTCCTCCTTTATACAAACGTTTCAGTTGGTCTTTGACGCAAAGCCACGACCTAGGTGGCTTCATCCATTACTAGAGCCTTGCCCTTGGCTAGATTTCGTACCAACGATGGTATCACTGGGTGTCAGCTTGCATCATGTGACCTATCGGGTTATCTTCTAGCATCAACTTGCTCCCTTGGATGTTCTATTCTTCGATGACGTTTGGTCTTCGTTGGTGGCTCCACCATAGCGGGTGGTTGTACCCTGAGTGGAATCTCCTTTTGATTCTCTACAATGGTAGAGATGACTAGGTGCGGCCGCTGGATTAATTTTGTTAATCAACTAATGACGTCAACCATGTCTTGCACCTTTTTCTCTAGTGTGACCACCTTCAGATCAGCCAACTTTTCAGCACAAGTAATGGGCAGTATTGCACCTTCCGCATAGGGGTGACTCCTTATGTTCTCAATAGCATCCCTCGAGGGCACCTTCCTTGGAGCCCTCTCATCATCTGACTCAACGTTAGGGATATTGTTGTTGTGACGTATACTCATGGTGAAAATAATTAGGTCTTGCAGATAGCACAAATCGTCCCCACAAAAAGTGTCAACTGTTGATGCTAAAATTTGGTCTTTGAAGTCAACGATCAATTTGTATTTCCTTGGGACGAACAACTCTAAAATAAAGAACAATCTAGACACCGGTGCGATGTTAGTCACATGACCTCCGATGGTTAAGTCAGATAAGAACGACTAAAAGTAGGAGTGTGTAGTTTCTAGGGTTGCTCAAACTTAACTTTTTCGTCCATGACTGCCATTCATAGGTTGTATGAAATATTTTCCATGTTGCTTTAGGACACAAGTTTGCGTATTTGTGTATTGGGTCAAGCCCAAATTTGGGTATTGCCTTATTTATGTGGATCTGACGTCGGAATGGGTCGTGATTTAGGCTTCTAGAGACTTCAGACCCCCTTGGGTTGGGTTCTTTTTAGGTTGGGCTCGAGCTTCTGGGCTAATTTTTTTAGTTTCATCGAATCATCGGGTCTTTCTGTCCTCTAAGTCTTCATCTTGGTTTTGAGATGTTACTGTTAGGGATTGTGCCCTAAAGGCCAAGAAGTTTGTAATTAAAGAACAAGCATTTAATGTTAGACATTTAATATTATATTTCAGTTATTAATAAAGATTATTATTTTCATTAATTGCGCATTTAATATACAAACGTTGTTCAGCTTTATCTCATTAATTGGATTAATAGCGATATTTCCATGGTTATTTGGATGTACACTTGGACAAGTATATGAGACATACAAATGGATCTAGTTCCAAGTTAATAACCTAAAACGTCTATAGTATATGGACTAAGGTTTGGCGCCTAAGTCTTGGTGACACTGTTGGTACGGTCTGCTTTACAAATGTTGCAAACAACCTGATCCTGGTTGTTCATGTGGAGATATGTGAGTGGGGGTGCCTATGCAAAAAGGAGTTTTTTTGCATAAGACAGGACCAGAAGTTTTATGATCGATCTAGTAACTCCGTTATAGAATCGTATTAACTACTTCACTAAGGATGATCGTATATCGATGTGATCTTAATCTTGAGTGGGTTGTGAACTCCCGCTTCATGAAGGTGTCCTTTGGTGTGCATGGGTGAGACCAGCTAAATAGCGTTGGGTTAATAAGCCTCCCAGGTTGAGGATTGCATAGTGAGTGGCTGGGAACTTAACATCACAAGAAGGAATTCACGTCTTCCCGAAACTTGAGGAAGATGTAGAGTTGTTCCCTTAAGAACTGATTCTGGGGATTGGACAAAAGGGATCTCACCTCTCATTAGCCCGAGAGGACATTGATTTATAGTTAGACTATAAACATTTGTTCATTAGAGGAATCAATGACACTTAAGGAGAAAGATGTAATCACAGGGGTAGAACGGATTTCTTGTCCCAGCTGTGAATTACGAACAAGCTCGTGAAGAATCATATGACAGAGGACCGATTATATCCGTGGACGTTAACTTCTCCTATAGTGCGAAAGAGTTCAGCACATGCCTTTAGTGGAATAAGCTTGATGTTAGCGAATAGGGATCGGATCCAGGGTCGTTGTAACTTTCAACCTATAGGTCCACCAGTCCCCGGGCTAGCTCATACTTGCTGGTACACTGTTTTATTTGAGTTCAAATTCACATATTAATTATGTGAGACATAATTAATAGGAGCATAAAGTTTAAATTATTAAACTTGCAAATT
>JBBMKA010000018.1:6732784-6765632 GCA_037833695.1 Sechiopsis laciniata
TAATCACAAGGGTAGAACGAATTTCTTGTCCCAACTGTGAATTACGAACAAGCTCGTGAAGGATCATATGACAGATGATCAATTATATCCGTGGACGTTAACTTGTCCTATAGTGCAAAAGAGTTCAACTCGGGCCTTTAGTGGGATAAGCCTAATGTTAACGAATAGGGATCGAATCTCGGGTAGTTGTAGCTTTCAACCTATAGGTCCACCGGTCTTCGGTCTAGCTCATACTTGTTGGTACATTGTTTTATTAGAGAGTGAGTTTGAAGAATTCAAATTCACATATTAACTACGTGGGACATAATTAATAGGAGCATAAAGTTTAAATTATTAAACTTGAAAATTAATAAATTGGATATATTAATTGAACAAATATTAATAAGGAGAAATTGATGCCAACAAGAGCAGTTGCTTAGCAGCATTAGTGTAAGCCCAATGACCAGAGGTCTTAGATTCGAATCTCCCCATCCTCAATTGTAGTAATTTCAAAAAAAAAAAAGGAGAAATTGATTTATTTGATAAATTAATTATAAATAATTATTTAATTAAGAGATCACAGTAAATTAATATGTTGGACATATTAATCAGTTTAATAATTATTGGATAATTACTAAATGGAGAATATTGATTAATATTTTGGACATATTAATCGAGTTAATAATTATTGGATAATTATTAAAGTACAGAATTAATATATTTGATATATTAATTAGATATTTATTTATAATATATTGGATATATTATGGAATTGCAATTTATTGGATAAATATCAATTAAAATAAATAAAAATATGGTTTTCTCGAAAATTAAATGGAAAAATCAAATGGGAAAAATGCTAATGTTTTGTCCCACATCGGAAAGCTCTAAGTTGGAGCCTCCATCACTCCACTATAAATAGGAAGTCTTTGAGGCTTTCATTCTCATCTCATTCACTTTAGAGTAACTTTTCTCATAAGTTGAAAAACCTCTCTGAAAGCTAAGATCTCTTTTCTCCTCCATAGTTAAACTATTCTGACAAAGTTTCTAGCTCCCTTCTCTAAAACCTTCCCACTAAGCACTCAGTGGTAGAAAAGAAGCCATAGCCTGGAAGAGCGGAGGATATTGTTCAAGTTTTTTCCACTGGGAATAGTCGATCCTACTCAACATAACGACCCATCAAATTAGATCAGAGGCGACGGTCAATGTAAGTATTCTTTTTCCAATGACATGTCAATCACCTAGGGTATTGCATTTAGATTAATTTGATTAATCAAAGATAATTAATTGGATTAATTATTGTGAAATTTTTATTATTCACATGCTTCCGTCGCGCTAAATGCATGCTCCTAGCCTTTATTTCCAATAGCGCTATCTTAACTCTCTCGAATTACACAGAGTTCATACAAATAGTTTGTTTAACACAATGTATATTAATTGACAAACAGCATGCACAATACGTTCTGTTCGCTAACTACTTCGCTATCGCGAAATCTCTTACTTCCTCAAAACCTCCAGACAGCAAAGTTAGTTCCTCATATCAGAAAACATGCTTAATGGAAATAGAAATTGCACGGAATAAAGACAAGTAAGAAAATAGAGTAGAAAACGCCTGGAATGCTAATAACTTGCAAGATCTCTGGTGAAAATTTCGGCTACAGCAAGATTGTCTTCAAAATGCGGTAAATCTACACTAGAAAATAATAACTAAGCTCGGAGAAATCGCTTCAACGGCTTAAAGACTAAACGGAAAAGTACAACTTGGTCGGAACGGAAAGAGGAATACAAAAGAATTGGAAAAAGAGACTCTTAGAAGCAATTTTTGCCAACCCTGAATTCGAGAACGATCCCGCCTTATATAGGCCTTCCGACAATTCGCTGCAACGTCTGCTCCACGATCCTCCCTCTGCAAAAAGGCTACTCTGCTCTGACGATTTTCTGCTCCATGATCCACTTTGTAGAGTGCGTCAGAGCGGACACGAATTAACGATTGAGATGAGTTTGTGAGTCGTGGATCCTTGCCACGCGTCCTTATAATATATATATTTTTTCTTTCCATCCTTTCGCTTCACTAAATTGTTGCTACTACGATCCTAGGTTGAATTCTTTGGGTTGCTTTGAGGGCTTTAGTTTCGTTGAAGCGAAACTTTCCTTCTTCTGTTGTCCTTCGCTCTGTCGAAGTGTACTGCAAACAAACTACAAGTATCAATTCTTTTTTTTTTTTAACACTTAGAAATATTTCATTCATTTAAGCATGTTTTGCCACAAACAACTTCTAAATTTTCTTTCCAACAGATTTTCGTTAGTTATTTCGCTTTTAAGCTTAATTTTGGTCTGCGGGAGCGAACTTCTATACTTAATCAATACATTTAAGCATTTATCTTCTATAAATATCTTAATTTAAGCTACTTTAATTCTCAATTCTTGAGAGTTATCAGTGATCTTTTTAAAGTATATTTGAGAGTGAATGTTCATACCAACTTATACCTAATTTGCTTATTCTACGAAACAAATCTTCTAATCCTATATTATATAATTATCAAGAAAATTATAAAAAATTATTTTTTATGTAGCTGATTAACATAGATTGAATTTATAATATTTTAGTTTTTCAAAACTTCTTGACCATTCTACTCAAAAAAAAAAAAAAAAAAAAAAATCTTGATCATTATGTCAACTCATGATAATTAATTTTAAATTTAATCAAAATGCTTCTAATTAGAAAAAGATAGTATTAAACTTTAGAAATGCCTTTCTCGATCGATATAAGAAAGATGATTTACTTCGCTTCATGCCAAACCTTTACAACTCTGCTTTTTTGTCATGTTTAACATTTTCAGAAATATGTAAAGTACAACTTACAGTTTCATTATTCAATTCAAAATATGTTAAGAAATAATTTTGAATAAACATAAATGATTTTAATCATTTCCAAATCACTTCCTAACATACATTTAAAAATTAAGCTAACAAACTTCCACCGTTTTACAAACTTCGACCGTTAAAAGTGATAATAAACTTTTAAAAGTTGAAGGATATTTTGAAACAAAGAAATTTCTTTTAATTTATTTTCTATAATTTAGTCAATAATAAATTGCAATCTAGTCCAAGGAAACTTTAATCATACAATATTCTATTTCGATTATCTACTACATTCAAAGTAAAATTCATCCCATGAAAACTTGTATTCAAACAAACAAAACAAGAAGTTATAATTTAAAACAAAAGAATAAAAGCTAAATGAAGAATTATAGATGTTCCCAAAGGTGACACAGTAGTTGAAGACTTGGATTTTGAAGGTATGCTTCCCTCGAGGTCTTGAATTTGAAACTCACTTGTGATCTTACTCTTTTGATGTCTCAAATGCTTAGCTAAGGGACGAACATGGTTAACCTTTACTTAATTATAAAAATCAACATTTAAACCTCGTTTTATTTAGATTTATCGACTCTCCCAATTTAAATTCAAATAAATAACAATAGGCATCTTAAAAAAATCCAGAAAAGTGTCTTTTTCCAAACGTCAAAAAATATAGGCGTTTTTTTTTTTAATATGAATAGTTTGGGGTCGGAAAATTAATTAGCCTCAAAATTAGATACCCAATCAACGCCGCAGCTCACAGTGAGGGGAACAAAGAGTAGACGTTGGGTTTGGGTCAAATATTAGTTAAAAATTAGATTTATTCAAAACATTGGAAATTTCCTCTCTTTGTTTTTTAAAATAAAAAGTTCAAAGATTTTGAATTTTATTTGCCTCGAGCACCACAAATTTGTGGGTCTTTCTTTTAAAAGAAAATATTTACATTTTTTTTAATATTTAAATATTTTGGGTGTGAGAATTAGGTGGTGTTTGGTTGCATGTGAGATGAAAGAAGAGGAGAGGCAATGAGATGAGATGTTAAGAGTAGAAAAATTTTGTTTGGAGTGCAGAGAGATGAGATGAGATGACAAAAAAATCTTATTTGGAGTGGAGAGGGAGGAGATGAGATGTTAAAACATATGGTTTTTTTTAATCTATTCTTATGTTTTTTTTAATGATGAACTTATTTTCAAATCTTTAACTATTAACACAAGTATGGAAATATAATCACTATCCTAAATAAATTGTAAGTAATATAAAATCAATACCATACCACCTTTGATCATATTAATGTTCATATTCAAAATAAACGGAGTTTCAATAATATTATGTACGACCTAATAACTATAAGGTTAAAGTTTTGAATCTCTCACACCTAAATATTCTTGAATTAAAAAATAATAATGAGCAAAAACTTCACACAACAAAAATTAAGTTTGACTAATCTAAAATATTTGTAAATTCCTATTTATTTCAAGATTTGTTGGACTTAAATAATAAATAAAAAAATTAAAAAGACCAACATTCTATTTATTAAAAAAGAATGAATTAAAAAATAAAAATAAAACCATTTAGTTAAACTAATCATTATAAAATCTTGATAGTAATTTTTATTTTATTTTTTTTAATTAGAAGAGTAAGTATTTTTTTTAGTAGAGGAGAACCAACTCTAAAATACTATGAGAGTCAAATACCAATTTCCAGGCTCGAAACTTCATTTGATTGAAGTCAATGATATTATGATTATAAATATCACATGAAATTAAAAAAAAAAAAAAAAAAAAAAAAAAAAAAGTAGTGCCCCTCAAATTTTGGAATTTATTATTGTTTTTCTTTTTTTATGTAAAATAAATCTCAATTCCTATGTTGACTCATACACTTAGAACTCATAGTTGTTTTTGGTATATACAAACAAAACTCTCAAAATTATTTAAATTAATTTACTCCCTTCCTAGAAATAAAAAATTATAGATCCATTCATATTATTATTTTAAAGTCTAACTTAGTACAAAAGTAAAAAATTTAAACCTTGTTTTTATAACAAATAAAATAAATTCAACAATTTTAAATTTATTGAAATAAGTTCATATTTTTTAACTTATCGTAAATTATGAATAAAAATTCAATGTGTATAAATTATTTAAATTTAATTGTTGCTTTAATAATAAATTGATATACATATTTTTGATATTAAAAAATACATTATTTTATAACAATATTTTTTTAATTATAAATGTATAAATACGATTATTTTTAAACAATTGAAATTTTATAAACTTTTTTGTTATTAAAAATGATTAAACTAAAGAATAGAAAGTATTTAATTTTTTACAAATAAAAAATATTAAAATTCATTTTCATATATCAAGAGATACTATATATATTTATTTTAATTTTCAAAATTCAAATTTATTTAAATAAACATTTGATATAATAATGGTATAATTATTATAATTATATACCGGTATATTAATATATTTAAATAATAATAATATTATAACCACACATATATCAAACATAAAAAAATAAAATAAAATAACAAGTAAAAAAAATACAAATAAAAAGATGAAAAAATGTTAAGAAAAAAAGAAAGGAAAAAAAAGAAGATGGGAGGAGATGAGATGAAAGGAGATGATGAACACCTTGGGCCAAACAAAGTGTTGGAGGCCCAACACTTCCTCTCATCTCCTCTCATCCCAAAACAAACACACCCTTATAGTATTATTGTGTAATTATTATATTTTAAAGTGGTCGTTTGTATGTGAGGCTTGATTGAGAGATCTACACTTTAATTTATGACCGTCAACTGCCTTCAATAGGTCATGACGTGTCTTTTATAGGTACGTCGAAGAAAATGCTCAAAGTTTAATACAAATACATCTCTTAAGCCAAGATCAGTGAAAGGTGGGATTTGATGGATTGTTCGTAATTGGAAGGGTCGTCCAAGGTTTGCAGATTGGAGAGCTAGTTAGTTATAAGAACTTTGTATGTGAAATTCTCAAAGGGAATGACGATTAAGGAGGACTAAAGAATATTCTTGAAGCCAATATTTCTTGGATTTCATCTATTCTTGTGGAGTCGGATGCTTCCAATATTGTTAATATTTTGTTGGATGACTCCATATATTATTCATAATTGAACAATATTCTTGTTTTTTTTACTGAAACAATATTCTTGTTGATATCAAGCGTTTTTCTTCTATGTTAAGGATTGTTGGTGTTTCCTATTATAGTAGAAAATTGTAATAGGGCTGCTGATGCTTTAGCCAAATAAGATTGTGTTAATCTTTTTTGTCGGAACATCTTTTCTTTTAATGTGGAAGAGATATCTATTTTTTGGACGGTGTTCTCTCCCCTATTGTAGCCTCCGTGGTGGAGGGTGATTTTATTGGTTTTTGTTTAGGTGATTAATGGAATGTGTTTTTTTTTTTATAATTTATTTATTTGTTTATTTTTTATAATTGCCTTCAATATGTTAGAGGGAAAAGCTAAAAACTTCCATAAAAGAGTTGTTAATCTCCCTTTATCCCTTTTCTCTCTCTTTTCTTCTTTTTATCAGTGATTGTTCAGATCGGTAAGAATCCGACTTCTAAATAAAATTAAACATGTGTCTTCATTCCATACACGGAATTATAACAATATAAATAATAAAAACATGCTTGTATTTAAACAAAATAAAAGCAAAATATTAAATAAACAGATGGTCTTGGGTACCCAATAAACTTGAAAACCTAATTGCAACCCAAAACTTCATGAAATAGTTTGTAAATACCCAAATTTCTCAAGAGACTAAATAAGAGAAATTACTACATATGCATATAAATTTAGGGTAAAACAACCTAAATAAAGTGCACAACTTTTAAAAGTACTGAGAGTAAGTAAATTCATTTGCAAAATTTCATTTAATAAGTATTTAAGAGAGGTCCTGAAAGCCTTAAAAAAATTTAATAGGATACAACATCAGTAATCAAAATAGTTATGCTAGAATAAACTCTAGACACTAATGTAGCAGTTTCCATAACCAACATCGGCAGCCCTAGTCAGCATCCCGGTCCAAGTATCTAAAGGAAATCTACATGAAAAGGGGTGAGTTATGAAACTCAGTAAGGATCCCCTACTTAGGGAACAACATGTAGACATTTACTAAAGCATATCAAGTAATACAATAAAAGTCATCAAATTTCATCAATCATTTATCATCGAAGAGGTATTCAAACCCATGCTCCTAGAAGTTGTCCCATGGTCTATGCCAATGACCGAAATACCTTGTGGAGTACTATGACCCTCTTGGGCAACTGGCTACCTATATCAGGGAGAATGTCCTTGACGAGCAAAGTAACTTGGTAGCCCTCAAGACTCACATTCTCGCTGTAAGATGTTAGTACAAACACCGCTCACAGTGGGATATCATACACACACTCTCCCAAAGCCATGATAAGGTACCTAGGACACTGTCAGGAGAACTTTAGCAGGTAGAGAGCTTTGGTCGGCGAACCGTCCATTAACACTAACTGCCAGTAGGATATTGCCCCTTACCTAGCAACCTGATTAACTCATCTATTCGATACCTGTAACCCGTGAGGCGTATGTCTCAGGCACGGGCACATGCTATAAATTATAAGGTTCCTTTTGAGACCACATAAACATAAGGTCCCCTTTGGGACAACATACAGGCTCCTGGTGGAACAACAAACACCACTCGCGTCTTTTTTGGGACACTTGATCAACTTGTCCCCCAATAGAACGATTCTAGAAAAATATAACAATAACAACTACGTACAAAACCAATCTATTGTCTATTAATGAAAAGATATCAATCAACATATTTTCCAAGACACGTAAATACTAAGTATTAGAGCTATCTACATGATCATTTTAGAAAAATATAACAATAAGAACTACGTACAAGGTCAATCTATTGTTTATCACTAAAAAGATATCAATCAACATATTTTCCAAGATACGTAAATACTAAGTACCAGATCTATCTAGACATGCATCACAAGTCAATAATAAACATGTTATAGAGCAACAACACCACAAATAGGGGGAACAATCCCTTATCTTGACCAATATCTGCTAAAAAACACATGCAAAACTTACTATATTCTCAACTCAACTAAACACGACTTACATGACTAATTATAGATTAAAACAGTCAAGATACGTGATAGCTCTCAAATATAGAATTATTTAGGCTAATATCTTAATATATTCTCAAATATAGCATTAAGATGGGAAATTGATATAAATAAGATGCATGTATGATTTATGAGCTTAGATATAAAAGGCTAGGAAAACTAGAGCATTTTAGAGTAAAATATGGATGTCGAACGCTTTTTGTACTTAAATGCCAAAGATCTCATGCTTCGCTATTATATCTATAGGCAATGCGATTACCGATTAGCTTTACATTCAGAAAAGCCGAAGGTAAGAGTGCCATATCAGATGTGTTGGAAAGTGTAGATTCACAAGATCTTCCATACTAAATTGCCAGAATCAGGAGATATTGTGGCCAAAAGATAAAATTTGAAAAAAGATATTTCCAAATTCAATTTTAATTTATAGCAAAAGATCTTTTCCAAACCCAACTCCAAATCTGATTCTTTGCCTTCCAAGTATTCAATTCCTCGATCCCCAAGCATCCTTGAAGCCTATATAAAGGAAAAGAATTTAGTCATCTAAGTGTGCCTGTTTTTGGAGTTCTTCTCCCACACGTGGAATTAGGGTTTTCGAAGCGAAGTTCATGTTCCTTGTGACGAGGAGTCCTATTCTTCAGATGCTGCCATTTATTGCTTTCCTTTATTACTTTCCAGTCTTGTTTATGTTTATTTCCTTTTCCTCACTCATTATTAATTCAATTTAGTTTTATCATTTTATCTCATGTCTATCACTTTTATCACATTGCTTATCATCTTAGTTGCCATTTATCCTTCCTTGTTGGCGTAATTATTCGAATGCAGCTGTCTTATGAATGCTTTATATGTTTTTTGCATTTTGCTATTTGCATCTAGTCTGTTCTCTAACATCAAAGTTCCGCAATCTAACATTGAATAACATTTATTAGCGCAATACCTTCATTCTTTAACTTAAAATGCGATGCTTGCCTTCCTTATACTGAATAATAGATTCGTGTGACTTCTAACAGTTTTAATCGCAATTTGCTCTTAACTATTCAATTATTCCCCCCAAACCTTAGTAAAATGCAAATAGATTAGCCTAATTTATGCTCTTTTTGAGAGCTATCAAACTCCCAAACTTGAATCATTACTTATCTCGAGTAATGCGTGGTCTACCTATTAGCATTTTTTTTGTTCTTTAAAATCAATTTTCTTCTTTTAAGCTCAACTCTAGAATGTCTTATCGCATCTTACAACTTGATACAAAATCTTCCTTTCCTCTTCAGTTTTCAAATTTTCCTAAAGACTCAAGTTTCCTTCAAAATCCTCATTATCATGACTGACAGTCATTATAATTATTTCCGATTACTCAATCTATTGTACTCAACCATTTCTATGACTAAGGTTGCCCAAAACATTTTGTCAAGGCTTTTATTTATGTCCTTAGATCTCTCGAGAATTGTTACTATGTTTTTCGCATTTCTACTCGGGTTGCACTCATATCCACAATTCTGTAGTTCTTAGCATGATTCACTTTAGCATAGAACGTTCCATCTAAGCAATGGAATGTTTCAAGCTTTCACTTTTGGTGAACAGCGGAGTACTTTGGGATTTCTACGACTATTCGCTCTTTTGTGCCTTTTTATTTTGTCCAGAATGTTTTGAACTTTATTTTCCACAATTTTTTTTTTACTCACTTTATTTTCTCTCTTCTAGACACTCCTCGGGCTTGCCCTCACCCCCAAATCTAAAGTCTTCATTGTCCGCAATGAAGGTGAGGCTTAGTTCCTCCAAAATTAATCATTTCCATCGTTATGACTTGCTCATAAATATTGGTTCATTCTGTCATGCATGATAAAGACTAATTTGTTGCCAGATTTGATTCTTAAGGAATTTAAGAATTTTTCTAAGAAAATGTGAATTTCATACTAAAATCTAAAATTGCAATAATAGTGCTAGCGCTGATCTTGTAAAGAAAAATTTTGACTTCCTATTATAACATTAAATTGCCGGTAAGAACACAATTGCATCCTAGTTGAAATGCATGCGCTAAAAATAAATGTTGAGAACACTAAAAGAAACGTGCATCCTATTGAAAAGAAATGAAATGCATGCGTTAATAAGTAAATAAGTGCTAAAGTCGGAAAGTTAAGAGATCGGGACTTCCATCTAATTTTCCACATTGCCTTTGCTACATTCAACATTCATCAAGTGCTTCGGGAATTCTGGCCATTCAAAACACTCATCCAATGCTACTGATGTCTTCATGAATAGCTCATTGTGCTTACTCGTGTAAGCCCAATAACTTTGCATTTAAGTGAAAACTTGGTCGATTCTTTTTGCCAACTTATCTAGTGAAAATGTCTCTTTGTTGTTCTACCCTTCTTCTTCGTCAGAATTCAATGGGTGGATGCGTATAACCTCATCGGGAAGTTTTAGTCGGACACCGTGATTTATGCACAATTTCATTATAGAGAATGAGAAGTACATTTTATCTTGCATCTTTTCAGCGTAACGCTGAATTTTTGTTTCTAATATTTATCCCAGATTGATGCACTTCCTACTCTCGATTGCATAGAGCTGCAATGCTTGATTTCTCCTAACCAGAGTCACATTGGCTGATGGAATAATTGAAATTTTTATTCAGCCAATTGCAAAGGTCCCTTGTGACCCAAAATGATTGGAATGATGTCGGGTCATTCCATTCTGTTCTTACCACCTCGATTACCTCTAGGTATTCTTGCATTTGTTCTTCTGTAGAGGACTCTAATAATTTCAGACAATATGTTTCAGAAACATTAGGGAGTGCGAGTGCTTTATTCCACGCAGCTGCTCGACAATCTATTAATTGACCTTCTACACTTGAGAAGAATGATTTTTCTTCATTCACGTTCGCATAGAATTGCCACACCCACTCTAGTCTTGCATTTTTATCTGGTTTGAAATATGATGTCTATCCCAAGTCGCCAATTCTCTTAATGATTCCCTATGAGATTCCTTCTATTCCTTATTCGTGCTCGAATTTTTTACTCATTAGTGATAAATAATGGTCCTCCGCATGGATAGACACAAAGGTTGGGCCTTATTTTACTGCTCTAATCTTGGTGCTTGAAGTTTTCGATAACACCATTGCTTTCATGGATTGGATTCTGACATTACAAAACTTTGGAGGCTGTTGTTCCGTCTTTTCTAGCGCTTCTTCTTCCTCTTCCTCCATACATGATTCTTGATAGCTCTCAAATAGAACATATTTTAGGCTATTTTAGTTTGCATTATTCTAGAAATAAAGGGGGGAAAACGAGCGCTAACAGAAGAAATGCGATGAAAGAACATAGAAATTAGCATGAATTCATAATTCAGCATTGAAACGCAGTATTGCGAAAAAAAAAGCATAAATATTGAATACACTGCGCTGAAAGTTTGTATAATGCAGGAATATGCTAAAAGGTACGCTGAAGAGGTTAAGAAATGCGAATGGCAACACTCACTGAGGATTCACACGCTGACATGGCAGTTGCATTCGGTAAATTACGTCAATAAGGAAACAAAGCAGAAATTCAAGGTGGTAATAAAAGACGACGTAAATCAAGAAATTCCAGCAGAAATCAAGATATCTGCATTAATGATGATTTTCCCGCTCATTCAAACTTGTCGACCAAGTAATTCAACATTATAAATATTCATAGGAAGGCTTAAGTCGAGAGAACTAGTCGGATGGTCAAATTTGATCTAAGGAGTAGAGCCAATTCTTAGGAAGAAACACTGGTGGTGTTCGTGGAAACTGATGACAAGGGGACTACACACTTCACATCCACATTAATTCCATTTACTGTTTTATTAGGAGTAGCTTGTAGTTATAAGCATTTTGTTGTTGCAATAAAATCGTTTGATTTAACCTCCATCTTATGTTTATTTCTATGGTTGCGCTGTAAGAGTTTTTGTAAACTGTTCATGAATAGAAGAATGCTAGAAGCGTAGGTCATTGAGTTTTACACTGCTACATGCTATTATATATATATATAAAAGTATATATATGCGTCGATCAGCTACCCATGCATGTACCTTGTGGTGAGTTCGAAAGAAGGAACTGCATGTTGACCTAGTATGCTAGGTTAGGTTGCGTGTAAGTCTTTTCACCATTTAAAGTGTTAGGAATAACCTTACTAACTGCTTGCGTCGCCGTGTTATTAGTATGGAGTTCACAGCAGAAGCTGACTCTGCCATAAATCATTAAGTGCGGAAGTACTTATTTGTTAGAGAAGCAAGAATCTCTTTGACTAGTTCGCGTGCGTAATATCTTCTAGGACTGTTAATTATCAATACTCGTTGCATCATATTTATTTTAGTCTTAGCATCATATTTATTTCCGCATTCATTTTCAAAACAAATCACAACAACTTATCCAAATCATGCTTTACTTTTCTGCATAACTCTTATCCTAATAATTTTATCTCTAGACATCAACCTTTGTGGGATCGATAAAATTTATATACTTATTACTTGCTGTAATATCCGACCACGTATACTTGCGCGTAAGTGATTCCGAGTTACACTTAGCATAAGTTGACTTTGAATTAGTTACTAGACATTATATTCGCACCAGAATCGCATGGTCAGTTCTCCGTCCTAGGATCTTCCTCTATTGGTTCCTTTATTTCCTCCATAGACTCCTTCTTGATTGCCCTCTTTGCCCGCTTAACTGCTCTTTGTCGCAAATAATCCTTTACCAATTCTTTCGCCAATTCGATGTAGCTTGTTGCAATAGGCAGCGTTTATCTTCACTGGTTACAGGACATAATGAGTGTCAGCCGATGGCCTTCCACTCCAAACTTTCCTGTCAAATGCCTTTCTGCTTTTTGTCAGCTGCCCGTGCTAACTTTCTCCGTACTTATGCCTTGATTCATCAGAAAAAAATTTCTTGACTCCTCGTCTCAGAGACGCTGAATTTTGACCTGACTTCCGATCATTGACTTCCTTACCTTTGGCCGCCTTGCTACCGATTTAGGAGTTGGGGCCATTAGTTAGGTCAAGAAAATAGTAGGGGGTTTTCAGTTGCTTGCTTTCTTGTACTGAGGGAAATTGTGAGCTTCCACTACTCTTTCTAAGGTATTTATAACTTTTTAAGTCCTCATTTCCCTCTGTGCCAAAATTAAGGAAACTTGTAAAGAAGGGAAAATTTTAATTCCAAGGATTTCGCTCTAATTTTTGCACCATTCCTTAATTAAATCTAATCAAAGGAAAATTCTAACAAGGAAAAATTATAAAATGGAAACATTCTATTCCTATAATAATAAAATAAAATAAGTAGAAATAATGCACAAAGCCATAAATACTGATATTCACATTTTAGGAATGCTGCATGCCTTGGGCAGAACCTTCGTGCTACATTTCGTCAGATGTGAATTGCCTGCGCTTTGGCCACATATATATTTTCGGAGCGACGCCATCTTTGATTGCTTGCTCATTTCTTACTCTATCATTCGCCTCGATGCGTGAACCTTCTACTAATATTAGTTTTAGTAGGGTGCAGAGCGTCAGGTTGAAACTCAACTGATTTTCCCTTTTGTCATTTTCTCGACTGATCATTTCATGATGTAGTTACGGGCGTGATAGTGTTACCGTAGTGGGCTCCATTGCTGGTGGTCCACTATGTTGCGAGCTATCTTTGTAATCCTACAGTTCTATTGTTGTTGCCTCTTCCTTACTAGGCTGAGACATAATCTCTTCAATGCTTGTAACTACAGGTTCATCTTCCACAAAGTTGAGTGGTTGAGGAGCTTCATCCTCGCTTTGGTTTTCATCACTTGGAAAATGCCCAATACCCCTACTGGAGTATTCGTTGTTATCACTCACAACGTTTTCATTTGTATCAATTACTGGAATTGCAGGAGTTGTAATCCACCCCCATGCTTCTCTCAATTGCTGATCTTGCATCCATTTCTCTCTGTCTTCTGCTGCGCGCCTTGATAAAGCTATGACCTCTTCATCCTTTGCTATAAGAGCTAACATGAAATCTTCCCACAAAGGTTTTGGTTCGAGGCTGATCTCATTTGTTGCCTCTCTTTCAAGTACTTCGGCCTTTGGAATAGTATTGTTTCATTCCTTATTGGCTGCGCTTTCTCTAATGGTTTCCTCTAGAGTAGGTTCAGGCTCGTATTTTGGTTCTTGGGGTGCTAGAAGGATGCCGTTTTTTCTCATCCAACTGGGGAATTTCTGCAGCATATCTTCTTCCATGATTACGTCCTCTCGAGTTTGTTCATGCTTATACATTGGATACTCAGGTTCATGATGCTCAGATTCTTATGTATAGTCCATTGCGTTGTACTTTCCTTGCAGACTATATTGCTCCTGAAAGAAGTTGCTATGGTCTCCCCCAAACTGTGGCTGATTTCCCCAGTTAGGATACATTGAATAAAAATCTGTTGTGTATGGTTCATCTGCATAGCCTGGTTGCTGATAAGAACATATTTGTGAAACAGTGATATTATTGTTCCAGTATTAATTTTCAAAGTGGTTATATGCCATCTTTTGTTATTATTGCTTGTGGTGATATGTTGAAACTTTTTTCATGTTGATTGTTGCGCTTCTGGACTTCTAAGTTTCCCTCAAATATAGAGAAACATTTTATCAATAAAAACTACTCTTAAATTAGTATTCCTAATTCTAAATAATCAATTCTCGGCAACGGTGCCAAAAACTTGATCTGCCTTTCCGATGCAATTATATATAATGAGTGAATTCTAAGCTTAAACCTATTGCTAAGTATTGGCTTTGAAAACGTTTTCGCGCAAGTATACGTGGTCAGAAATGCAGCAAGTGATAAATATTTATTTTATCGTTCTCTACAAGGATTGATCTCTAAAATTAAGTTTATTTACTCAAGAGTTGTGCGAAATAAGAAAAGATAATGATTGATGATTATTTTGGTTTGTTTAAAAGTAAAGACTCTAAATGCAACGTAAATGAGCAGGGGTAAAAATGCTTGTGCAGAAGATGTTATTCATGCGATAGTGGTAATTTAGATTCATGCTTCCCTACTCTAACAAGTACTTCCACACTCTCTTATATATGTCAAACCCAGCTCCCGTTGCAGTTTTTCATACTAAACTCTAGGCGACGCATGCAATAGTAGGGTTGTTCCTAACTCTTCAATTGATGCGAGAGACCTTACATCAAACCTAACGTAACATGTTGCATCTCCCAACAGTTTCCTATTCTGAGTTCACTAAAGCTTAGCATATGTGGGTAGCTAATCAATGCATACTTGTAATAAATTACAGTAATATAAAACTTAGTTACCTGCATCCTAACATCCATTCTACATACGAATTCTTACCAAAGCTCCTAACCTAATGCAACCTAGAAATGATCAACAAGTGATAATGAAACTACTGAAATATCATTACTAAAAGTTGGCTAAAGATCTATGATTCTACTTCTAACTACAAAGAAATAAAAATAAGGAATTGGTGCGGCTGTTGAATATGTGCAGACTCCTTGTCATTGGATTCCACGATCACTGTCTAGTTACCTTCTTCTCATGGTAAACTATCCAAGCGAATTGGCTCCTGGCTAACCGACCAGCTCCTCGATTACAACTTCTTGCCTTTTTTAAATAGAGATAATTTTACTTCTGCAGCAAGTTCGGGTGAGCTGGTATATTTTCATAAATGCTGGAATCTTCTAATTGTTGCTGGAATTCCATAATTAACGCCAGATTTAATTAATTGATTGATTATCTGTTCCTTCCTTGTTGGTGTGATTCTTCGAATGCAACTATCTTATGAATGTTTTATGTAATTTTTGCCTTTCGCTATTTGCATCTAGTCCATTCCCTAACATCCAAGTTCCGCAATCCTGAATTGAATAACATTTATTAGCGCAATACCTTCATTCTTTTACTTAAAACGCGATGCTTGCCTTTCTTATGATGAATAATGGATGCACGTGACTTTTAACAGTTTTAATCTCAATTTGCTCTTAACTATTCAATTATTCCCCCCAAACCTTAGTAAAATGCAGAATAGATTAGCCTAATTTATGCTACTTTTGAGAGCTATCACATAATTTCAAATAAAGGAATTTCCAGATTTTATATTTTGTGACTTTTTTATTTCAAAGCTTGCCAACCGTGCTCATAATTGCAAGTTACCTTCTAGAAGAGTTAGTTGGGTCTATTTAAAACATATCTACCTTTTGTCCAACATTTAAGCCTCTCAATTAATGTGGAATTGACTTTTGGCTTCCTAGGTCTTATTTTCTACAAAATGCATATAATAGTTTTTTGAGTCCTTTTGTATTCCAAGGCATGCACGACCGTTTGGCCTTTAAAAAGGCTTGTAATACATCATTTTGGATAGATTTTTTGAATGAAAAACTTGTATTTTCTTATACCCCATTTGGTATTGTCTTTCTTGCAAATCTTGTTTTAGGTTTGAAGTTAAATCAATTCACTGGATTAGTCTTAATCAAACTAATTCTAGAGTGAGTTGTCTTAGGATCTTAAGGGAAAATTTTAGATTTTAAGTGTAATCTAAGTTAGCCTTCATTGTGAGTTTTTGTAAACTTAGGATGATCTAAGTTAGATTAAGGTTCGGATCTGATCTCACTCCTGTTGTTGCTGGAGGATCAGTCAACTCTAGGGTGATTTTGCACATTTGGATCCATTATTTCTTGTTATCTCATTCTCTGCTCACGCCTTCTCCTATAGAGATTTTGCTCAGGTTCTGGATCAAATGAGTGAGTTGTGCTCATGCACAGGTCACACTAGAATGTTTGAAAACAACTGATTCACCTTTTAATTAAAACTATTCTAAACTATCAACGCAATTCATAAATTGACACAATCTCCGACAACGGAGCCAAAAACTTGACTGATGTTCAGACTCGTGTGCGATTTAACCCACACTCATGCAAGTATACGCAGTTTACAGCAAGTAAAAAGTAAATTATCGATCTTTACAAGGACTATGATTCACTAAATGCAAACTGTTTAGAATTAAACAAGACAAAGGATTGTGATTAGGTTTATCTTAATCAAAGAAGAAGAATTAAAAAGAACACTAAATGATCAATTTGAAAAGAAAGGCGCAACTAAAGTACTCATAGAATGCGTTTGCAGTGTTTATAAAGAATTAATGCGGTGAGAAAAACTATCATACTTTGCCTACCAACGTTAGCTTCTGCTTTCGTTTGCATTAAGTCCAACTTCCGTTGCAACTTAATATAGTTCAAATGAGTGTATCGTATGTAGTAGCTAAGAGATTTATTCCTAAACTCTAATTAAAGCACAAAAGACTCTATGCTATCTTACTGAACATGCAACTAGCCTTAGATCATTCCTCTTCCAACTTACAATCTATTAGTTCGTGTGGATGACCGGTCGACACTTACTGTTAAAATTAATTTCTAATTAACATGCTCTGGTTCATTCCTCCCTAAATCTTCTTAACACATGCATCGACTAATCTATTTTTCCTTAGCGTTGCCTTATCGTACTTAGTTTATAATGCAAACGAAAAACACAGATAACAACATGGAAAACATCATGCTGAAATTGTATTGATAAATTGCAAAATGAGTCTTAACAAAAACAAAAGAAAAAATGTAAAAATGTTTGAAAAAATCGAGTGTAAACCCTCTTGTGTCCACCCCCTAAATGGTTATCTTAGTTTGCTTTATATAGGCTCCTTGAATTGCCATCGAAACTTTCCATGTTCATCGGCTGTCGAGTTCTCGCCACGAATTTCCCTTAATTGATTTCGTCAATTACGTCTTTGCTTTTTAAGGTTAGAATCCCATGATTACCGCAATTTGTCACTCGCGGCTGGATAATTGACATTCGCTCTTCTTTCTAATTCTCTCCTTATCTGTTAAATGAGAATTCCGTGTCTGATCCAATCTTCTGTTCTCGCATCATTGCTTAATGCTTGCATCTATTCCATTTTGCATTGCTTCATTTCAGTTTCTACTTTCTATCACATTTTTTCAGTGTCAGCTCCGCATAAATCTTCCTGCAAAAATTATTCATTAGTGTGTAGCTACTCTTTATCACGCATTTAGACTGAAAATTAGACAGATTCTGCATTATAATTCATATTCCTTCATTTCTTTCCCTAATACGTGAGCATTGGCCTTTTCCCCCTTTTATTCATTATATTCACCTTTTTTCGCATAAGATTTTCTTAATTAAAGTACAACAATGATTCTAAAGTGTTCTAAATATTGACTCTATTTGAGAGTCATCAAGGACCCTTTGACCTTTAAAAAGGCTTGTAATACATCATTTTGGATAGATTTTAGAGAGCAGTTTGGGTGCAGCCACAGCTGCACCCAAACATATGCTGTTACAAACAAGTAAAGATTAAAAAAAAAAAAAAACTCTGAGATGTGTGGCTCTAAAAGAGCCACATCAGGGGCAGCCACAGTTTGGGTGCAGCCACAGCTGCACCCAAACTGCTCTCTAGATTTTATGAATGAAAATTTTGTGTTTTCTTAGACCCCATTTGGTGTTGTCTTTCTTTCAAATCTTGTTTTAGATTTGAAGTTAAATCAATTCATTGGATTAGTCTTGATCAAACTAATTTTGGAGTGAGTTGTCTTAGGATCTAAGAGTGACCATTTTAGATTTTAACTGTTATCTAAGTTAGCCTTCATTGTGAGTTTTTGGAAAGATCCTATAAGGACCTCTAGCTTTGTAAAAATCAAACAACGTTTTAGCGCTTATCATTAATTTACTAATTATAGAACATCAATCCCTGTGGAGAAAGATAAATAAATACTTATCACTTGTTGCACTTTCGACTGCGTATACTTGCGTAAAATGTGATTCAAAGCGTAGGACCTTATTCATTAACACTAGCATCCTATACTTAGAGTTTATCATCAGATTATTTATATCGCACCGAATTATCGCATCAAGTTTTTGTCACCGTTTCTAGGGATTGATTATTTATAATTAGTAGCATTAGTTTAAGAGTAGTCCTTAATTGTCGAAAAGGTTAATTACTTCGCATTCTTAGGTATAAATTAAACGCACATAGCATATTGACCTACTAAGAAGAAGTCCTTGAACATATTATCCACCACAAAGTAACGAGTATACAAAGATCGTCATACATCACTCTACGAACATTATTGGAACAACGCTGCCTCCCAATTCCAAATGAATTGCTATCAAGAGCCATGGCGCGAAGAAGGAACAACGAATGCGACAAACTTCCACCGAGAGCACTACTAATCAAACTGGGGAGTCCAACTACAACAGCAATGGAAAAACCATGGAGAATACTTTCGCCACCGGAACTGCATTATGAGCACCAATAGCACCAATAGTGGAGTATTGGAATTATAATACAACAAATTAGACACAGGACTACGGGTATCATGAGCCCAGTTACCCAACGTATAATGATGAGCCATCTTTCTTTAAGGTGAGGTTTAGATATGAGGTTTTCCCTCGCCCTCTTTTTCAGAGAGATTCACCTACTATCGAGAGTTTGTGAAGACCCTCCAAGTATGCTTATCGAGGAAGCCCGCGTGGTGTTGATTGGTGGTGGCTGTTTCACGAGCTGGGTGTTTTTCAAACAATATTTTTGCTTTTTGCTCGTCTTTGTGACTAAACAAAGGAAATCTTCCTCTCTGACGTCCTCAAAAGATGTGGCCTATGTTTCATGGAGGAGGAAAGGTAGAGGAGCATGGATTATGTCGTTCGATAGGGGGAAGAGCGCCAGAGATCGAGTTTAGAAGAAAAAAGAGGGAGTGTTTTTGGGACCAAGGAGGAAAGGAAGAATCATCTTTAAGCAAAGGTATCATCGGAAGCCGCCATTGGGGGTGGAAGCAATGGTTGCCGACGAAAGTGTTGTTTCAAAAAATAGTGCTGACAATCTGGGGAAGAGACGTAATCAGAGACAAATGTCTCGTTAGATGCAAAGTTTGTTGCTCAAGAAAGGGTTAGGAGTCATCCATGTGTTGTCTTACAAAGGAAGGTGTGTTGACAGTTGGCCAGCTTGGTTGGGGTTGAACTCGAATCGAACCACCGGTCTAGTTGGGTCAATTTTGTTCGGTTTCAATCCAACCAGGTAGTTTGACCCATTTATGTCCTTGGATCGAACCAAAAAATTTAATCAACCGAGTGATTTTGAGACTTCCATCGTGCAAGTTGTTGCTGGGCTAGAGTTTCTTTCCATTATCCTTATGTGGTCCTTCCTCCCTCAAGATTTTTTGTTTTGGCTATTTTAAGTTGAATCTAGGATCGATCTGGGGTAAGAGTGAGTTCTTTTTACAATCGTTTCTTCCTCGTTCTTCTTTGGTAGGAGCATGTTCTTCAGTCACAGATTCAGTTATAGGATTATCCCTCAAAGATCTTTTAAAGTCAGCCATATGTGTGTTGACTATCTTCTCCGAGCTCTTTCTATTGGTCTCTTGGAGATTCACATCAGGTAAGACCCAAGTTCGCTCTAGAGCTTCTGCTTCTGCTCACTATTTTGGGTGCTCTTGTTATGATTTGTTTAATAGGGTATGTGATGTAGAAGGAAGTTTGTTCCCTCGTGTGTTTCTCTTTTGTAATAGAAACATTTGGTCCCAGATTTGTGATTTGTTAATGGATCAAAACACTTCTTTTCAAAAAAAAAAAAAAAACAAAAAAAACAGATTTTCAACCTCACTTTTACAGATATAAAATCGTATTTTTATTTAGATTTTTTTTTATTTGGTTTATTAGGAGGGTGATTTTGGAAATTCCAATTGATAACTTCCCTATCTTTTTATAAATTACCCTTTGTTTAAAACCATCTTAAAAGAGGACAAGATCATTTGCAAAAAATAAGTCAATAACTTTGTTTTTGAAGGAAAATAAGTCAAGAACTGTTGTTTGATTTTGTAATTATATTTTTTTTTACCTAATTGTTTAATGAATGAAAACAACAACTAATTGTTATCAATTATGACGTGGGTTGCATGAAAAAATGGTAACATAGCTTTTTTTAACCACAATATTTATCTTAATTAGTTTAATAATGTCAAATAATTTATTATTATAATATTTCTTTTGCTTTTATTACATTTGATATATTTTTGTTAGCTTGGAAGGCTAATTGAATCAGTCTAAAAAAAGGCTAATTCAATCATACATGTTTTATTATTATTACTATTATTATTATTTAAATCATACTTTTAGCAACACATAATGTATGCTAGATTTGAATTCTCTCTCGTTATTTATAGAATAATATTTCAAAATGAATGATAGAATAGTTTAGTTTAGGTTCTTTTATTTGTATCAAACTTTAATTTTTCTTGAACAATTAATTATTTTATTTTATAAGTTCAAAAGATTCTTTTGCTATAGTTGCCACCAATTATTGATAAAAATGTCCATGAATCATATTAATTGATAACCATACGACAAACTATTTTAAAGCAAACCTAATAAATTAAACCCCTTAAAAACATGGACAATGTTACCATTCCATATTTATTTGTTTATTTATTAATATTTTAATTTTAAGATTAAAATATTATTTTGACATATGTACGTTTAAATTTATTTTATTTTAATCCATTCCCTTTCAATAAATCTCAAAACTAGTTCTCAAAGGTAAGAGATAATTTTAATCCAATTTGAAGAAAAACAAACAAAAATTCTATTGATTATGCTTCTCTTTGTCATGATCCACTGACGTGGTTTCTCTCCGACCTTCAACTGCAAACCATCACCCATAAAGAAGTTGTAGTATTTGAGAAAATTCTAAAAATCACTCATAAATTATAAGATATGCAACGATTATAACGTTAATGTCGTTGAACAACTATTTTTGATGACTAATTAATCAATCATCTCGACTTTATTACGTTGTTACATTTATGAGGTTGATTGCCATATTGAAAAAAGTATAAAGGGTTGATTGAAACACTTAGCAAAATTCATGAGATTTTAGTTTAAAATTGTAAATGTATACTTAGCAAAAGTTCAATGTCCATTGATCAAATTCAAATTTAAAATTTGTCATGGGAACAAATTTCATTATTTAATTTTTTTTATCCATCAGTATTAAAAAAAAAAAAAAAGGTTTGAACCTGTAATCTTATAATTATTAAATTATACAAGATGTTATTAGAAACTCTATTTTTATCGACAACAAATCTCATCATCTAGTATTTTGTACAATTTTCTTTATATAATTGTTTTTGGTTCACCAAATTTGACTTACATTTTTAACAATTGTCTACTGAGGAAACAATATTGCTACATGGGAAAAGAATAGGCAAGAAATTCAAATAACTAAATGGGAAAAGTAAGTTCTGTATATTATTTATTTATTGAGTAAAATAATAAAAATTTTATACAGTGAGAGGTTTTCAACAAGGTTGGGGGTTTCAATAATTGCAACCACAAACCATTTGAATATGGTGTGAAACATTTAATTAATATAAGTCATCATGAATTTTCATCTTTTCTTGTGACTAACCTATAAACAAAAAGTGAAATCATCTCTTTAGTCACCTTGTATATTAATTCGAATGGGTCGGTGGTGTAATATCTAGTTTGGTATTAATCCATTTTCACTTCACGGTCACGGGTTCGATTCTTAAAATCGGTATTTGTAACCCCCTTCTCCAACTTGTACTAAAAAAAAACCTTGTATATTAATTCAAATATCCGTGCTCAAAAAAGAAATTCAAATCTCTAATTTATTGTTATTCCGTCAAATCATATTGTAACACTAGACACATTTATCTATATCTTTAATAAAGAGAACTATAAGTTAAGATTCATAAATATTTTGTATCGGCTGTAATATTTGTTCACAAAATCTTTAGATAAACCACAATAATTATCCAAAAGACTCCAAAGCATAAAAAGGTGCAACCCACTAAAAAAAAATCTTGATTATGTGAAAATGATCAATGTATCTCTTTTTCAAGATGGTGCTTGGTTCACATTTTGGTTGGATATAAATTTATGGATTGAATATCTGTTTAGTTTTAATCTGAATTTATGGACTAAATACACATTTTTCACCTTTTTATTGTAGGATAAAGTGAGGATGTTCATGTTTTGTATTGCACGTAGCATATTATTTTTTCTATTCTCCAATAAAAGATTACATAAAAATGAATTCGGTTCAAGTTATACCAAAGTGTAAAATATTTCTAACTAAAACACGACAACAAAATCTTTATATATCACTTGGAGTCCATATTGTTTTAATAACATTGATGAAAGGTGAGAATTTCAAACCTTTGAAGTGTGTTTGGATAGAAGATTTTAGAAATGAAGGGTTTTGAGAAGTAATGAAAAGTTTGATGAAGGTAAAATCTTGTTTGAATTAAGAGATTATAAGTGATTGTGTTAAAAACCTTTATTTGAATAAAAAGATTATGAGTTCCATAACAGAAAATGCTCATTTGGATTGAGAGCTAGACATGGTTGTGTTGGATGCAAACAAAATATCCTATATTGATTAAATAGAAGGTGAATCATGGACATATAAATGATGACAACTATCTCTATTAGTATAAGACCTTTAAAGTGAATAATATTATATCAATGTCTCGTATTTATTAAGTTGAAGTAGAAATAATATGGTTTGGAATGATTTATGAAAGTTTTTGTACGAACTTTTTAGACCTATTCCATTCCAACGTCAGGTTAGCTTGAGTTAACCTCCCAACGATAAGACCTTTGAATCTTATAAAGTATGTAATATGGAATAAAAGGTTTTGGTCAATCTTGAGATACCATGAGAGGTTTAAAGCAACATATCCCATGGGGGCTAAAATGGTAATTTGAAAAGGAAAGAATGAAAAAAAAGCAAGAATGTGAGAGATTTGAGGGCTAAAATGGTAATTTGAAAAGCAAAGAATGAAAAAGAAGCAAGAATGTGAGAGATTTGTTTTTGAAAGTGGAAAAGTGGGGACAGAGAGGTTTGAATGGTCAAAAAGAAAGAGACTGTGAAAAGAATAGAAAAGTTTCAAACCAAAATAAAAAGAAAGAAAAATAAGAATGGACATTAATTCAATAATCAATTAACTAAAGAAATACGTTTAAAAATGAGAACTTTGAATTCAGCTCTGTCGTTTCGTTGACTGTCCAAACATCCAAAAAGCCAAAGCCAACACCATTATCCTCCCAACTCAGAAAAAGCAGTTCTCATTCTTCCCCTTTTCTCTCAATCCTCTCTTTAATCTTCCCAATTTCTCAAGAAAATTAGATAAAACTCCATTTCCACATACCAATTTGTTGTTCATTTTGTTATTTCTGTTGTTCCTTAAACAAGTTTCGATCATCTTCTTCGTGTTTAAGAAGACCCGCCTGCAGAAACCCATTTATTGGATCCGGGTTTTATCGCAAAAATCCGACTCGTTTGTCCCTTTGAGCTGATCGGTAAAGGGTTTCTTCTGTTTTGCTCATTCCTTGAGGGTTTGGTTTTTTTTTTGGATTTCTTTTAGGTTTTGATCATGGGTTTTGCTTTGTTTTGATTTTTCATATTAGGGTTTGTTTGATCTCCTCTTTTTCTTTCTTCTGACGTTTGTGTATCTGTTATTTTGATCTCTGTGTTTGATTTTGCCTGAAGTTTGTCGGAAAGTGAATCTGGGTGTTCTTGGATTTGGATTCAGATTTAGGTTTTTTTATTTTTTATTTATTTATTTTTCAGATTCATGTCTTGCCCGATCGTGTTGTATGGGTTGGTTATTAGCTAGGGTTGATTTTGCTCGAGCTCTGTTTTGATTTCTGGGTTTTGATTAGCTGTAGAAAACTCTAGGCAACAACATTAGGGTAATTTCTTGCCTGATGTGATACTTTTTGTGTTTCTCCCTTTTGATGGAAATTTCTCAAGCCTAGATTGTTAGTTGTTGCTGTTTAGATTGTGGAACAACATGCTACTTGTTGAATTTGCTCTTAGGAAACCTATGAGTTCAATCTTAGCTTGGAATTAATTTTCTACATGTCTCCTCGATAATAGTGGATGTGTGCGTAAGCTGACACTGACCCACGGATATAAAAAGATATGCTCTTAGAATGCTGTATGATCTTCTTTTAGTTTTTTTGGGCAAAAGAGTTCTGTTAAAATATCTGTTCAATGTTTTCTAGAGATTTTCTGTTCTTGGACTAGCTAACCATCACTGGTTGAAGTTTATTGCTTCATTTTGAAGATAGATCCTCTGTTCTATGAAAGAAATTTATTGGATTTCTTTTCATGTTATTTGTTTCTGCTTGCTTCTTCTTACAACTTTACTAACTGTTGCAAGTTACTTCTATAGATAAGCGATTGTATTTGGATTGAAGACGTGAAGTTGTAAGGATATTTGCTGCATATATATCTTGAAGCAAATGACATCAGTAAGCACACTTCCAGCTTCCACGATTAGGCACCATGGTGGAAGTACAATTGGTGTTGACAGATTACCTGATGAGATGAATGATATGAAAATTAGGGACGATAAGGTGCCTGGCGCTAGTTAAATTTACTTCGATTTTTTGCTTGTAAGTTTGGACAATGCAGTCATTTTAATATTTGCTTGGATTCACAGGAAATAGAAGCCACCATTGTTAATGGAAATGGTACCGAAACTGGCCATATAATTGTAACTACCATTGGTGGAAAGAATGGCCAGCCAAAACAGGTGAATATCCAAATCCCTTCCCCTTGGGACTATCATACTTTAACTTTTGTATACTGAATTATTTTCCCTCTAAACTTGTTGTAGACTATCAGTTACATGGCCGAGCGTGCTGTTGGACAAGGTTCTTTCGGAGTTGTTTTTCAGGTATGTTGTTCACTGCATACAAGCCTTTAGTTGTATGCTAACAGCGGAAGAGGATTTTCATTTTTAGTGCTAAGAAAGAAGATATATAATCAATTTTGTTTCGCAGGCTAAATGCTTGGAAACAGGTGAAACAGTTGCAATAAAAAAGGTTCTTCAGGACAAGAAGTATAAGAATAGGGAGCTGCAGACCATGCGCCTTCTAGACCACCCAAATGTCGTGTCCCTGAAGCACTGTTTCTTCTCAACAACCGAGAAGGACGAGCTTTATCTTAATCTTGTTCTTGAATATGTCCCCGAGACTGTTCATAGAGTGATTAAACATTATAACAAGATGAACCAAAGGATGCCGCTGATATATGTGAAACTCTATTTTTACCAGGTTTTTGCCAAAACAACCCTTTTCTTTTTTGTGTATAGGAAAGCCAAGATTTGTATTGAATCATATGGTTCTTTTTGGTAATATTTTTTCCTGCTGCTTTAATGTTCTCTGTTTCTTTCTTTCAATGCAGATATGTCGATCTCTTTCATATATTCACAACAGTATTGGAGTATGTCACAGAGACATAAAACCTCAAAACTTACTGGTTTGTGTTCATTCTGTCTCTATATTTTGATGGATAACTTGTTTCTACTATTTCAAAACCGCCAACAAGAGTAATAGCTCAGCAAAATAAGTGTATACCCATGAATCAAGAGGTTATAGGTTCAAATCCCCCACTCGCAATTGTGTTGAACTAAGAAAAACAGAGCTATTTTGAAACCACAATTTTTCTTGATTGCCATTTCTTCTGCTGATTGTCTTTACTTTCTCCTCTTGACAGGTTAATCCACATACCCACCAACTCAAGCTTTGTGACTTCGGCAGTGCAAAAGTCTTGGTTCGTCTCATTTGTATTTTGGAAATTTTTTTTGATGCTTTTTGTGATCGCCTGACATCGAGACTAATTTAATTTACTATGGCAGGTTAGAGGCGAACCAAATATAGCCTACATTTGTTCTAGGTATTATCGAGCACCCGAACTTATATTTGGTGCAACTGAGTACACCACAGCCATCGATATCTGGTCAGCTGGTTGCGTCCTGGCTGAATTACTTCTTGGACAGGTTTGTAGAATTTTGCACATAACTATTGTTATCATAAACAATTCTAATAAGTGTTCTGGTTCTTTTTCAGCCACTATTTCCTGGTGAAAGCGGAGTGGATCAGCTTGTCGAAATAATCAAGGTATTGCAAGCTTTAATTTAAGGGTTTCTCTCTCTCTTTGCAAGGCTTTTTTATCTGTTGTTTTGAGTCTCACTTCAATTGTTAATTTGTCAACTCTTGCAGGTTCTAGGAACCCCAACTAGGGAGGAAATTAAGTGTATGAACCCTAATTATACAGAATTCAAGTTTCCCCAAATTAAAGCTCATCCATGGCACAAGGTACTTACAACTTTGTGTGTGTATATATATATATATATGTTCATCCTTTTGAACAATTTTCCATTTTAACATTGTGTATACATCCACGACATCAGATATTCCACAAGAGAATGCCTACAGAAGCCGTGGATCTCGTTTCAAGACTGCTTCAATACTCTCCGAACCTCCGAAGCACCGCTGTAAGTGGCAAGACTCTTAATGTTAGTACATGAACCCGAATAACCATTTAGGTCTCTGAGTAATATCTGTTCCACTTCAATGCAGTTGGAGGCTTTGATTCATCCGTTCTTTGATGAACTCCGTGACCCGAACACCCGTCTTCCTAATGGACGTTTCCTTCCTCCATTGTTCAACTTTAAGGCACACGGTACGTAAGGACGAAAGAATTATTCCCAAATTACTTGAATGACAACTAACCAATCCATCTGCTGATATGAATGCTAACTTAATTCAAATGTGTTGCCTATCAGAATTGAAGGGCGTACCCCTCGATGTGCTCGTGAGGCTTATTCCGGAACATGCAAGGAAACAATGCAATTTTTCGGGTTGTAATGCAGTGGCGTAGTAAGTCTGATGAACCCTGAAGGGACACATAAAAGCCTGTAGAAAGTAGTAGCTAGCATCAAATTATAAATGGAAGCCCTATTATTTGTTTTTTCTTCTCTGTTTAATTTGTTCCCACTCCCCATTATTATTTTTTTTCACATCGATCGATCGTCGCACTCGTCATCGTCTCTCTGTTGAAATCAGGTTGAGAGTAGGTTCTGTTGGTATGTTCTTAATACCTGGATGGATAATACAACAGCCCTTGATTTGTATAACAAACAGATTGTAATTCCTTATTGCAAATGAACATAACCTTGGAATATGCTCAAGAAATTTTGCCACTAAAATTCATGGAGATTTGTTCATTTGACTCTGTTCTTAGTTGAATATTATATTAGTTGCCTTGATCAATGCCATTTTGCAGCAAAATTCCTACTTTATTGATGGAAGTACAAGAACTTTGAACTTTTTTGGACACGTAATCAAAATAATTTTTGGGGGTTAATTATAAATTTGTTTCTTTGATTTAAGTAGAATTAAAGTTATTTAAAAAATAGTCTATATCATTTATAATTGTTGATTAGTTAAATAGGTAGGAGTTAGAAGTTAGTCATTGCGTTTCTTTTTTTCGTTAAATCAATCACTTAATTATTATAATTATAATTGATACATAAACAACTGACTTTTACATATTTAATTCATCAACGACTATGAATATTTTTAAATTTTATCAAATTACAAAAATGTATTTCTAATTTTTTAATTATGGATACTAAATTCTAACTATATTTAAATTAGATTAAATTTAATTTTTATAATTATAGAAATTAAACTTTAACTTTTTTCTCGATACGAATTAAATATATAATTTTGTTTTCCTTGTAGAAGATGATATCACAAGATTTATTATTGTAGAATAAATGCTGTGGTTTGTAAGATTTATTATTACCTAACATGGGGCGCCCTTTATTTGAGGAAATCTTTATTGTTGGAGTAACAAATTGTTATAAGTGTGTGAATCGTCAAATAAGCATTTTATTGTAAATTCTTATCCAAGACTTATATCATTTGACAATCCTAAAATGTAATTTCCAAAAATGTGAAAAATGTTTTCAAAGATGCTTCAATGTTTCTAGAAGTGTGGAAAGTTTCAATGGTTTTGAAACCCCTTTTATTTTTATAATGGAATATCTACAAAATCTCAATTAAAGGAATTAATCATATTTGGTTGAAAGTTTCTTATCCATATAAGAATGATCGGTGATTGAGAACAAAATGTTTGAGAATAAAATTTGCTAGGCTCTTTTTTTAAAATTTTTAAAATTTATTTTAAGAAATTGTATTTGAGGAACTCTTCTTGTAAATTCTAAAGTATTTGTATTTATAATTATTAATATGTTTTAATAGTGTATTATAAGTATTCATTAATACCATTATTATATATATATATTATTAATGAGTATTGTCACGTACTTTATATATATATAAAAAGTAGGTGACAATACTCATTAATAATAATGACTATATTTGTTAACTTTTTTTGAAAATGGCCGAATTTGTAATTAATTTTTTGATTTGATTGGTAAGTTTTATTTTATTATTTTTTTTTTTTAATAATTGATGGTTATTTTTATGATTCTTCTTAGATGATCACATTCAAGCCAATAACAATATAACTTTTTTTTTTTAAGGAATAAAAATAGTAACTTAGTAACATCAAATAGATTTTTGATGATTGAGAGATTATGGATTCGAATTTCCTATCCTAATTAAATTCAAAAAAACAAAATGTCAAGTTCAACTTCATAGTGAACAAACAATCAATTTCAATCATGGTTAGAGATGTTCATTTTTCCCGTGGGGACCCGCCCCTAATGGGGCCGGGGACGGGGAATGTATTCCTCGTCCCCGTTTCTCCGATCCTCGCCTCGTTTACTTTTTTTTTTAATTAATATTTACTTCCTCTAATTTCCATAACCATTCTCTTATAGCATACACATATTTTTAAACTTTTGTTAGTATAATATTATATTTATGAGCTGATGTGGTGGTGTAGCGTGTTTTCAATAAAAAAAAATTGTTACCTTTGGATGCTTTGTATTTTTTTATTATACATTTTTCTCATTTTAATCCTTTAAATTTTAGATAAAAAAAATATTTGTGGGTGAAATTATGTATTCAAATGAATATTTTTTTTTAATAATGAACAATATAGTTGAAATTTGATAAATATTTTCTAAGAATAATTAAATATTTGATATTATTATTCATAAAATATAAAAAATGCAAAACAAATAAAAAAACAATTGAACGGGGAAAATTCCCTGTGGGGAACCCGATCCCCGCGAATTTTCAGCGGGGAATCCCCGCCCCAATCCCCGAGAAAAGAAACGGTGAATTTTCCATGGACGGGGATTGATTTCGGTGGCGGGGACGGGGACGGAGAAGCCATTCCCCGGCCCCACCCCGGCCTGTGGACATCTCTAATCATGGTTACTTGTATTCTTACATCAATATTGAGCTTGGTTTGGCTTTTATGTTAACAAAACACCAAACCTAACCAACTTGCTTATCACACTTGCATGTAATTACCAACCTCAAACCCGACCCGTTACCCGATCGGGGTTAGGAAAGTAAATAAAGTAGAGGAGAGTGGTGGGTTGGTGAAGGAAGAATGTGATGGTATTATTATTTTTTGGTACAAAGGTGTCAGGTGGATAAAAGCAAAGAACTTTAAAAAAGAGTGATTATATACAAAAAGGAAATGGGGAGGCAAAAAGAGGTAGCTGGCTTTGTCTTGTAATGTAACTTTGGTCCCCTATGCTATTACTATATATATATGCCTTGTGACATTTTCGGCTTTGCTTCAAAGCTACTTAGGTTTGAATATTCCTATAATATATATATAGCTTTTTCACGGGTAGAGCAGCATTTATAAACACATTCTCTACTCATCTTATTTTTTTATGGCGTGTTTGGGTCACCAACAATAAGAGAGAGAATGAGAATGAGAATGATTTATGTGTTTGGGCCACTTGAATCATTCTCTCATAATTACGTTTTTCAAAATTTATTTATTTTTATTTTTTTCATTTTCCTCCTAACTATTTTTATTCTCTCTCCAATAATTTTTATATATCACATCACTATTTTTCACTTTCATCACACTCTTTATTTTATTTTTCCTATAATAATTCTCTTCATCCAAAACACAAATAATCATTCTTTCCATAATCATTCCTTTCACCCCAAACACAAATAATCATTCCTCCATAATCATTTTCTTTTGTATTCTCCTCTTAATTCTCATTCTCCCATAATCATTACTATTCCATTCTTCCTGTTGAATTATGTCTTGAACGAATTAATGCCCTGCGATTAGTGTTGGGAAAAACCTTCCTTAATAATAGTAGGAATAAGCAGAAAAATACTGAGAAATTAAAAGGAAACAACAAAATAAAAAACACAAGAATTTACGTGGAAAAACTCCAAATTGGAAAAAAAAACCACAGACAGAAAGAACTTCCACTATGTGAAAAATTGCTACAATCACACAGAATTCTCTCCCCGGCCCTAATTACAAAAACACTCTCTTCAAAGTTTATACTACTCACACCCTTTACTCCACTCTCTACAAGAGAATACAGAATGAATTTAACTAGAGTCAGTACATCAAGCTTAAAGTGCTCCTGATTGGAATGCTTTGAAACCAAAGTCTTATGCTCCTTTTATAGTGCTTGGAGCACACCACTACCTTGTATCTTTCCGATGTGGGACAAATTTACTTCTAATATTTTGTCAAAACCCAACAAATTTCACCTTGGCTAGATATTTGAATAATCCACATCTTCTGCTGCAACATTGTCTTCTCTGACAATCATAATTCTCATACTCCACCATAAAAAGTATAACACTTGAAATCACATTCCAAGATTTTTCTTCTTCGTCACATGTCGGTTCATCTTGCTGAAATTTATGGTGCAACTTCTACCTACTTGGCTTACTTGGAAGTTTTTCAGCCACCGACATAATTTCCACCACACACCTTGCATAACCGCCAAGTCAATGCCCATTGCAACTTATGGAACCGCTTACATCACATCCTCTACCATGGAAAAACGGACATACCATGAGGATGATTTCTTTCTTTCTTCAGAGGAAGTCACCAGATCCCCTGACGAAAGAGACCCCGTCAGTATCCGAACCAGAGCCTTTTGACGAACTTGCTTTCTTAGGACAATTGTTTCTCATGTGACTAGGTTGTCCACATTCCCAGCAACCTCTCTTTTGCACAAATTTTTTCTTCTTCTTGCTGAATCCTCTTGTGAAGTACGGTCATCACGCTTTAGACTTCTTTCTTCTGATAGAAGTTTGCTAGTACCCTCTGCAAAATTTAAAAAATCTTTTTCGTACATCAAAATTGGCTTCATATGTTCATAAGAAGTGGGAAGTGACAAGATAAGTCTTAGTGCCTTATCCTCATCTTCTATCTTCACACCAATCACCTCAAACTTAGAGACAACGCTATTGAAAACACTCAGATGATTTGAGATTTTCGTACTGTTCGCAAAATCCCAAACACACAATTTAAATAAAATATTAAATGGAAGAATGGTGACATGGCTTATCCAAAGCTTCGCTAAAGCGAAGCTTCTACTTCGCTCCAGACGAGAAATGTGTGTGTTGGAATCCCGAAGAATGTGCAAGTATACACAGTCTTTGTTGTAGCATGTTTTAAAATAAGTAAGAGTCATCTCCACAGGGAATAGTGTTTAATAACATGCTTAAGCGAAATTAAGAGAGTTGAGTAACGGGTGAAAATGGTTGTGATGTGTCTAAACTAAGCGAAATGGAAGGAATACAAATTAAAATATGTAGAATACATTGGAAGGAGAATAGGGTTTTTCAGAGAGTTTCGCGTAGGCGAAACCTTGTCCAGCGAAGACATAGACAACTGGATGCTCCTTTTGGCTCTCTCGAGCTCTAGAAGTTGGCTCTCTCGAGCTCGCTGTTTGGTTCTCTCGAACTCAAACTTCGCTAAAACTAAGCAAATCAGCACTAGGCGAACCTTAACTCTAAGTGTTCATTTTATATGCAAGCAAGGTAACTTAGCAAAACCCAATGTTATGACATGCAATTTCGCTCTATTT
>JBBMKA010000018.1:6772986-6789710 GCA_037833695.1 Sechiopsis laciniata
CCTATTAATTATGTCCCACATAATTAATATGTGAATTTGAACTCTTCAAACTCACTCTCTAATAAAATAGTGTACCAACAAATATGAGCTAGCCCGGGGAATAGTGGACCTATTGGTTAAAGCTATAACGACCTGGGATCCAATCCCTATTTGTTAATATTAAGCTTATTCCACTAAAGGTCCGTGCTGAACTCTTTCGACTGTAGGACAAGTTAACGTCCACAGATATAATCGGTCATCTGTCATATGATCCTTCACGAGCTTGTTCGTAATTCACAGTTGGGAAAAGAAATCAGTTCTACCCTTGTGATTACAACTTTCACTTTAAGCGCCACTGATTCCTCTAATAAACAAGTGTTTATAGTCCAACTATAAATCAATGTCTTCTCGGACCAATGAGAGGCATGATCCCTTTGTCTAAGCCCCAGAATCAGTTCTTAAGGGAATAACTCTACATCTTCCTCAAATTTCAGGAAGGCGAGAATTCTTTTTTGTGATGTTGCATTCCTAGCCACCCACTACGGCAATCCCCAACGTGAGAAGCTTATTGACCCAGCGTTGTTTGGCTAGTCTCACCCATGCACATCAAAGGACGCTTTCATAAAGCAAAAGTTCACAATCCACTCAGGATTAAGATCACGTCGACACACGATCATCCTTAGTGAAGTAGGTCATACGTTTCTATAGCGGAATTACTAGATGGATCATAAAACTTCTGATCCTGTCTTATGCAAAAACTCCTTTTTGCATAGGCACCCCCACTCGCATGTCTCCACATAAACAACCAGGATCAGGTTGTTTTCAACCTTTGCAAAGCAGGTCGTACCAACAGTGTCGCCAGGACTTAGGTTCCCAGCCTTAGTCCATATACTGTAGAAGTTTTAGGTTATTAACTTGGAACTAGATCCAATTGTATATCTCACATACTTGTCCAAGTGTACATCCAAATAACCATGAGAATATCGCTATTAATCCAATTAATGCGACAAAGTTGAACGATGTTTGTATATTAAATGTGCAATTAATGAAAATAATAACTTATTATTAATAACTGAAAAATAACATTAAATGTCTAACATTAAATGCTTGTTCTTTAAATACAAACTACTAGGCCTTTAGGGCAGAATCCCTAACACTCGGATCTCCACATTAGTATGATATTGTCCACTTTGGGCATAAACCCTCATGGCTTTGGTTTTTGTTTCACTCAAAAGGCCTCATACCAATGGAGATGTTACCCCTTATTTAATCAATGTGGGATTACTATACCACTTTGTTTGTATGCCCAACAATCCTCCCATCGAAAAAAGTACTGCATGCGAGTCTCCCTTACTGATAGCCAATTTTCGATTTATACTTGAGCACACCTTAACTCAAACCACGAATCCTTCCGAATTATACTTAAGCAAATGTAAAGCCCAACAACGGATTCATTCGATTTTTGTTTGAGCGCATAACAGCTACCCCTCACTGAGGCAACTATTTCAGAAGAACTCATACCTTAGAGTTCACAGATACTCGATCACAGCACATTCAGAAGCACTCCCACCGGAGTACACATAAGGTGCCTCAGTCATGGTTTTTCATCATGACTATTTCATACTCCATAATGAGACTCACAAATTTTTGTTTCATACTCGAGGTTCTTCTTCTGATATGGCTAAGTTACGGGTATAACTCTGATACCACTTGATAAAGGACGACAAACCCACTCAGATCTTCACATTGGTATGACATTGTCCACTTTGGGCATAAGCCTTCATGGCTTTATTTTTGGTTTCACCTAAAAGGCATCATACCAATGAAGATGTTTGTCTTCCCTTATAAATCTAAGATTTATCCTTTATTTAATCAATGTGGGATTACTACACCACTTTATTTGTATTCCCAACATAATCGAGTTGGTTAAGTTGTTTCTCTATCGACACTCTGGTCATCTACGCTCGATAACTCTAACATTGAGGTAGTTCTTTTCTTTTTTAGGCATATAGTCATGTTGGTCTCTTGAGGCACGTTCCTTAGAGATGCAAGTGGCATGAACTTCTTTGGAAAGCTTGCTTTGCAGATAGTATAAGTATCTTATAAATATCTAAAATATCAATAATGTATCTAATAAGTCTCATAATTTTTTGTTGTATCAAATAAGATTTTTTGAGATTATAATAGTTGGGGTGGAGGATTCAAACTCAGGTCGATGACGAGTGTATACTAATGTCGCTGAACTACTACTCAAGTTGGTGTGTCTAAGAAAACTACTAACATGTTCAACTTTTTTTTTTTTTTTTTTTTTTAATTTATGAATTTATTAAACAAAAGTTTAATTTGGTGTTGAATAATGACCTTAAAATTTTAATTTTGTGTTTAATAAATATATAAAATTTAAAAGGTTTGACATGTGAAGAACCTATTAAACAAAAATAAAGATAATGCAAAGATCTATATAAAATAAAATAAATAAATATTTATGTACTAATTAAATACTTCTTAAAAGTCGAAGGGACTTCTTAAATATCATTTTGAAAATTTAACAATTTTGGATCCTTTAATAATGTTCAAAGACCTTTTAAAAACTAACTAAAAAGTTCAAGCCTAAATTTATATTTTAACCCCAAAATTACTTATGGATTACAGTTTACCCAATGTTTGATAACAAGACTAAAGAGTGTGTATGATTAATAGCCCACCGTCAATTTCTCACACTAATATATTAAACTAAAAAATAGTAAAAAACGGAGAAAAGATGGCGGCAAAGATCATTATCTTTTAAAAAAGATGATGGGCCCGAGCCCGCCATCATTTCCCATGTCATCAAAGGGAAAAGATGGCAGACACCTTTATGACGGTGCGGTCCGTCATCTTTCCCCTTTGGTGATGGGCAAAAACGATCATCATTGAAGCTCTTTGATGACATGTTTGTCCGTCATCTTTTGTGCCCATTGTTAAAAATTTTGTTCCGTATTTTAAAAAAATAATCCGCGTGCACGTGAGTCCCGTCATTTAGGATCTCAAAAATTTTGGAACTACTTTTTATTTTCTTAGGGAGAAAGCAATAAAGGAGAATGGAAGGAGATCGAGAAATAAATATGGGATTTTTTATAGGCCATGTTCTTCTAGGAATGCTTTTTCTTCTAGTTGGTGTTTGGCACGTCTGGAGTGCTCTCCTGCACTACGTCTCTAACCCCAATCGATTTCACGTTCGTATTTGGAATCCTGTGCCTGGATTTTATGGAAAACTTCAATTCTTGGAGCTTTATGTTGTTTTCATTGGCGATTTCATTGATTAGTGTGTTGAGCTTTTGTATTCAACCCACCCCAACTCAATGGATTCTTTAACCCTTCGCACATGAACAACTTCAAACACTCCGGGATACTTCTCATGTTCTTCATTTTTAAATCTTTTCCTACACAAAAAAATTATCATGGAACATCTCCCAACTTTGCCTCCACCCCATGAAAATCAATAAACCCAACAGAAAGAATGAATTAAAAATATAATCCAAACCAAAGATAAATTAACAAGGTAAATCGATCTCAAGCACAAGGAAACTAACAAATTGCAACCTCCATCCTAAAATCACAATCTTAAACAAACAATAGTAAACACAACAAGAATAAAACATCTCAATAACATTAAAAAAAATAAAATAAAATAAAATAAATAAATAAAATGAAAAAAAAATGCTTACCAATTTTCACAATGAGATCAAAACGAAAACGACAGTCACCAAAAGGTGAACAGAAGCATAGATACAAGGAGTTGAGGTTGATGAATCATAAAAGGTGAAAAGGAGAAGAAGATGAAGGAGTAGAGAGAGGAATTACAAGTTTTTAATCTAAATAGTGAGAAGTTTTTTGACGGAAAAATGGAGGGAAATGAAAAATAAAACGTGCTAATAGAAAATTAGACATATGGCGTCGGACACTTTTAATGACGGGCAATACATTATATGTCCACCTTTCTTTTTTTTTTTTAAAGGATGTTCGTCATTTAACATCCGTGTTTTTGAAATTTTTTTAGATAACCATCATCTATGTCTTGAATTGTAGTAGTCGGATAGTAATGAAAATGTCCTGTAAGTTGCATATATTAAAAGGGTAAATTATAATTTAGTCCGTATAAATTTAAAAAAAGCTACAATTTAGTTCTCATGGTTTTAAAAGCTAGAGTTTAGTCCATGTGATTTGAAGAAAATTAGAATTTAGTCCAATGATTTTAAAAACTAGAATTTAGTTCCTATACTTTTATAAAACCTAAATATAGTTCTTGACGTTAGTAATTGATGGAGAATTAAATACGTGGAAGTTCACTATTCATACATAAATAATGTGATTTTTTTTTTGTTAAATTAGTCACTTACTTTTAATTTTATCATTTACATACGAATAATTAACTTTCAAATACTTAATTCGTTTACAATTAGAAACGACAATAATAGGAGTTGGAAAAGATCTTCCCAAATGGGTGTCTTTATCCATGGCCTACTGGCTATTCTGAAAATGGTTTGAAAAGGGAAGAGAAATTTGGACCAAAAAAAAAAAAATTACAGTGTAGGTTATACCCATTGAGAAGAAGTCTAAATTGGATGATTGTTGAGATTTACCCATTGGGATGGGGCTATATCCCAAAGCTTCTTTTTGGCGTACCTAAAACTCGGGACGTCAACTATAATAAATCATTTTATTTGGACCTCGAAGAAGGGACAACTTTTGGGCACACTCTATAACCTCAAAAAGTGATTACACTTTCTAGCTCAAGTTTGAATTTTATTAATAAAAGTAAGTATCGTAATCATTTTGGTTATGTTCATGTCCTTTTTGAAGAAGAGTTGATTGATTAAGGATTTTTTATTATAGGATTGAACGAATGTTATCCTCGAAGGCGTCTTCACTCTTCTACGGTTCTGAAGCTTTATTCATTTTGTTTGGTAGTTACAAGTACGTCAATATGTATTAAGTTTGTTGGTTTAACCTCCAAAACTCATTAAAACTCAACCTTTATATTGTTGAAATTTATTAGTTCATCTTTTACGTTAGGTTCTTTCATGCTTGTATATAATAAGGTCGGCTTATAGGATGCTGGTGACCCATTTAGATTATTCTTTATTGTTGCCTCTCCTAGTTCTAATCAATCTCGGTCCGAATTGTGGATTGAAATCAACGTAGCTATAGTTTATATTTGGTTTCATCATTATTTATCATTTGTGAGGAATGGTTTTGTATGATTTATTTTATGATTAATGTATGGTTATTGATTTCGAAAAGAAAAAAAAGAAGAAACGATATGGACTATTTTTTTTAGATTTTATCAAATTATAAGAACTAACTTCTAATTTTTAAAATTACACGGATTAAATTCTAACTAGAGTTTAGTTCTTATTATTTGAATTTCTTTAAATAATAAGGACTAAACTCTAGTTTTTGAAGTCATAAAAAACTCTAACTTTCTTTAAATTGTTGCGATTAAACTTATAATTTATCTTTTTTAAAAAAACGAATTGTTACTAAAATTTTACTAAGATTTTAAAGCACTTTATTGATTATAAAAAAATGTTGGCATAAATTGCCCTTCGAAGGACAACCAATAATTCCAACAATTTAGTCTTTTAATATGCAAAACTATTTACATATGAATTAAATCAAGACATTTGATGTTTGGAAATGAACTTGATTTTATTGAATTTTTATAAGTGTTGTTGCTTCTAATATTTATATTCTAATTCTTTTGTTAGAGTACGTAAGTTTTAGATTCTAGCTTCTTGTTTTATCTTGGATCCGTTCATGTGCTTATTAATTTTCTTCGATCGATTTGTTTGCTTATTGATTTTGAATTAGCCAATTGTCTTGTTGAATATATATATTGGATTGACCTATTAGAATGTTGATCTTCTTGAATCGACTTTATTAGCTTGTTAATTTTGACTGGTTGATGTCCTTGAATCATACTTGTTTAGCTTCTTGATCTTGAATCTTCTAAATTCTCCGAATTTTAATATATTTTCTAGCTAAATATTTTAGATTGAGAAATTGATCAATGCGAGTGTTTTTATATAGTTTACTTTTATACTTATTTTCTTTTAAAAATTGAATTTACGTAAAAAATTAAAATAATCACATTATTAATATATTGAAATTTGAAATTAGTCTAATAATCATTTATCAATATTACTCTTGGGTAATTAATGATTTTTTATGACTAAAAATGTACATTATTAAAATATAAAAAATAAATGCATCAATTTTAAAATGTAAGAATGAAACTAGAATCTAGACCTTGCAACTAAAAAGGTTTTTTTTTTTTTTTTTTTTTTTTTCTTTTCCTTTCAAATTAGTCTTTTGAATGTCTTCCATGAAGAGTAATCTCCTCTATAAAGTTTGATGGCCCATGTATGTGATTGGGCTTGGTTACTTTGCAGTTGATTATTTGAAGAGTAATTGTATTGGATCAATAAATTCATTTTTAACGTATAAAACCAAACTTTGAGGCAACTGCCACGTGGCATATTTTGATTGTATTAGCTTAATGATCAAACACTGGAAATATGTCATTATTTGATTTGCCAAGTTTTTGTACTTTTTTTAATATTATTTTTAGACTTCTTTTTTATCTTTCGTTTAATTTGAGGTCATGTGTAAATTTGTAATTGGTCTCAAATTTATATATATATATATATAATATAGTTTTTATTTGATTATTATTATTTATTAAGGAGTAACAATTTTTTTTTTCGACAATAGTTAATATAATATTAAACTTGAAAAATTTTAAGACCTGCTACCATTAATGCTACAATCAATTGAACATATTAGCTAGTTCAAATTAATATTCAATACCTTTTTATGTAGAAAAAAAAAGTGAATGTAAAATCATAAAATAAATGATAGAAAAGAAATTCAATGAAAAATATATTAATTCAACAAATTATATTGACATAAAATAATTTAACTTAAAGAATTTAGAAGTAAGAATTACATTTTAAGACCAAATGGCATTAAACCATGATGGTTGTGAGGATAAATGTATTTTAATTTAATCCTTTAGTCTCTTATTTAAATCCCAATAGGTACATTCAAATTATATTTTAAGGACACAATTAAATGTCTAGTACATCATTGAAATCAAATTTGAACTGTTTTCATCAAATTTAATAAGAATATTGTTTTAATGTTCTTATTAAGAACAAGTCTTTTTATAAAAGTTATAGAATATTTTTTAAACATTTCACCATGGACATAATTATAAAAGCACTCTCTATTGTATTCTTCTTTTCATTCTCTGGAAATTCGTAGATACAAAACATCATATTCCAATATATCCTCCATTGAAGTCTAAAATCAACTTCTACATAAAATTGTCCACCCACCACATAATTTATTTTTGGTCAACTTGAATGTCTAATCCAAGCTTCAACTTATGGTTCCTAGTTTCTTGTTGTTCATTTTGGAAAGACTAAAAAATGCCTTTTGGTTTTGGAGTTTTGTTGTTAAATTATATGCAAAGAAGGGTATTCTCTAAAATCATTTGATAGAGAACAAACTAAAACTTTGAAGAATAAGTGAAATATATGAACAAAAACAACTTCTTCTTTGCAATTGATTGTGTAGGGACTTTCATAGTGGAACTCTATCCTTGCTTCCCAATATGTTCCTTTTTGTGTTGTAGATTGTAGAGCAGAATTTCTGTCATGTTTGGAACATTGAGAACACTGTTGGAATTTGACTTCAACAGTCACTTCTTTGACAACCTTGTTTGCTTTTCGATGTTTCCATCTTGTAGTGTCATCATTTCTTTGTTGAACGTTCTTTGTGTTTAGTCACTAAACTTTACATTCGAAATAATTTGTTTTCTATATGGATTTTTAAAAGATGGTGTTTAATTGGATAGTAAGACAAGTGTTGTAAACCACATGGACTTGGTAAGTTGTCGAGTCTCTAAATCATTTTGTTTTTTTTTTTAATAAGAAATAAATTGTAAAAGCTCTTTTATTTGATTTTTGAGTTTTTGAAATTAACACGGTTTTTAGTACAACCATAGATGATGGGTGAGTTTCAACCGTTTCAACCACTAACCTCACGTTTTTCATGTTTAGCGCATTGTGACCGTCACGAACTAACATTTTTTGTTCTTTAGATTTGAATTAGTTTTTTGAAATTAAAAAAAAAAAAAAAAAGGATTTGAATTAGTCTTTTTACTCCTTGAGATTTCAAAATTGATTTGTTGGATCTTGAGGTTTTTTTTTTTTTTTTTTTTTTTTTTTTAAAAAAAAATCTAGTTTGTTCATAGTTATAGTTAGGAACTAGTAAATGGTTCTAGAGTACAGTTAACATTAATTGATATAATAGTTAACATTTGTGGACTAAACTGCAAGTTAGAAACTAATTTTAAACTTTAAGGGCCAATTATAAATCGAAGTCTAAACCATGTCACATCTTTTAAACTTCGGGAACCAAATAAAAATAAACTCAAATCTTTAGGCTTCAGGAACCAAATAGAAACTAGCAAATTCTATAGACTAAAAAAAGAACATTTTAATGTTTTTTTGTTCTTGCAAAGAAATTAAAAAAAAAAAAAAATTGCTATTTTCCTTTAATTGAGATAGAAAAAAGAAAAAATTGACAGTAATCTGAAAGAAGGACAATGGTGCTAATAATAGTCTCGAGAGAAAAAACATATGATTCCATTCCATTTATAAACTTCCTATAAGCACATTCATATCTAAACAAAAGCTGGTTTAATTTAATGACAAACATAGGATTTCCTTTACTACAAATCTTAGAGATGAAGCAACTTTTATGAAGAGATCTGTTCTTGGAAAGAGAAGAACCAAGAACAGAAGAAAGAAGACTTTACAAAGATGCTAAAAAATAGAACATTACTTGGAGTTACAAATGAACAATATCATATCAAACTTATCTTAAGCTTCTTATTAGGGGAAGAATTCTACAAGATCCTTTCTGCATCTACTTTGATGCTGTATTGTTATTAAGAGGACTCTTTCCAAGACTGGATGGTTTAGCTTCTGCACTTCTCTGGCCCGGTGTCCCTCGTCCCCCTGCTCGAGGACTGAGCTCTCCTCTTAGCTCGCTCACCCGAGGGCTGAAAGAACGATGACTGTCGAAACTTTTTCGTTCGCATAATGGTGTTGCCGTGGAGCTTGTGATCTTAGGACTACTAATATGCCTAAACTCACCACGGCTTCGGGTGATAACCCCATCTAAGATCTCTCCATCCCCCCCAAATGAGGCTCCAGCACCGAGCTCGGGTTCCTGTTACAATAGTATGGAAGATGTCGGTCAGCTCGGAGACTAGTAATCATATATCTGCATCTAAATGCATATATGAGTCCAAAAATAGAATCAAATGGCAGGTAGATAAACTTTAAAAATCTTGACATGAATGAAGGCTAAGTTTAAGGAGAATAGGAAACGTTACCGCTGCAAGATTGAACGGTAAAGCTGGTGCTTCTTCGAATTCGGCTGCATCAAGGTCTTGGAGATGTGCACCTTTGAAGAACTTGGGAAGAAGATATTGTCGTACGGGGACGAGGAGCATGATCATCAGAGGAAACATAACCCCAGCAATTGGAACCCATGTTAGTCCAAAACATATGAACAAATATACAGTTTGGAAAATTGTAAAAACAGCAATGGATTTGAATGGCACGGTCTCGACGAAAGTCGCGTGGTAATCCTCAAGAACTCTGCAAGTACAGAAAAATATGTTCGGTATTTGGTGAAACATATCAAATTGAGAAGTAGAAAAAGGATAGGAAGTTTTCATTACTTGTATCTTCTGCTGGGTGCAGTGAAGAGCAACAGGATTCTTTCCCAAAACTGGTTACCAGGCAAGCTTTCGATGGCCATAAAGGCAAAGTAACCCCATAAAACCGAGGTCGGGATCTTTTTGAGGACAGGCATGGCTGCGACACATCCTCCCACCATTGCAGCTTGAAGCAAATTACTCACGCGCTGTTCTTTCACTTCAACAGGCAATAGATCATCAATTTCCTTTTCGATGTCGAATATTGTCTCATCGACCGGAGCATCAAAACTTCCCATACTAGAAGCTGCTTGAATGGTTGTCTCTTTTAGCTCATTCAGTCCCTGTTCAAAAGTTTCTACATAACTTAAATGCCGGAGCACTTGAGAACGCGTAAATGTGCTTCGCCAAGGTGAATGATTTTTTCTCAGCCATGTACAAAAAGTTCGAGTTTTAAATGTAAGAAAATATGGTGACTTACACGAGTTGCAGGCTGTTGGTAGATCAGGGGGGTCTGCATTTGATTGTATGCTTCTTGCATACTTCCATACAACTGTCCCAAGCTGGCATTCTTTCTCATACTACTCCGTGCTGTTGCTACAAGTTTATTCCTGAGCAACTGCAAAATGAACCAGAATCTTTCAATAAGACATCCAAGGAAATAATTTAGGGGTGTTTGGGATGAGGAGGGTGAGATAGATGATAGAGAGAATGATCCTCTTACCCACGTTTGAGCTACCGGAAATCATTCTCTTCGTAATCTAATTTCCCCATAACAATTTTTTTATCCTCCCCATAACTGCTTTTTATTTTCTCCGTAACCACTTTTCATCTCTATAGCCACTTTTTATTCTCCACATACTCACTACTTTCTTCTCTTCATAATTAATAATTATTCTCTTCACCCTAGACATAAGTAATAATTCTCCATATAATTATTCTCTTCGCTCCAAACGCAGAGAATCATTCTTAGTGATAATCATTCTCCTAATTCTCATCCTTCCCATAATTTTTCTCATTCCCATTGCCCCAAACAGATCTAAGTTATATCGAAATGACCAATGTAACACTTCAATAGCTCTAAAATTCTGTTGAATATATGACATGAATTACTCCACTATTCGAAACTATTATAACAACCGAATCGATAGGTTTACCTGGTGTTTGAGGGTAGCCAGGCTCTTTGTATGCATTGGAGATTGTGGGATGACTCCATTAGATGGAGGAATTCCAAGAAGACCACATATTAAGGTCTGAAATAAGGTGACTCAAACCGTTATATCAATGTAACAAGGTTGATGCTGAAATGACAACATGGAGATAGGGAAATTGCTAGAGGGATTAAGTTTCATACCAAGAATCCCAATAGAAGTAAATCATAATGGTAAGATGATGGCTTCCTTAAATTGAACTCTTTCTGCTGAGAAAGTTGAGATGCAACACTATGGTCAAAATAGTACAGCACAGCAATCATCGTAGCCGGGATGAAAGCTCCACAGATATAAAAAACTGGAACGTCAAGCATATCCTGCATTGTTACGGCAAAAAGTCCCCATATTTCAGAAGGAAAGAAAAGAGGGACAATGTGAAGTAGAGATTTCGAAAACTATTAGTTCTTACCTTAATAACAGTCCAATTTTCGTATGCACCATGCGACCATGGATTCGGGCTGAAGAGTCGCCTCGGGATACCTTGTGGGACATTTTTTGAAGGTATATAGGATATACCTGTCCAAACAAGAATCATGAGTGGAACTCCGTAGTCTGCTATCAAGCTTCTAAGCCAACCTGCCAAAATAATTGATGAAAATTGTTAATGAGTTGACTTTTTTCTCTGCTTCATGGGACAAAATTGCTAACTACAAAGAACTTTCCATCTCACCAGATCCATATCGCCACGACCGTGCTTTTCGACTCCTTAAAGCAGTGAGTAGAAGGCCAAATGACAGCACCAGAGCAAACATCCCATTAGCAAACCTCCAAGAAGGTATAAACTCGATCAATTTCGTATTTTCCCGTTCTGGGATACGAAACTCATCCACAAGTCCCTGCAACAAAGTCAAAGACACCAAGACAATGAAATTAGGCTCAACCTATTCCTTATGTATGTTGATAAGGAATGCATATGTCTTACTTTGATAGCTTCCTGCATGAAAAGCATCGCGATAAGCAAACCAAACAATTCCCCGGCCAGACGAGTGAACCTATTGATGATGGAGCAAGCTCCTAGTATAGCCATTAAGAATAGCAAGGCTGCAGTCCAAACACACACCCTAAAGATTCACACATTCATACAAAGGTGTGTCAACAACAAGCATTAGAGAATTTCAATGCAGACCAATTCTACTTTCTTTGAAGCAGTAGAAAATCATACCATCCACTCCATGCTAGAAACAGATTCCGACCCAACTCAGGTCGTTCCTTCGCAAAATTAAACATGAAGGTGTACATAATAACAGTTGGCTCAGCAACTCCCAAGATGAGCAAAGGTTGACCTCCAATAATGGAGTGAATAATCCCACAAAGAGCTGTGGAGGCTAAGGTTTGAACTGCAGTCAGAACCCCATCTGCACAAATGATTGAACAAACAACAACAATCAATGACAGACACTCAAGAATTCAAAATCAATCCAAAATTTCAGAAACTTTCGTTCTTCCAGTTGAGATGCCTTAGAACTATGCTGCTCCTCAATTACTTAGTCGGTATCTCAGTGACAACAAGTGGGCATCTATGAGTGTACATAATATAAACTTTCCTAAAACTCTAACCTTGTTTAACTAAACAATATTTGTATTCTTATCTTATTAATAAAACGTTTCTCTCATCCATCCATGGACGTAGCTAAAACACCGTTAGTAGTTAACCATGTAAATTACCATGCGTTTCTTTTATGTTTCTTGATTGTTGTTTCCGATTTTCCTAACACTTCCCTCTTCTTTTCACGTGTTAAGAGCATGTTGTAATTTCAACAACAGATCTAAAATGAACTAAACAAGAGATTCTAAGTAGCTCTCACCAGTACTTCTCTCCAACTGTTCACCAAATGAAATGACAGGAATTGCAGAGGCAAAGAATATGTAAGTGGTGGGAGCCAACATCCTACAAACCAATAAAAAACAGCAACAATCCATATTCAATACTCAAACAAAAAGGTAAAAAGAAAAAAAAAACCCCCCAAAAGTCAAAATGAACCAAGATTCAAAAAACAAGAACAATGGAGAAATTTTTCAATACCTATATCCAGCCCTCAATCCACTAGTCCAGTCTTGTTTGTAGCACACTAACCTCCCTTTCAGATCATTTCTTATTCCACGAAAAGGAACAAAAGTTTCCTCCATAGATTCAATATGGGTCTTCTCTTTTCACTTCAAAATCCCTCTCAAAGCAAAAAAAGAAGAAGAAAAGACAAGTATTTAAAAATGATGGGTCTGAACAAATCAGCTTCAACATCTAGGGATCTCCATTGGCAATGCTAATTAACAAAAAGGGGTTTTAGAATCTCAAACACAAAACTCAAAAATGGCAAATTATTTACATGATTCACTTGATTGGAGAGAATAAATGGCTGATTCAAAGAAGGTTTAAAGAGAAACACAAAGACAAAAACAAGAAGAAAAAGAGCTGAAATCTCAAAAACAGAGCAAATGGGTGTGTAGAGAAAGAAGCAACATTGTGGGATTTATATAAGCTACAAAAGAAGTTTGAGAAATTGAAAAGGGCCAAAAGAAAGGGGCGGTGGAGGATGAAGGAAAAGAAGGGTAGATTTGAAGCGGACATGGAACCGGGTCTGAAGGGATTAAGAAACTGAAGCTCACTGTGAATTTTTTTTCCTATTTAAATATGCATTATTGTTTCTTACTACCATTCGGCAATTTTTATTAGATATATCATTTTAACTTTTTAATATTTTGATGTTAAAAATATTTTTTAAATAGTTAGTTATAATAGATTAATCTGGCCATCTCTCAAAAGATATTTAAAGCGAAAAGAATGAGAAAAATGATACCAAAAAAAGTGACTATTTGTATTTGCTTTAAAGAAAATGTTTAGACGACCCATCATTATTTATATTTAAAATAAAGAAAATAAAATAATGAATACCATAGTAAAAAAAAATTACAAAAGAATGAAAATATTTATGGAAAGAATAAAGTAGAATTAGGAAGAAAATAAAAAAATACTTGGAAAGAAATGTAATTAGGGGCAAAATGATTTTTAGGAATTCAAACATGAAGAGTCATTCTACTTTTGATTCTTCAGGAGTTGTTATGATACTACTGAGGATGGTTTTACTGTGAATTAATTAATTATATATATAATTATATGTTTTTGAAATTTGGAGAGAAGAAATCATTGGCATATGTGAGCATTCCAGCTTAGATGGGACACCTATGCTATGGGTAAGGCCAAAATGCCATGTCATCAGCATTTAAAGAGATTCAAAGTTTTGAAGCCTATGGTGGTGGTCGGACTTTCCAGATGATCCTCATTAATGGAAGATTCGTTAATACTCATCGGATGATCATAAAGTTCACAACTTTGGTTTTCAGGAAAAAAATATAATCAAAGTCAAAAGAAGACAGTCCAATGCAGACCATGTTTCTGCCATAAACCAATGGGTAAATTGTATTTTGGAGCCACAATGAATTTGAAAAGCCATTTATTATAATAGACATTTTTCTAGGGGATATTTGATGTATAAAAAATGATAAAAGTATTTTTATCTATAGCACAAAATTAAAAATTAATTTATTTGTAGCAAAAAAATTTATATTAAATTCTATCAATGATAGAATTCAATATATACTCATTTTATCACTGCTTGAGTTTTTTATCAGTGATAGAATTCCAAATTGAATTCTGCTTCAATTCTATCATTGATAGAAATCAATGTGTTATAGATGAATTATTTTAGAAATTGTGCTACAAATATAATACAAGAGGTAGAATATGCTGCTGAGAGTAAATTTTTATTTTGGATTTAATATAAATGGGGACTTGTTATAATTGAGAGGGGGGATTATAAACAATTCATTCATGCTTAAATATGAATTTGGTTGTTATAATTCAACATAACTTATCCTACATAAAAGTCTTAAACACACTCTAAATAAACTTGTCTTATTTGTTTGGCGTAGCATTTAGTAGTAACTGGTGATGATCTCGATTTCGATGGATTCTAATGTTACTATAGTTATAAAAAAATTTAGTGAGTGTTTCCAAGATTTTGAATTCAACAATGTTTTATCAGATTGCTATTTTTTTTTATGAGATTCTTTTATTTTGGGAAATTAAATCACTCTTTTTTTTTTTTTTTTTTTTTGAAATCACTCTTTCTTATTGGAATAGGAAGTGTAATTTGGTTGCTGATTTACATAATAAACTTTAATTTTTTGAGGCTTTTTTTTTTTTTTTGTTGGCCGGCCTTGGTTTTCTTTTTTGTAGGGACAACTATTGAATATGATCAATTGATAATATCTTGTATGAAACATATCATATATTTTGAGATTTAGTAGATTATGTATTCAATTCCATTAGGTTGTATAATGTTCCGAGCAGGCTTTCGCAGCACAATGTCATTGCAGATTGAAGCGAAGTTGCAATAGAATCATCGTCTAACTGAAGCAAGTGTTGAAACAGAAACACCAAGTTCATGTGGCAGTGCTGGTAACTTATTAGTGGTTGACAGAGTCCCTGTAAGCATTAGAGTGGGTGACAGAGAGGCCGTGATCTCATCTGACCTAGAGTCATTTGTGGGCGCAGAAGGCTGGATAACACTAATGATGTTAGTTCTCAAGACAGGGGTTTGACCTCTATAAGTTTCTATTCTTGAAGTAGGCTGCTTCAAAATAGAATTTGATAACAAAACGAAGCACATAGTAGGTATAACATCACCATAAAAGAAAATATGTTGCTCATTAGAGTTACTTTGTTGAAAATGATAGAGTTTCTCATTCAAAACAACATCACTATGTCTAAATTTCAGCAACTTAAAAACCCATGACTCCAAAGGGGTCGGGATACCCCAAAAAAAACACAACCCGCTTGTAGAGAAAACATATTGATAACTCTCAAGAATTGAGAGTTAAAGTAGGTAAAAAGAATATATTTTCATAAGAATTTGCTAATATTTAATTAAATTAATATTGAATTTCGCCCCATCATACCAATTATTATGCTTAGATGAAACATCGTATAGTTTTTTGATTAGGATACATTTTAGAGGTTCATTGTAGCGAAACATGCGTGAATATGTGTAAATTTATAAGTGTTAAAAAGAATTGATACTTTCTAGTTTGTCTACAGCATTCCTGATGAGCGAAGCGAAATTCACACAAGAAGTGAACTTGAGCAAGCGAAAGTCAGCCCAGCGAATGAGCCTTGAAAATATCCCAAACCGAAGCGTAACATGAAAAATCGCCAAGGATTTCGTTAGGTGAAATTGATTCTAGCGAAAGAACATGTTTGAGATGTTAGCGAAATCAAGAATGCTTTGATACAGCCGACAATATGGATCGTGGAGCAGAAATGTCCGAGTACAGCAGCTTTCGACTGAGCAGCGATCGTAGAGCAGGCTTTAGACAGTGTCAGAATCGTGGAGCAAACCTTGTCGCTTGGAGCTGAAGTATAAATAGCTGCCCTTCTCCTTCATTTGAGTTGTCACCCATTCTTGGGGTCGATTCTCTGTCATGACAACGTCGTCGAGTTAAATCTCGATCAAATTTCCTTAGTTTTAGCAGTAGCTTAGTTGTTTTTCCCATTTCCAGTTGTGTAGTAGTTTAGCTTTAGCATAGTTGTAGTTAGCTAGAGTTGTATAGATTTCGCCAGAGCCAAATCAGAATTGTTGTCTTTACGATTCCGACCAGGCTCCTTCTTATCTTTATTTCCCCTTTTATTGCTTTCGTTTATTTTCGCCTTAGCATTAGTCTGTAGCAAACGTTGTTATTTGATGTTTTTAATGAAGATG
>JBBMKA010000018.1:6789810-6830852 GCA_037833695.1 Sechiopsis laciniata
TATGTCTAAGGTAAGAATCCCTTGATTTCAACAATCTGTCTCATAATGTCTGGTTAGTCAACTTCTCGCTCCCAATTGATTCTTTCCTTATTTAGCTTGTCTGTGCTTTGGCATTTCCTCCGAGCATGTAGTGCTTGCACTTTGCGCGTTTTGACCCTTAGCTCCGCAAATGCGAATTCCTGCAAAAACAGTATATCAGTATAAGTTGTGCTAAATACGTGCTAACCATGCTAATTTTACTCAGTTTTTGCGCTAATTTTCATATCTCACATTTTATTCCCCTAATGCGTGAACATTAGCGAATTACATCTTTTTCCCGCGTGATGAACCTTTTCTCGCATAATATTTCAATAAAATCCGCAAATAACAATCCTAATTTGTAAAGAATTCTGACTCTTTTTTAGAGTCATCAATGTCCAACCTAACAACTAGACAGTTAATTTGATCATTATTTTTTTTCTTCACAACTGATGCAAAGTCAGAACCGGCTACTAGTATGCAGTTATTCAATATTATTTTATCGTAAGTAGCCCAAATGGAACTGAAATAGAATGTGAAAACGTTATTAAACAAGATAAACACGTAAAGTAGTATGAGAACATAACTATTGGGAAGAAAATCGATAACTTACTAGATGTAACAGAGTATGAGAATATAGCCTACTTCTTCCATATTACAATATTGCAAAATCTCTTCTTGAGCAATATAAGAGCATTCAGAATCAAAACCGTTTATGGTAATAGATATATTTACCAAGTCACCGTCACCCAATTGATCTTTAGCATAACTATATACTAGCCTGATCATGGTTGGAATGGTCGTGTTCGATTGATGGGATTGCGAATCTGAAACTGCCTTCTTACTAGTTGCTGATATAGACTTCTTACTAGTCGACTTTTTTGGATTAGAGGGCTTTGACAATAAACATTTTCTATTACTAGTAAAACAAATGTGGTACATGCTAAATTATTAAAAGAATCTAATGTACAATTATATACCTGCTTTGATGCAGTATGTGTTGTAATAATTAGTGATCTTAGCCAAGGCACAAAGGTTTTCAAAGCGTGTCTAAGGTATTGAACCTCGTTGTTTATAGGGATGGGCAGGTCTAAGTCCTCGTTGCCTACAAGTATCATATTGACCGTTACGCGCGCATTGAATTTCCCTAACGACATACCATGTATCCAACCAGATGAGCCGCTCGATTCATACACTATACCAATGGCAACAATGTCACCTCCATGTTCAACGGCTAGTTGATATGCCATACCCTTTAAGAAAAAGAAAAGGCAAATTGTAATTATGATACAAAATGATTCAAATATATTATTAAAACTAAATAATATGAAACTTACTTCTCCTAAATCAGAGACATCATCATGATGATCAATGGGTTCTCTAATGGCGTCGACCCTTTGAAGGATTTGATTTTCTTCCCTTATGGCAGCTCTAATATTACTTCCCTCACATGGTGAGTTAAATCGTTCAGAGCATTCGACTTGAGGGTCTGATTTAGTTGGTCGTTGACCCATCTTCAAATTTGGATGAGCTACCTTGAAAAAAAACCGATGGAGATACAAATTGACCTACTCACCTAACACGCCCACGATGTTCGACGTTCCTAATGCATCGACCAAAATAACTTGACCTTCATATGTACGTTCCAATTCATCCTGTTGCAAAATATCTTTAAATTTGCATCCAAAGAGTTGAACCCAAATTAAATATAAAAGAAATGAAACAATAACTTACAATTTTTTCGACTGTTTGAATTGTGTCTTGGTTGATGTATTGTTCATCATTTCCCTTTCGAGCTGTTTTCCACAGTTTAGCACGGCTCGAGAGATTAGTTTTAAGATCTATATGCTAGAATTAAAATTTACCGCACATGACTTAGTAAAGTTGAAAATACATAATGAGAACATATATTCATGCGATTTAGATAGTTTCTTACTAGTTCATGACCAAGCTGAGCATATCCCTTTCGAGCGGAACGAGGATGGTACTTTTGAAGAGCTTGTAACTCTTTTTTCTCCTTACTTTCTTTCTGTATAACATATACTTAATATGAATATACTAAAGGTTGTAGACATTACACTAATAAAAAAAATAGCTAGCTACCTTAAATTTTTTGGACAGTCTGATGTCCACAAAATAATCTCATTACTCTCGTGTGATCCAAGTGTATTTACTGGGTGGTGTACTTAAAATCGCAGGTTGGTCCATGAATGGTTTGATGTATTTTTTGGTTAGATTGTATCTGAATGTCCTAAATGTCGTCGACATAGACATCATGACATTAGATTTCGACATAGGATCAACCTTAAACGTCATTTGCTAACAACAGAATAAGTTAGATTAATAATTAAGTATGAAATACATGATTAAATTTAAATAATATGTAGTTACTTGTATACAATCCCAAATATTCTCTTTTAGTTGGTAATTTCCATTCATCGAATGTGATAATTATTTGAGTCCTAACATTTAGACCAATAAAACTACGAAATTTTGTTGAAGCCTAGCCAATATCTTGACCCATAGAATTATACTGAAGAGTGCACTGCTCTCTTGCCATCCTGTCTTGAGCAAGCTCGCGCAAGACTATCACGCCTCTAGTATTTTGATTTCGAGAAGACCTTCTGTCCATGAGAACATCATCAGCATGATCGCTATCCGACCGAGACATAATGTGAACCTGCATAAGAAAGAATCTATGTCAATTATAAATTGAAAACATTGTATAATGAATATGAGTTAAATAATTACAAAAACACTAACCTATTTATTAATCCATATACCATCACAATCACTTCTAATATAGGTGTCTGAATAATCTTTAACAATATTAGGTAGGGATTCTATGACTCCATACCCACAATCTTGGTCAATATCAACTTCATCATGATCGTGTTCTACAACTATTCTTTGTGAAGACGTTAGCACCACCGACCAACGAGGATTAATTGGATCTTTTATGTTGAACACCTGTTTGGCTTGAGTGGCTAAAATGAAGAAGTCAGATTTATGTCCAATGTAATTAAGGTCTATAGTTGTAAATCCCATGTCATATACTTTAATCCCACCATCATTTTCAACCTAATAACATTTGAGTAGGACGACTTTAAAACCATGGTAATCGAGCTCCCAAATTTCTTGTACTATGCCATAAAAGGTTATGTCTGACATGATTGGATTTTTGTCCTTCGAACTAGAAATTTGCATAATTTCAGCTGTTATCATAACTCCACTGTTTTGCACACTTCTAAGATCATCACATTTTTTTGTTTGATATTGAATAACATTAACCATGTAACTTTGGTAAGTGGTAACTTCTGAACGAGGTCCATGTGGTATCCACCTTAACGTAGATGATATAAAATGTCTTTGAACCCATAAAGCCAACCCAATCGGATCACGCAACCAATTGCTAAATTTTCAATTATGTTCATTGATGCGTTCTGGGGTAGCGAATAGCTAAATGATTTAAGTGTGGTTAGTTTGCACTTCACACAAGTATACGCGGTCTGCAGCAAGTAATAAGTAAATTATCGATCTCCACAGGGACTGAAAACTATCCGAGGCGATGTCCAGAAGTGAATTATAAATTGCACGAATATGATTTTGAGTTGGTTTGTGATTGAATCATAAAGGTAAGAAAATATCAAGATAAGTAATATTTATAAGATAAGGCTAGACTAAGATACTCATGAAATTTAGTAGCAATGTAATAAACAAGAAACTTACGGTAAGGAACTCTATCATACTACACCTTACTAACTTCTGCTTCTGCCTCCGATTAGCATCCAGTCCGACTTCTACCGCGACTAAATGTAATTACGAGCCGACGATAAGTATGTGATAGTTACGCGTTTATTCCAAAACTTCGATTCAAAGTATCACAGATGTAACACTACCTATTAAACATGCAAAGTAGACTTAAGTTATTTCCTCTTCTGATGTACAACCTATTAGTTTGTGTGGATGGCTGGTCGACACTCACTATTATATTGATGTACCTAATCTACATGCTCTAGAAAAATCCTTCCAGTTTCTTCCTACAACATGGTACTAAAATTCACTTTCTCCTTGCTTTGCCCAAATGAAGTTAGTTCATGATACAGACAGAAAACACAAAATACAACATGGAAAACATAGTAGAAGTGTATTACTAAAGTAAAATGAGTCTAACAATAAAAAAAAAAAAAAAACAAACTATCGAAATCTCGGTTGAGTCTCTAAACTCCTCTCAAAAGATAGAACCAGAGAAAAAACCTTTACTCCTTTCTATTACACAAACAATCTATTTATAGGACTAGGTCATTATATCTCTGAATCTCTCAGAATGGCACGAATTAATCTTCGCAATAATTTTTCATTTAAACCTTGCCAAATGTGTTTTGATTTGTCTAAGGTAGGATTCCCGTGATTTCAGTAATCTGTCTCTTAATTTGTCTAGTTAGTCAACTTCTCGCTGTCAGACGATTCCTTCCTTATTTACTTGAAGTGCTTCTGGCCTTTGTCTTTCGAGCTTTAATTGCTCGCAATCGCGCATTTTGATTCTCAGCGTCGCATTGCCCCACTAGCGCTAACCCTACAAAAATAGAAATCAGCATAAGTCCTGCAAAATCCGTGATAAATGTTCTATTATGGTTTTTTTTCGCTTAATAATCGATATCTTGCATTTTACTCCCTCAATGCTTAAGCATTAGTGAATTACACCTTTTTATTCCTAATTTTGCCTTACTCGCAATAGTTTTCAATTAATAAGCGCGAAAAATGATCTAAAGTTAGGCTAAAATCTGACTCTATTTTAGAGTTATCAAACCCCCAAACTTGAATCATTGCTCGTCCCGAGTGATGCTATTATTGGTGTAATAACTGCTAAAGATAATGCAAATCATAATGCTGCGTTCTTCCCCTTGCTAAAAAAATTAATCTCTAAATATTATTGCCTTGATACGCCAATCGCTTAATCATTCCAAATCATCATTCACTAGGATCCTACCAATCTCATCTCAGTTCTTCTCCTTATTCCCTTAGTCCAAAGTTCAACTCCTAGTTTGGAGACTTCTACTTTATTGTAATTCATTCAACCCCCATCATCTAAATCTGTTCAAAATATTCTGTCCGAGGCTTATTTATTTGGGTTCCTTTGAGTAAAATGTTCTACTTGGCCGCTAATTGGTCTTGTAGCATTGCTAGTAGAATACTTGGATATCCCACGACTATTCGCTCTTCTTGCCGTTTCATTTTTACCCAGAATGCCTTAAGGTTTTTTTTTTTAGAAAACATATTAGATTTGCATATTCTATTTGCAAAGTACCGCATAGCGCTTCTCAATTCTCACTTCTCACCCCCAAACTTAAAGGCTTCATTGTCCTCAATGAAGGTGAGTTTTATCTCCCCCAAACTTAAATGAATCTAAGGTTGTGAATTACTTCAAACTAATCGGTCTCCTCCTACAAAATTGTTTTATGTCCTAAGTGCACAAGTATCCGTCCCAAGATGATTTTGTTATTAACTTGAAAATGATGGCTCGGGGCCGATTAAATATCAGTTTATCAAAGGTAATATTTTAAAAGTGCGGAATTAAAAAACAAGATTCTAACTCAACATTGGCCAAAGCATAAACTTAAGTAGTGAGTAAAATAAAGGAATGATTATATTAATTAGTGAGCAGATAAAAGAAATCGAAAGATTGGATCAGTAGAGACAAGAACTTCCTTTTTCACTACTCATCTTCTGAATCAGAGCTATCAAAGTAGGTGGAAGAGACAATGTCTTGGAGATTCGGGAAGGTAGGTCTGTGGAGTTACGATTCTAAATGAGCCAGTATAAGACTATCTTGTCTCGTTTCTTCATGTAGTCCACAAGCTTCTTCATATTGTTGTCTAGCAACCAAAGGCTGTACCCAAATTTTTCTCGCATTGTCTTCTTCATCTCTGCCGAACGAGTAGACACTTGGGGGTGTGCAGAAGGTCCTACCTCATCTATCAAGTTTGCATGATTAGATGCTAACTCGGCCATGAGGTGCTGGATACTGCTATCCACTTCATCAAAATCACGCCCAAATGGTGTCAGTCAAACTCTCTACCACTTGGCGATGCTCGCCTCAGCTTCGTCCGCTTCCTCTCTTCTTCCAATACCTCGTTGATCATCTAACATGGGTGTTTTTTCTTCCCATTGCGTCCTCACTTCTTCTTCTGTACGAATTGCTGCAACCTCAATAGGTCTAGAGGTGCCTGCATTCGTGCTCCTTCTTCTTTCTTCCTCCATTGAAGGCGTCAATTCTTCGAAATATCCTGAGCATTCTGGACTACCTATCCTCACCACTTGACACGGTGTTGAAGTAATAGCTCTTTCTTCCCTAGGATCTAGATTCCCCCACTACTGCAGTACACTCTTCCATCCTTTCGGCTGGGGCAGTCACTTGCCTTCGCATGGGTGGTCTAGCTTGTAACTGTCCGTCTTCACTGTGTATAGATGCAGCATCTATTGGCTCAAGATTCTGATTGGGGTCTACTTCTTCTTGCTGCTCCATTTTGATCTGCCACAACCTTCTATAAGTGCTTGCAAGTCTTCGCACCATGGTGTAGTTTATGGTAAATTGCAAGAAATGAGTTTTTTTTTTTTGAAAGAGGATGGGTAAATAAAATCAGATTTTGGAGGGTATTTAACAATCGAAATGAAAGGGTATGATGATTCAAAATTGCAATCGTCGCATATGTTAGGGCTATGATCGGATTATTGGCGGCCATGCATTTTCTACACACTGTTGGATATGATTGTAAATAGAGATTCGCTGAACTTATTGAAATTTAAAATTGCAAAGAAATAATTAAAAACAGCTAAACAATAAATTCAGATAATCTTCAAGCATAAGTAAATAGGAAATATTTTAACTTAGCATGCGTTGAGAGAATTTAAAGGTTACCGATACGCTTTGGCTCCACTCCCACACTCGTGCGCTTATACTTCAGCTAATGCGAATGAAGATGTTCTGCGCTGAACATCCTCATTCCAGTAATGCTTATGTCTTTGCCCATTGACTACAAACTCATTCCCATTTGCCTCGTTCTTGATCCAGATTGCTCTGCCTGGTTTTACCTCTATAATACGAAATGGTCCAGACCACTTAGATCTAAGCTTTCCTAGAAACAAACAAAGTCTAGAGTTAAATACAAAACTTGTTGTCCAACCTCCAAAGTTCGAGGAGTCAGCCTTCGATCATGCCATTTTTTCATCTTTTCCTTGTACAGTTTTGCATTTTCATATGAAAAATGTCTATACTCCTCCAAATTGAGTGATTGCATCATTCTAACGTCTCCTGCTTTCTGGAGATCAAGATTTAATTCTTTAGCGCCTAAAAAGCCTTATGCTCTAGCTCGATCGGTAAATGGCATGCTTTCCCATACACTATTTTATAAGGTTACATGTTCAATGGCATTTTAAACGTAGTTTGGTAAGCCTAAAGTGAATCATCAAGTCGTATGGACCAATCCCTTCGATTAGGTCCTACAACTTTCTCAAGAATATTCTTAATCTCGCGGTTTGAGATTTTAGCTAGTCCATTGCTTTGCGGATGATAAGGGGTGGCAATGTGATGCTTTATATTATACTTCTGCAACACGTGGGACATTGCTCTGTTTATGAAATGTGTGCCCTCATCACTTATTAGTGCTCGCGGTGTCCCAAGCCTTGTGAAAATGTTCCTATGAAGGAATCTAATGACTGTTTTAGCATCATTTGAAGGTGTTGCAGCCGTTTTAATCCATCTTGAGACATAATCAACCGCTACCAAGATATACATATTTTCGTGCAAAGGGAGAAATGGGCCCATGAAATCAATTTCCCAGACGTAGAATAATTCAACCTCCAAAATTAAAGTCAACAACATTTCATCCCCTTTTCCTATGTTTCCTTTCCTTTGGCACTTATCGCATGTCTTTGCATAATGATACGCATCCTTGAATATGCTTGGCAAGAAATAGCCAGATTGGAAAATTTTTGCTGCAGTGCGCATTCCTCCAAAATGTCCTTCATACGGCGATGCGTGGCACGACTCTAGTATTGCATTCTTCTCATGTTCCTCTACACATCGGCGTATTATTCCATCAACACATTGCCTATAGAGAAATGGTTCATCCTAGAAATAAAATCGTGAGTCGTGAAAAAATTGTTTCGCTTGTTATCTTGTAAGATTTGTTGGGATGACATGGCTTGCTAGGTAGTTGGTAATATCGGCAAACCAATGAGCATTTTTCTTTTCTACCAGATTGAATACAAATACTTGTTCATCAGGGAATTTTTCGGATATGTTGAGCATTATTGTATCAGGTTGCCTTTTATCTAATCGAGGTAGATGGCTTGCTACAACATTCTCGTAACCTTTCTTATCTTTGATCTCTATATCAAACTCTTGTAGAAGTAGAATCCATCTGACCAGTCTTGGTTTTATATTAGCCTTGCTCATCAAATATCTTATAGCAGCATGGTTGGTGAACACAGTCACCTTGGATCCTACTAAGTAAGAGCGGAATGTTTCTAACGCGTAAACCACTCTAAAAACTCCTTCTCAATAGTTGTATAGTTTTGTTGCGCTTCAGTTAAAGCCCTACTTGTATAGTAGATGGGATGGATCAGCTTTTCTCCTTTCTGATCCAAAATAGCTCCTGCATAGTCACTGGCGTCGCACATCAACTCAAATGGCTTTTTCTAGTCAGGCGATATCATGATAGGTGCAGTAGTTAGAGCCCTTTTCAATTGTCCAAACACTTGCGAGCAGCGCGAGTCAAAATTAAAGGGGAGATCAGCTTTTAAAAGCTTGCACATAGGTTTTGCTATTTTCGAAAAGTTTTTAATAAAGCGCCTATAAAATCCAGCATGGCCTAAGAAACTACGCACGCCCTTCACATTCTTTGGTGGCTCCAACTTTTCTATTGTTTCAATCTTTGCTTGATCAACTTCCATTCCATCCTTAGAGATTTTATGTCCAAGGACAATTCCTTCTCTTACCATAAAATGGCACTTTTTCCAACTCCTCTCGAAAGATAAAACCATAGAAAAGACCTTTACTCCTCTCTATTGCACAAACAATCTATTTATAGGATCAGGTCGTCATATCTCATAATCTCCCAGAATGGCATGAATCAATCTTCGCGATAATTTCTCATTTAATCCTTGCCAAATGTGTTTTGATTTATTTAAGGTAGGAATCCCGTGATTTCAGCAATCTATCTCTTAATTTGTCTGGTTAGTCAACTTCTCGCTGTCAGATGATTCATTCCTTATTTAATTGAAGTGCTTCTGGCCTTTGTCTTTCGAGCTTTAATTGCTCTCAATCGCGCTTCTTGATTCTCAGCGCCGCACTGCCCAGTTAGATTTAACCCTACAAAAATAGAAATCAGCATTAGTCCTGCGAAATCCGTGATAAACATGCTATTATGGTTGTTTTCCACTTAATAGTCGATATCTTGCATTTTACTCCCCAATGAGTAAGCATTAGCGAATTACACTTTTTTATTCCTAATTTTGCCTTACTCGCAATAATTTTCAATTAATAAGCGCGAACAATGATCCAAAGTTATGCTAATTTTGCCTTACTCGCAATAATTTTCAATTACTCCCCCAAACCATATTCTTGTGACATTTGATCCTTAAACACCCACGACTTATCCATAGCCATGTTTATAAATCTAGCCAACTAGAGAAACTTAACCTACAATTTTTTTAAAACAAAGTAAAGTCGAGTCACATATCTAACTCAACTTAAATCAACAAAAAATTTAACTCAATTAATTCTAAAACAATACAATTATTTCTAATTCAACTTATCGATCTAATCAAACAAATAAAAATTACATGAAAATGTCCAATAGCCAAAATTGTGAAACAAACAAAAATGCCTAAATTTAAGTCTTAAGGTAACTTTGAAACAAATGCCCAAATGAAACAAACATGAAAACCATGCCATTTATCACAAGAAACACAAATGCACAAATTTGAAATATATATGAAAAAATTACAACATGCATTTGTGAAGGAACTTTACCAAAACTGGCAAAACAACTAATTTGAAACAAACCTGTCAATATATGGAAAGACTACAACATAAATTAGCTAAAAGTTACCTAATTTGTGAAGAAATTTAGAAATTTGTTAGCTAAACACTTGACGTCCAAAGTAAGCAAAAATGGCAAAATGGGAGCTTGAAAATGCCAAAAATTGTAGAAACTCGACCTTGTGAGCTTCAAAGTGGTTGAAAATGGCAAAAATGGGAAGGAAATGGAAAACCCTAGACCTTGTAAGGTTGACAATGGCCGAAAATGAGAAGAAGAGAGGAGAAAAAAGAGAAAGGGGTGAGACTCGAGTAGAGAGAGAGTGAAAAATTTGGTAAAGTTTGAAAGAGTGGAAAATGGTCAATATAAGATGGCGGGCGTGCCTGCCATCAAAACCCCTTCACGTGCCCTCCATTGTTATCTTTTAACGGCGGGTTCACGTGCCCCCCACCATTTCTTCCGTGTTTTTTCAAATCCATCCCCTCAGCCCGCTATCTTTATCCATATTCCTTTGTCTTTGCACCTCAGTCCCAGATTGAATAGTTGTCTTGTTTGCTATTGCTTGAATCCAAAATTGTAGTAGTGCTGACTTGGGTTTATTTGCTAACGAAAAAATCTGAGGTTAAAGACATTTTCATTCGGTTTTACAATATGATTGAAAATCAATTTCAAACAAAAATAAGTATTTTACACAGTGATAATGGGACTGAATATTTTAATGAATATTTAGATACATTTTTTTTTTATGAATAAAGGGATATCTCATCAATCTACATGTAGAGATACTCCCCAACAAAATGGGATTACTGAATGAAAAAATAGACATATGATGAAGGTTACTCGAACAATTATGATTTCTATGCATGTTCTTAATTATTTATGGGGTGATGTAGTCCTTACAATTGTTTATTTTATAAATAGAATGCCTTAAAAAAATTTGTCATTTAAAACTCCTCTTAGTCTATTTATTTAAGAATTTTTGGGTGTATTGCTTATGTTTACCTTCGAAATAAGAAGTGGTCTATTTATTTAACTTGAACCCCGTGCAATTAAATGTATTTTCTTAGGCTATGCCTCGAATAAGAAGTGGTCCGTTGCTTTGATCCTTTACATAAAAAATATTTTGAAAGTATAGATGTAACATTTGTCAAGAACTAATCATATTTTAAACCAAATTTACTTCAGGGGGAGAATTCTAACCTTAGAGAAAATTTCTGGGAAATGTTTCCTTTTCAAATTATTTGTTCTAATAATGTCAGTCCTAGTCCTCTTATGCCAAATGTAGAATGTTCTACTTCAGGAGGAGAAATACTATTGATTGATCTTCCTGACCACATTACTAAGCTTCAGGTTTATACTAGGAGGACACCTATTCAAAATAGTACGGATCAAACAGTGGACTTGTCACTGCATCAATCTAGTTCCTTGACGAATGATATTGAGCAGTCAGGTAATCCCTCTTCTTCTAACTTTGATCTTGATATCCCAATAGCTCAAAGGAAGGGAGTTCGTAATTATACAAAATACCCAATTGCCAATTTTATGTCTTATCATAGATTATCGGATAACCATAAAGCATTCACCTCTAGGATTGATAACTTTTTTATTCCAAGAAGTATACAAGAAGCCCAGAATGATTTAAACTAGAATTTAGCAGTCATGGAGGAGATGAATGCCCTAAAACATAATTACACGTAGGAAATGGTAGACAAACCAAAGGACAAGAAAATTGTTTGATGTAAATGGGTATTCACTGTAAAATGTAATGCAGATGGTAGTATTGAAAGTTAAAACGCCAGACTTGGTTCGAAAGGGTTTACTCAGACCTACGGTATTGACTACCAAGAAACATTTTCCCTTGTTGCAAAAATCAATTCTATTCGAGTGCTTTTGTCTATTGTCGTTAACTCTGAATGGCCACTATATCAACTAGACGTGAAAAATTCATTTCTCAATGATGATCTTGAAGAGGAAGTGTTTATGGATCTGACACTTGGATTCGAAGTAAAACTTAGAGTGAACAAAGTTTTCAAATTGAAGAAGGCCTTATATGATCTTAAACAATCTCCAAGGGCATGGTTTGAACGATTTGGGAAAGTAGTCAAGAGTTATGGTTTCTCTCAAAGTCAAGCAGATCATACTATATTTTACAATTATACAGGTAATAACAAGATTGTTATTCTAATTGTATATATGCATGATATAATACTTACAGGCAATGATGAAGTTGGAATAAATGAATTGAAGAAGAAACGAGCTTGTGAGTTTCAAATCAAAGATCTAGGAATGCTGAAATACTTCCTAGGGATGGAATTCGCTAGATCTAAACAAGGTATTCTTGTTAATCAGAAAAAATATATTCTTGATTTACTCAAAGAGACGGGATTAATGGGATGTAGAACAGTAGAAACGCATATTGAATCAAATCTAAAACTATAAGTAGCAACCGAGGAAGAAGTGAAAGATAAAGAACGTTATCAAAGATTTGTTAGTAGAATTATTTATCCGTATCACACAAGACCAAACATTGCATTTGCAGTAAGTATGGTAAGTCAATTTATGCATGCTCGAAGCCTACTTATTTTGAAGATGTGAATAGAATCTTGAGATACTTAAAAGGAACTTCAGGAAACGACATATTTTTTCAGAAGCATGAGAATTTAGATATTGAAATTTACACTGACACTGACTGGGCAGGAAGCACTACAGATAAAAGATCTTCATTAGGTTATTGTTTGTTTGTTGGAGGAAATCCAGCTACCTGAAGAAGTAAGAAAGAAAGTGTAGTAGCTAGAAGTAGTGCCGAAGCAGAATTTAGAGCGTTAGCCCATGACATTTGTGAAGGCATATGGATAAAGAAGCTCTAGATGAGCTAAATATCACACAAGCAATTCCTATTCGAGTTTATTGTGACAATAAGGCTGCTATATCCATTGCTCATAATCTAGTTCTTCACGATAGAACCAAACATATTGAAATTGACAGGCATTTTATTAAGGAGAAAATTGATACTAGAGTAATCTGCATTTCATATTTACCTACAATAGAGCAAACAACTGATATTTTGACTAAAGGGCTTCCCAAGTTACAATTCGACAAACTTATTGACAAGTTAGCTATGATAGATATCTTTGCACCAGCTTGAGGGGGAGAGTTGAATTATTTGATTTTATATTATTTTATATTCTACCTTTAATTGGATTATTCCAAATGTAAAATTTCCTTATCTATAATTTTCCTTATTTTGGTAATAGAATTTTGTCTATTTAAAAAGACTTATTGTAAAATGTAAATTATCGATTAATAATCGAACTTATTTCTATTCTCTAAAATCGACAATTTGGTTGAATGTGAGGGTGTTAAGGTAATTATGGGTAATGGTCAACATTGTGAAGTCAAAGGGATTTGTTTAGTTAAGCTGAAATTGGATGATGGAACCACCCATGTTCTATCATCATTTGGAGATGTCCCAGGATTAAGAAGGAATTTGATATTCTTGGGTACTTTGGATAAGGTAGGTTGTACCTTCGAGTCTCATAATGGATTATTATTGGTTAGTAAGAATAATCCTGTTAAATTGGCTGGAAATTGGTGAATGGCTTGTATGTGCTTTTAGGTAATGCTATTGTTGGTGATGTTTGAGAATTTCGTTTTGTGAACCTTTGGAAATTCCCTTTTGTGAGCATTGTATTAAGGATAATTTCTCTATACTTAGTTTTACAAATGCAAAACATAAGTTTGATCGAGTTTGGTCACACATGCATTGGATAATTTCTCTATACTTAGTTTTTCATATGAAAAATATAAGTTTGATAGAGTTTGGTTGCACATCCATTCTAATTTGGTGGGGTCCATTTAGGATCTGAATTTGTGGTGGTTTTATAAATTTTTCCTTGACATTTGATAATTTGGATTCAAGGAATTTATGTGTCTATTTGTTGCCCTTACTGCTTCAGTCTTACCAATTGATTAGACATAGACAAAGATTGGTTATAAAACTACCGTCCAGTTTTGAGAAAATAGACTCATTGGGTTATGCCTTATCTGAATTTGGATCTGACTCTAAAATTTGGATTAAAGATTTGTTTGTCATTTGCAAGTTGCTTAAAAGTTTGGATAAACCTCATTACATGGTTAGACTTATGGCCAAAGATTTCACATAAGAAGATGTTATTTGTTATTCTAAGGTGTTATCACCTATTGTTCACTTGATTGTTACTATAGCTTTCTTGTATGAAATTTTGGATGAGGATTTGGTACAGTCACTTAGTTTTGTTCAAGAGGGCTATCATCATTTAGTTTGACATTTGCAAAATTTGGTTTATGCTGATTTGTTTCAGGTTCTCTTATATTTTGTTGACATTTTGTTTTCTTCAATCAGTTGTTCAGAGATTAGAAATTTGGAACATCAGCTGAGTTGTGAATTTGATATGAAGGATCTGAGGACTACATCCAAGGGTCTATTCATTAAATTTGTTGGTTCTGATGATTCGGGTTGTGCAACCCATATGAATAGGAGAAATTTAACAGGTTATATGCTCATGCTCTATGGTAGTGTGATAAGTTGGAAATTGAATTTGAGGTCTGTTGTTGTTCTCTATTCTACTAAGGTTGAACATTTTGTTTTTGCTGAATCAGTTAAGGAATCAGTTTTGGTTAAGGGGTTGATTTTTGAAAGTTAGAATTAGTCCTGCACTGTTCTACATTTTGTTAATCAAGATGTTTTAGTATCATCTAAAAATCCTATTTTTGATCGAACTATACATGTATTTGTGAGGTTCATTTGTTTTTGTGATGCAGTACGTGAGACAAAAATTGTTTTGTTCAAGATCAACACCGATCTCACATCAGCTGATATTATGAAGTTTGTGCTAGCGGCAGATAGTTTGGAGTATCTCATTGATTTACTCAAACTTGGAGCAAGCTTATTTGTTCATGACCATTTGAAGTGTCAAACCATAGGGTGTTTTGTTTTTGCTCCATATGCTCGTCAAGAGGGTGATTGTTGGTTTGTGACTCATATATTTGTTTTAGGGAATTTGTGTATTTAACCTTTTTATCATAGGTTAAATCTTGTTACCTTTGGGTAATATTGTATTTCCATTTGAGCCTTGTGAGTTAGGGCTTTTTGTGACCTAATTTTGTAACCCTATTTATGTATCCTTATGGGTGAGTTTTTTCTTTGAGAGAGACATTAGAGATGTAGAGCATTTGGTGAGGTTTAGGGTTTGGGCATTGTTCATCCTTCTCCACCAATTTGTTTGTGTGAGTAATGGAATTTAGCTCCTGTTTTCGACAGTGGAGTAGAGAATTTCCCGAACCACTATATATCTCGTCTCCACCTTTTCCATTTACTCTATTATGTTTTATCTTTGTTATTGATTTCTAATCAAACATATTTATGGTTTGAGATTAAATTGCTAACAATATAGACATAATTAATTATGTCATATCGATCAAAAGATTAAAAATTTGAATTCCTTCCTCTCACATGATCCAAAGTATTATTGATCTAAAACTAAATTAGACATTATCAAAGCTAAACTTTTTAAATATAGAATCAGTATACAAGTTAAAATACCATATTCTCATCTTTGTACCATGAGTTTTACTATATATTAAAAACAAAAAACTACTCTTATATCAATCTTCCATCTATAAATTTTGGAAGCATGCCTGTTTTTAGTGAAAGTTATTGTTATGTTGTAGAGTTCGTTGAAAATTAATTTCAAACTGAACTATTTTTTTTCTATACGTAAACTGAACTAATTTTAAGATTAATTAAAAGTATAAAAATTAAGTTTGAGCACTTAGAATTAAATAGAATAAAATTAAGAGAATTTACCATCTACGGCACATCCTACCCCTTGTATTATATTTGCTGCACAATTTCTAAAATAATTCATCTATAACTCATTAATTTCTATCAGTGATAGAACTCCAAATTGAGTTACTCCAAATTGATAGAACTCAATTTAGAGTTTTATCACTGGCAGAAAACTCAAGTAATAATAGATGAGTCTATCATTGATTTAATTCTATCACTAATAGAACTCAACCAATGGTATAATTCAATTTGAATTTTCCGTTACATATGAATTAGTTTTGATTTTGTGTTATAGATGAAAATATTTTACCTTTTTTTATTATACATGCAAAATTCCCTAAAATTAAACATTTTTTTAAATCAATAAATTAAACCATTTCCAAAATATAAAAATAATATATTAAACCTAATGTATGCATATATGCATAAAAGTTAAAATTATTGCCATTAGAGGACAAAATAAGGAAAGTGGGAGGTTTAGAGATAAAAATTTTGAAAAAAAGAAAACAAAAAAAATATAAAAAAAAGAAAGCTTTAATATTCTAGATACCTACTATTGCTCTACCAAAGAGTTCAAATCATAGAGAACATGAAGCACACAATTTTTTGATCAACCCACTTTGTGTATAAAGCCCTTCCATTTGGAATATTGTCTTCCAAATTTGCAATTGAGTTTTGTTTTTGTTCTTATTTGTTGAGAGCTAGATACTATATGGTTTTATAGCCTTTATTTCTCTGGCTATTTAAATCCTCTAGTAAAGGTAAAAAGTGTATTGAAAAATAATAGAAAGTCCTCTCTTTTAGAATTCATGATGGTATCAGAGCCGTGTCCCAAGCATAACCATGTCGATAAATCACCCTGATGTAGAATAAAGAAATTTGGAGTCCGAAAACGAAAATTTGTGGTAGCTTTACTAGACTGGCGGTGTACTATCAGGAGAAGAGGAGTTTGGTCTGGATGTGAGCTAGACAAATTGACTAGCGGTGTATTCTCAGGAGAAGAGGAGTTAGACGGATATAATAGTCAGTGCGGAAATCCGATCTATCTACATCTAGACAGATTGACTATTTGAGGGGTGGCTCGGTCTTTGTTCGAGGGGAGGGTTGGATCCTCAGGTACCGAATCAGATGGGATGCAAACAAAGTATCCCACATTGGTTAGATGAGGGGAAGATCATGGGTATATAAGAGATGACAACCATCTCCATTGATATGAGGCTTTTTGAGAGATGCCTAAAAACAAAGCCATGAGGGTCTAGACCCAAAGTGGACAATATCATATCAATGTGGAGATTCGGGTATGGTTGTCATCCTTATCAATTGGTATCAGAGCAGGCACGTGCCTAACTCTGATTGCTCTCTCTGTGCCCTAATTTTTCTCCACCTCTCTTATTCATTTTGCTTTCTCTCATCGTCTTTCTCCCGCAATTCCTTCTTCTTCAAAAGAAAATCTCGATCTAAGCCCTAATTCATGCTCTTCGTTTTTTTTATTTCTTCTCAACATTCTCAGATTCTTCTTCAATTTCTTATTTCTTGTTCTCATCTTTTTTGGTTCTTGTTCGTTTTTCTTCAATCTTTGTCGTCAATGACTACCAGTAATCTTATACCTAATACGTCGATTCATCTTCTCACCAATATCTGCAACTTGGTCTCTGTAAGATTAGATTCGAAAAATTATGTTCTATAGTGGTATCAGATTTCCTCACTGTTGAAAGCACACGAACTCTTCAGTCAAATTGATGGCACCATTTCTGTTCATGTCAAAACATCTAAAAAAGATGATGAAGATATTCAAGAAAACCCAGCATATGATCTGTGGTATGAAAGAGACCAGACACTTATAACGCTACTCAATGCTATGCTATCTCAATTGGCTTTCTCCTTTGTTATTGGTGTACTACTTCTAAAGATCTTTGGGAAGACAAACTCTTCTCATCTACAACGCATACCAAAATCATTGGACTGAAATTGAAACTTCAAACAATATCTAAGAAGTCGACTGAAGATATAGATATGTATGTTCAGCGAATTCAAAATATTGTTCATTGTCTCGCAGTAGTAAAATTTGTGATTGATCCGAAGGTCTATATGCAACCAACCCCAAGGTTTTGTTCATCCTTTACATCCTTCACATGTATGTCTTCTTCATAAATCTCTTTATGGTCTCAAACAAGCCCCTAGAGCTTGGTTTGAGTGCTTTACATCACATTTACTAGACTTTGCTTTTGTTGCTTCTTCTTCTGACCCATTTTATTTGTTAGAAAACAAGGTAACTCCTTAACATATTTGTTACTATATGTTGATGATATTGTTCTGACCGGTAATGATCAATCCTTCATTATTGATTTCATTACAAAATTAAGTTTATCTTTTCATATGACTGATATAAGAGCCTTAACATACTTTTTGGGTTTGGAAATTCAAAGGAAACGTAATGGTATTCATGTAAACCAAAAGAGATACATTCTTGATTTACTTGAAAGGTTTGATCTTAATTCTGTAAAACATTGTTCCACACCAATAACAACTAAAGATAGTGTTGTTCAAGCTATTCCCTGCTGCACAGAAGATGGACTTCACTATGTAATCTTCACACGCCCAAACATCACATTTGCTGTGAGCAAGCTATCTCAATACATGAATGCCCCTTCACAAACTCATCTCCTTGTAGTTAAAAGAATATTTTGATATCTATGAGGAACGCCTAGCCTTGGTCTGCTGTTCAAATCAGGCCCTTTGAGCCTCCATGGATTTTCTGATTTGTGATATTTCTGGGGTCAAATCTGGTGTCATTGGTAAGTAAGAAGTAGGCGAAAGTCTCTCGAAGTTCTATAGAGGCTGAGTATCGATCCCTTGCATCAATGGTGGCTGAAGTTTCATGGATTCGACAAGTACTAAAAGATCTTCACATTGCTCTTCCACAGTGTCCTCTTCTCTACTGCAATAATCAGTCGGCACTTGAGTTGGAAAAAAATCCAGTATTTCACAGAAGAACGAAGCACATAGAAGTTGATTTCCACTTTATCCAGGAAAAAGTAGCTGCTCGAGATGTGGCTCTTCGTTTTGTTTCAGGAACAGAGCAGCCGGCAGACCTTCTAACCAAACCTGTTACAGCAGATAAGCTTCTTCATCTTAGGAACAAACTCATGCCTAAATTCACTCTGAGATGAGTTTGAGGGGGGATATTAGATGAATAAGCTATTTTAATAATTAAGTTATGTACTCTTATCTTCCTTTATTAGTTTTAAATTTTGTTTTAGACTTTATTTCTCTGGCTATTTAAACCCTCTTGTAAAGTTAAAAAGTGTATCTAAAAATAATAGAAAACTCTCTCTTTTAGAATTCATGAGAAAGTCATTTTAGTAACAATAGAAATAGATTTTTCAATCACTAAGAATTTGTAACACTGAAACATCTCTTACAAGAATAATATAAGGGACGTTTCAATATTACAAATTCTAATACTGTAGAGTGTGTGTATATATATATATACACACATATATATTTATAATTTTTATTTCTTTTTTCATATATCAAGTTTCTTATAATAATAAAAAAAAAACTCTTTTTATAAAAGAAACATTTTATTAGAATGGTTATTGATAAGTTAATCTGGGGATGTAAACAAAATGAGGACAAATTTTCACTTAGATGATCTCCCAAAATTGCCAAATAGAGCTCAAGATAAAGAAATATTATTTTCACCTTTCCTATATTTTTAAATTTATTCTTTTTTTTTTTCTTCATAAACCTAGCTAGTTGTTAAGTGGTTAAGAGATCTACAAATTTTGAATAAAAGACTGCAAAATTATTGTTCAAAAAACATCTCTTCAAATCATTTTTGTTTGATTGATATCAAACAAACATTTACAATATTAATGTTATTATCATTGATCATGATTAAAGGGAAATACCCAAAAGAGGGAGGTAACTAGGGAAGGTTCAAATGTGCAACACACTAATTCAAAGATTGAAGTCCAATCGATAAGTTTATTTCAATCTTTCCTTGCTTTTTCCTCTCATCTTCTTCCTTTTGTAACTTTCCATTTTATTGCTATGCACTTGAAATGATTGTGTCTAGCACAATACATTGCTTCTTAAATTTTCCTCATTATTATAAATTGTGAGGTAAAGATAAACACAAATGTCAATTAAAGTAAAGGTCATAGCCATATGGTTCTTAATGAAATGCAACCATCCATTATGGTAGGTCCCATGTAGGGTTTGTATGGTGTTTCAGGGAAAAAATTAAATAAATATAAAAGGTTGGGTTTTTAATGCAAATAGTGAAGGGTTACTCATCGAAGAAACGGTGGCTAGATAATTTTATTATTTGATGGTAATCCAGTTCAACACTATAGCCACAGGGTCGATCCCAAGAATCGATATTTGTCTATTTATTTTAGAGTAGTAATATTCTCTTTGTACGATTTGTGGTCGCCTACCCCTAATTTGTACTAAAAAAAAGTAAAAAAACAAAGTAGTGTAGGGTTACTCCAAAAGTTTCTCGTAACTATAATGAGCAATCTTTTAGAGAATGTTTGATTTTGACTCTACTTTGAGTTCAATTATTATACATGGAAGAGAACATATATAGTACTTTGAATATGCTCTAGGGATCTGAGAAGTTTTTTTTTTTTCCTTTTCCAATATGTGTAAAATGCAAAATTGTAATATTATTCTTCAGAGTGTGATGATTATAAATTAATTTGTGATTTCATTATTTCTCATATATATGTGTGAGGTTTGCATCATTCTCATAAAAAGTGCTCAAAATATGAATTTATTTTGTCCACATTTTAAGGGAAGATGAAACGAAATTTAATCATTTTTTCTGAGGCTAACAGAACAAATATATTCGAAACTTTTAACATCTCCATCCCTATATTTTGGGCCCATTCCACAACCTAATCAAAACCAGAGCAACTAGAAATTTCTCTGGAAATAGTGATAACATAGAGGATCGTAATACCAACAACAATGTTCCAATGACTAATATTGAACATAAAAAACTTGATTTTCGAAATACTTTTGAGATATTCTAGCGACAATGCTACTCAGTAATGTATATAATATCGTCAAAGACGTGTTTTATACTTTATACCATTTGTAGGTGAGATTCCTTCGTTCTTCATAAATACCCATTTGCAAGTAACAAATTTCCTTTCTTTAGGTTATTTGATCACTGCCTTCCAAGTTTGATTCTTGCGTAGAGACTCCATTTCATCTCCCATTGCAACAAGTCATTGTGCTGACTCGCAACATACGATGGCTTCTTTGTAGGTGGATAGTTCAGAAGGATTCACCTCTTTAATAATATGTCGTGCATAAGTAATTATATCCTCAAAACCATACCTCTTCGAAGTTGAATATTCCAATTTTCTAGCTCTCTCCATAACGATACTTGGCTGATGTACTTCTTTGCTAAAAGATGATTTAGAGCTATAAGCTTCATATAGTAGTAATTGACATATCTAAATATGTAGCAGTATGTTGATCATCTTCTCCACCTCGGTGTTGTGATTCACTTTCATTTGAGTTGAACTGAATCTCCACCTTTCTATCAACACCACTACTTTCTCTAACAATTGTGAACTTCACACTAGATTTAAAATAGAACTTTCATCAAACTTTATATTCTTGCTGTAATATAATCCTATTCTTATAAGGAGAGCATATTCTATACCTCTTTCACTCTATTTCCTTTATCTACAAATACACTTTTTTCTGTTCTTGGTTCTAACTTACACTCACTTACATGATAATAAATATTACAACATGTCACCTCTTTCTGTTGTGGTATGTCTTTTATAGTATGATGGAAAACAATTCCTTCATCTTTATAGAAATTATCGAATTTAGAATTACAAAACTTGAGAGCATTATCAATTCAAAATCTTTTAATATTTTTTCCTATTTTCTTTTCCATAAAAAACTTGCAAAACATGAAATTTTTGGAAGGCTTTATTTTTTATGTTTCATCATTAAATATCTAAGCCATTCTTGAAATAATCATCAATTGTTGACATAAAATACATGCTACATTCAATAGTATCAATTCAGAAGAGCCACAACAATTAGTAGGGATGTAAGCAAGCGTTTCCTTTGTATAGTGAACTCTCTTTGGAAATTTTTTGTGACCGTAGTTGTTTACAAAATTCTAGATCCTCCACTTTGTGCCCACAAAGAAGATCTCTCTTCGAAAAGATTTGCATTCTTCTTTCACTCATCACTGAGTCTTATATGTCTTTAATTGGTCATGTCTTCCTTTTGAATAGCAGACGATGCAACTACAACCAAACCTGTCAACGTCGATCCTGCCAAAAAATATAGAGTTCAACACTATATTCATTTCAGAACCACTTTTGAATCTTTATAGACATACATAACTCCACCTTCACTTTTAAAACTGAACCATTTAATATGCTCAAAGATATCAAACTCTTTATCATTTGTGAAATATGTCTAACGTCGTCATTCAAAATGTAGAAGAATACATAACGTATGTTCATATCTTTATTGTGCCAATTCAACCTATGTTGCAGAAAATATTGTTTGATATAGAAATATTACCTCTATCAATATATTCATACGTTGAAAACCACTCATTGTTTGGACACGTATTGTGCGATGCCCAAGAATTAATGACCAACACATCTTTAGAATATGGGTGTTCATCTATAGACATGATTAGATCTTCTTCAAAACTTATATCAACTTCTACTACAACATCAAAACCTTCTTTTTTATCAGGTTCATTCCATCTATTATAGCTAGAACAATCATACTTCCAATGTCCATTTTCCAGGTAGTAATTAAACACAAATAATATTGGCTCTATAATTCTTCAGCTTCATGCTTTTAGAGGTAGGGTAGCCTATTTTGGATTCTTTTTTGCAAAATTTCCTTTACATTTGCTTCATGTTGCTGAATTTTCTGTACCTGATCCAACGACCCCATGACAGTATTCTTCATCTTTTTTTTTTTTTTTTTTTTTTGAGATTATGGTATTCTTTAGTAAGAAGAGTAGTTTTGACTTCCTCTAGAAACAAAGTGTCTTTACTATAGTGATAAACGAGTCAACAAAATTCTTGTATGATAAGGGTAAAGAAACTAACACAATTAGGGCAACATCTTTATCATTTGCCTTATCTTCAATGTTGTAACGACCCAACTTCCTAAAATACTCTAATGGGGTGTTACGAATGCATGCATATTAAAATCCTCAAAATTAATTAGTAAATACATGCACTTTCCAACAAAACCTCGATAAAATCATGGAACAAGTCTTTTAGTTAAAAAACATATCAAATATTGTTTGGGATCCCGATAGTTCAAAACAAAATACAGTTCAACAGCGTTTAAAACATGAAGTTCGACACAGAATAAAAGTAATGCAGAATGGAAAATATTGACACCGTGTCCATGATCAATGCAGCTCTCCATCCTAGCCACCTCGGAATGGGTTCGTACCTGAAAATGTAAGGGGTGAGTATATCGAAATTTACCTAGTAAGGAGTCCCACCATGGGGTTAAACATGCAAGCAGAAATAAGTTAGAAGATATGGCAAATGAAGCTAAGTGTTTCGCACATGTGTGCCCAACCCTAGGACTGATCACGAGCAAACAATGTCAAACGACAGCGTGCAAGCCGTGAGTAAAGATATAATCGAATACCTGTAATAATCGATGCCAAAAGTTATCTAACCTTTGTCAGAGAAGGGTTGCGAGTGAAGGAAACACACAAGTTTCCTAAACGTCGAGTCAGGACATGTCCCATACCGTGTTTGCAGAGACATACAGAAATGTCTCGTGGTAGCATGACCTACGTCAGGGACCTGCCACGTGGTGCTGCAGAGACACACACAACTGTCTCGGGGTAGGTTGGCCTACGTCAGAGAGCCACTAAGCTTCCGCTACGCTACTCTGATATCCCATCAACAAAGACATACACGAATGCCTTGGGGGTAGTGTGACCCCTATCAAAGCCCCAAAGTTCAACTAATAGAGGGACAACACAACCCCCCTAAGATAAGAGCAGAACTAGGGGATCACACATCTCCCTAGCTTGAGAAAGATACGAGGGGTTTCACACATCCTCATAGCTTGAGGAAGATACTAAGGGTTTCACACAGTCTCGTAGCTTAAGGAAGATACTAGGGGTTTCACACAGCCTCCTAGCTTGAGGAAGATACTAGGGGTTTCACATAGCCTCCTAGCTTAAGGAAAATATTAGGGGTTTCACACAACCTCCTAGCTTGAGGAAGATACGAGGGGTTTCACACAGCCTCCTAGCTTGAGGAAGTTATTAGGGTTTCACACAGCCTCCAAGCTTGAAGAAGATAATAATGGTTTCACACAGCCTCCTAGCTTGATGATGATACTAGGGGTTTCACACAGCCTCCTAGCTTGAGGAAGATATTAGGGGTTTTACACAGCCTCTTAGTTTGAGGAAGATATTAGGGGTTTCACACAACCACCTAGCTTTAGATGGATACTAGGGGTTTCACACAGCCACCTAGCTTGAGAAGGATACTAGGAGTTTCACACAGCTGCCTAGCTTGAAAAGGATACTAGGGGTTTCACACAACCGCCTAGTTTAAAAAGGATACTAGGGGTTTCACATAGCCGCCTAGCTTGAAATGGGGTCAGGCACAAGCTAGACAATCTAAGCATATCAATCAAGGAAGTTTGTAGGTAATGTCTAATGTCAATGAAAAAATCTATAATGTCTACATAGCTGCCTCTGATTCGCCATGGGCATTCCACACACGATACTCACACTACTAGAATAATCAGTCAATGAACAACAGTCAACACTAGGCGAGATCCTAGTGAGTCACAGTAGTAAACAAGCTATAATGCACGCATCACGAGAGATAACTAACCCAAACAGATATTCGAAGTAATAACTACACATGCGTATATGAACATATTCGTAGCATGAAACTCTATGAATCAATCAGGGCATCTCAAAAGGATATTCAACAGATAAGCAGGGCAACACACATACAAGCATTCAGAGCAGCTTGAGCAACAACGATATGCACGAATATCTAAAATAGGGAACTAACTAAATGATTAGAAACACACTTAAGAAATCACCTGACATGCAACAAGTCACTAACACATTCAATTCTCGAAAGGTCTAACATGCTACTACATCACATGCTAAAGCCATATAACTAGGATTCATGGTTGAATTCCTTACCTTCCCGACGTCTCGACCGAACCTCTAAGATAAACCACGAGCCAAAAGATGAATCCCAAGAGTCGTCTAAACGAAGAATCATAAAAAAAGTCAACGATTCGGACAAATGAAGCACAACTAGCCAAAATAGAGCTCACCACGTGAACGGGAGCAAGAAACTGAGCTGACGGCGCATGGCCGGCCGGTGGCAGTGTGTCGCCATAAAACCTAACGAGTCTTACCTTGTTTTCTTCGTCTTGATCCTCTGGTCTCGGAATTGCAAACAAAGCTCTCTAACTTTGTGAAACTGCCAAAGAAGACACTAGTTTTAAAACCCTCATCATCAGAAAACGCCATTAATGGCCGCTGGAGCTCGAAAACCCAATCTTAAGATGAAAAAGGCTTACCTGTGACGAATAGGATGAAGAAACTAGGAGAAACGAAGAAGAACCGCTCCGAAAACACACGCTGGAGGAGAAACGACGATGACTTCTGTGAAGCACCACAATCGGAGGAGCGAGCGACAACGTTGCTGACAGAATTATAGTTGGACGAACAAAATGGTTGGCAGCAGGGGATGAGTTCGCGATCCACGTGAGAGCTGGCGGCGGTGGTTGAGAGTTGCCGGAGACGAGCTGCGAATCACAAATGCAGAGAGGAGGGGAGCGTTGGGGAGTCGATAAGTGGCGGCGATGGACGGTGCGGAATGAATCTCTCCCCCTGGCCTGCTGAATGACACACGTCTCCACTAGTGGCTGGGGCTGAGGTGTTTTACGGCTGAAAAAATAAATGAGGGAGAGAGAAAAAAAAAAACCTTTCTTTTAAAAAACCCTTTTTCCCTTTTTGGGCAAACATTTTAAACAATGCACAAAAACCCTAATTTTAATTCCTTAAATAAAGAAGTTAAAAATAGGAGTTAACAAATGAAAGAGTAACATTTAAATTAAACCAAGATCTAATAAAAAGGGTGCACTAAATTCATTTTACTATTAAAATAGAATTTTAAATAGGGAGGTTACATGCTTATATATTTTAATAGAAACACTTAAATATTCTTAACAACAAATATCTAGGGTGTTACAAATGTTACGCATTTCTATTAATATAATGTCTAATTTATTTAGATAATCCTTAAGAAGTGTACCTTCAGTCATACGAAAGGTAAATAAACGTTGCTTCAAAAGTAACTTCTTGATTAAAGATTTTGGCATGTATAAACTCTCAAGCTTCAGTCACAATCCGACACCCTTCTCTTCATTAGTGAACTCAACGATGACCTTATCTACAAGACACAACATTGTTGAATGAATCTTCTTCTCTAGGTTCGTCAAATCATCGTCATCGTCATCATTTATATTTATCTTATTCCATTTGGCAATAACATGCATCCATAATCCTTGATGCTTTAGTAAGACTCCCATCTTGAACAACCATAGATTGAAACTATTTTAACTGGTTAATTTTTTTAACTTTCATGTTTAAACAAGATATCTTCTTTTTTTTTCTGAAGAAAATACGAATTTTATAAAGTATGCCAAGGGCATACAAAGGCCTCCGAAAAAAGGAGAAAATTACAGAAATGCTCTACAATTAAGATCAATGGAAGCAATGTCAAAGTCTTTAAACAAAAGAGATTTAGAAGAAGCAAATAAAATGACAATATCTTCCCAAATAGAGTTTGGGCTTCAAGCAATGTATTTATCCTAAAATATTCGAGAGTTTCTTTCCTTCCAAGTACACCAAAGAAGTGCTCCCGACACACAATATTGATCTTCATTGTAGATGATTGAGAAGAGCAAGCTTTGTTCATTAAATTTGTAATAAAATCCTCCATATTTTTAGGCATACCTGTAGCAAAGAAATTTGGAACAGGACATTATCAATTGTTTAATAAGTTCAGAAAAATAAGGCTTATCGAGATATGACTCGAATACCAGATTGTCATGAATAATTAGTACAACAATTAAGATTTAAAGAAATGCGAGACAAAAAATAAAGTTTGACTTATTTAGGAGATAAGAATACAAATGTTTGATCAAATGACGCTAGAATTTTAAGTGAGTGTTTATATAGTGTATTCCCAGAAAACAAAAAATATGAAGTATTTAACTTGGTTGAATCTTATCAACTTCAAGTTTCACTTGATTGACAACCTACCAAATTTACTTGATTGAAGCCAATCTATATCAATTTTGTGGTTACTACTTTAACATGATTCAATCAGTTTTTGCTATATTTGAAATAGATTTTTTTTTGTTGCTTGTAAAAAATATTAGAGAATATGGGGTTCTAGCTCAAAACCAATTGACAATGAGGGGAGTAGCCCATATCTCTTTTATATTGATGTTGGACTCTTTACTTTTTTCTAATGTGGGACAATTGTGAGATCCTAACATGCCCCCTTAAGATGGTGCCTCTTTTGGGCTCACCAATCTTGAATTAGATCTTAATTTCATTTTATTGGACTGATACCCGTTTGAGATTTATGAGTTATGATACCATATTAGAGAATTGAGGTTCCACCTCAAAACCAATTGGCAATGAGGGGAGTAACCCATATTTCTTTTATATTGATGTTGGACTCTCTACTTTTCTAATGTGAGACAATTGTGAGATCCTAACAAAAAATTCTCCAAAAAATATGTAAGCATTATGTTTTCTTTTTTTCTTCAGGAAAACAGATCTTAAAGTTCGAGCCAATGGTTTGTTTAGTAAAATTTTGAAAACTAAAATAATTTAAGTTCTTAATTTAATTATGAATCTAGATGTTTTTATTTAAGAGATTGTAAAATCTAGAGTAAAAAGTTGTAAGGAAATTATATCCAACATAACTCTCAAGGAAACCAAACATAATCAATCTAATGTTTAATAAATCCCTACACGTTAAAAATGATTAATACAAATATAAAATTAAAAGTTTAAAGACTAAATTTATAATCGAAGCTTAAAAAGTTCACAATAGGACGAACCGAGCTAGACTACAACTTAGTATTATTTTTTTGATCGAAGAGGTAGAGAAAATCTAATGCCAAAATTGGTGAAGTGTAAGGTTGGGAGTAGAGAAATGGGCAGATAAGATAGCATGAGCCACAAAGCGATTGGCAGCATCAGTGTAATGAACTCCATCCCAAATGATAGCATTTGAAGGGTTGGCACAAATGGAATAGCCTGGTTGCCCACATGTTGCTTTCACATTGTAATTGTTTGGTGGCCCTCCATACCCACAACATCCCATCAATGGATTCTCCATCCCTTTCATAAAACCACATGCCAAACGCTCGCCATTACTTTAAAAGACAGTTTTATTTTCGATTATAATTGAGTTATACTGACGTTAACAAGTTTATTTCATTTATTTAGCTTGGTCCTTACGATTTAAAGAGGCTTAGCTATACGGTTGGAAGAAAGTTGAAATTTAGTTCATATAATTTTAAAATTAAAATTTAGTCTTTATACTTTGATAAAATATAAAAAAATAGTCCTCGTCATACCTATTCATTAGCAAATTAAATATTTAGAAATTAGTTATGTATCAAAGATGACAGTGAGAGTTAAATGACGGATTTTAAAAAAAATCACACTATTTACACATGAATAACAAACTTTGCACATATTTAATTTGTCAATGATTATCAATAACAAAAATTTTTTTTTTTACGTTTTATCAAATTATAAAGAGTAAATTATATATTTTAAAATCATAGGACAAAATTTTGACTTTTTTCAAACTATAGGAACCTAAATTCTAATTTTTTAAAATATAGGGACCAAACTTCAACTTTCTTTTTTTCTTGAAAGGATGAACTCTAACTTTCTTAAAACTATAGTGACCAAATTATAATTTATCATTTTTTTTAACAATACTATAAATAGGTTTTTAACTCAAAATAGAACAAACCGTAGAAGATCGAGACTAAAATGGTATTTTAATCAAAAAACGAAATGAAGACAACGTACCGTATGTTTTGGGATGGGCAAAGAGATTGTACTTTATAGCGTATACGTCAACATAGACAATTGTAGCATCCTTAAACTGAGATCTCAACTGTTTGCAAACATGTTTTAGGCCTTTATTGAAAAATTTGGCAACTTGATTGTGAACCTTAAGGCAGCCAATTTGGTCAACATCCTTTTGGCTGTGGGCATGCAATGCCAGCTCTTTAGGAGAACAACCTAATGGTCCTGTGTTGTGTATCCAAAATTTTCTTCCACCATTTGCATATAAATTCTGTCCAAAAATAGTTTTGTTTTGCACAAGATAAGCTATGTAATGACAGAAAAACGAGGATTGCACTGTCTAGACCGAGTCGAAGTTTGGGATGACAAGACTACTACAAGGATTCCAAGGCTGAAATTTTCAAAGTTTGAGAATAATTGTACTTTTGGGTTATAAGATTAAGGCCAAAATATCTTATTTCAATGTTTTACAAATGCTATAAAAAAACCATCCAAGTTTTGAAATTTTTATAAAATATTTTTCAAAAACATGTTTTTATTTTTTTTTCCATTTTTATTTTTAAATTTTATGTTGACTAAGATTTAATATTTTGTTTAAAAAAGAGGGGATTTTGCATATATAATAAAAAAGAGCAAAGTATTTTCATCCATAGTACAAAATTAAAACTAATTCATTTGTAAGAGAAAATCTAAATTGAGTTCTAATTCATTTGCAACAAGAAATCCAAATTGAGTTCTATCACCGATAGAATTCAACCAGTGATAAAGTTCTATCATTGGTTGAGTTCTATCACTCATAGAATTCAATCAGTCATAGATTAATTCTATTATTGGTTGAGCCCTATCACTAATAGAAATTAATGTGCTATAGATGAATTATTTTAGAAATTGTGCTAGAAATATAATACAAGAGGTAGAATAGGCAGTTGAGGGTAAATTCCAAAAAAAAAAAAAACAGTTGTAACAAGCTCAATTTCAAAAAACATAAAAGAAAATCAAATGGCAAACAAGACTTAGTTAGTTTTTTTATTTTTTTATTTTTTTTTATTATTGTTTTAGAAACAAATCATAAATCAAACTTCCTATTTTCTCACTATCAAAATTTGACTGGGATCCCATATTCAAAGTGATTTGACAAACCTTTAAAAAATATTTTAAATATGAGAACATGATCATAAGAATATTATTGCAAACTATTTTTAAAAGTGAGAAAGGAAAAAAAAACATTATCACTTTACAAAAAATATTTTAAAGGAAAGAAAAGAAATGATATCAAATGGTTTCTTCTAGACCAAGGATTTTCATACATTTACCTTATTAAAATAACTTCACATGATGAAATAAGAGATTCCTTGTCACAAATATACATAGAAACTGAAAGAGAGAGAGAGAATTAAAGGGCAATTTGAAATATTTTTTAAGGAGTGTAATTTAGGAAGAAAAAAGAGGAAGAAGGTTCACCTGAATGGCCAGCTTGATCTCTCCAAGAAAAGATGGGATCTTTTGGGCCACAGGTTTGTAGGTTAAATTTGATGCATAAAGGGCAACTAAGAGATCATTTTGTCCAATGTCGATCATGTATACTCCATTCCTAAAGCCTTCTTCATCCATCATGTTCTTTGTTTTATAACCTGACAAACAATATAACTTAAAACTCATTTGATAACTGTTTTGGTTTTGAACGAACAGTAGCTGTCTCATTTTGTCCAATTGTCGTTTTCAGATGTGAAAACGACAATCATTACTCGATTTCGGCAGTGTTCATTTAGAAAACAATCGACAGTGACAGCTACTGTGACTTCATGGGCAGTGGGTTGGGTACATTTCGACGAGGGAAATGGATCTAAATCTGTTTAGTTTTAAGTCACAGTGGTTTCTTCCGATCCTTTGAGCCACAAGGAAAACAAAAATTAAAAATTCCTTCTTATAAATCCCCAAAAAATAAACAAATATTTGAAACTATTGACATCAATCAATTTAATTCTTTTAGAATATAAATGTTTTTGGCACTTTTAAATTATTGGCAAAACCAGAACCGCTCACGGCTGTTGGAGAAGCAGATTTCACAGAAATATCGTCAAAAAAAAAGGAGAGAAAGAAAATGAAGAGCAGAAAAGAAAATGCAGAAGGGCAAGGGGGGAAGGGGTGAGGAGACGACTCGAAACAAATTAAAAGGGAAAAGAAAAACAAATGAAAAGACGTGACTCAATTTTTTGCTTTATTTATTTTTTTAAATTAAAAATTTATTAATGAAAAGTGAAATTTGTGGTCTAATGGCAGTGTGACACATGGATATTCCGTATATACATATACATAACTCCCTGCGTAGAAATTTCTCTCATTTTTAGAAATCAAACTAAAATTAAAAATAAAAAAAAAACTTTCAAAATTTATTCTGATTTTTTAAGTTTAATTAACATTCACATACTTTATTTAAGAAAGATGGGATATACGATAAGAAAGATAAAATATATCGTAGAAATTTAAGTAAAAATAAATGTAAATTTAAAAAACTAAAAACTAATAACAAAAAATCAAATAATCTTAGATTTTTTGTTTCTCTTTTAAGTATTTAAAGCAATTGAATCTTAAAAAAAGAAAAGAAAAAAGCAATTGAATCTCTTCCACGTGTTGAATATTAACTGATACGACTTGACTTCATTTTAACTTAAGCCTATTTAACTTGGAGTGAATTTTAAACTTATTAGATTTGACGTTGATTAAAATAGGTTAGACTTGATATTTTAATTGAATTGAGATTATATTTTTTTCTTTCAACTTATTGATGCCCTATTAGTGATTTTGACAAATGTATGACCTTAAACAGTTATTATTATTATTGTGGTATCCCTAAGTTGAAATTCAACCAACAATGAGAAAAATTTGTTCTTAAGTGTGTGAGGTTAATCTTTTTTCTTTTTTTCTTAGTTTCAATACTCTTAGATATTTTACTCAAAAGTACTTAATTCAATTCCTTGATGTATGATTATCCATAAAAATAAAATAAAGTATATGATAACAATGGTTGAACTAACTCAAACAAAGCAATGTATATAAAAAAAAAAAAAAAAAAAAAACTCAAACAATGCAAATATCTCAAACTTATCCTCTAACTTAAATGTTTATTCAATTCGACTAGGTTAAGTTAATTACCAAACTAAAATCGCATGAGTTTGACAAATCTAATGACTCGTATTAATTTTAAGATGCGTTCAAACACTTTATTTACCCAACTTAACTCATGAACACTCTCGACCCGAAAAAAAAAAAACATACTTAATGATTGAAGCTCAAGAGAACGATTCTTGAAGTGAATGAATTGGCGAACTTGAACATCAAGAGCAAAAGGAACAAATTGTGGAAGTGTGGTTGCTCCACTCACTGCAAAGTTTACTCCACTTGTAAAATTTGGAGCTAAAGACTCCAAATATGGACTCAAATAGCTCAGCTTCAAGTGTTCACCTAAAACATAAAACTTTTAACATCTCAAACAAAACTACCATAAACCACAAACTCTGCCAATGTATGGAACTTACAAAAGAAGTCAATTATGAGGCGGCCATCCCCGAGCCGTCCGGTGCCATGGCGGAAGAACGTAATGCCGTGTGGGAGACCAATGGGTAGCCCCGTGCCTGCAAGAACGCCACCGGTGTCGCAGTTCGAGTCTCCGAAGTTGATCAAAGTTGGCGGTGTATGGCCGCAGCTTGTTGAAGAAATGAATATGGCAAGAGAAACGACACAAACCCAAAAGGGGTTATTCTTTGGGTCAAACAATGTTGTTCTTGATCTTGATTTGCTCATTTTCTTACTGCCTTCCTTGATGGTTTTCTTTGTTTTTTGTTTGGTTGTTGTTAAAATTAATTGTGGCTGCTCTGTAAAAATTCCTGCACCAATATTTTTCGCTTTTTTAATTACCCAAGTTGTTGTTAATTAAGGTTATCTTCTGGCAGACGTTGACTTTTGGTCGGATTGGATCTAACATTTTGTTGGAATCTTGAATTTATTTATGTTTTCATGAATTAATTAAAACCTAGTTGTGTTGAGATTTGGGATTCATTACAATGTTAAGTTTTGGCTAAGTGTGGCACCTAAGGATAATGTGGTTCAGCTTTTGTATTTCCCATTGATATTATATATATATTGCTTGCTTCCAACTTTAAGGCTACATGTTAGGGATAACTAACGTCCACATATCTCCATATGTATATGATATTATCCAGTTTAGACGTAAACTCTCGTAATTTTATTTTTGTTCATCATCCAAAAGACTTTGAAGATGACATTCCCTCCTAATATATCCAAGATTTTTTCCTTATTTTAACTATGTGGGACTTTGTTCGTATTAGCAACAATCCCCCTTTCGAACAAAGTATACTCCAAACTCTTTAACGCTTGCCTCATTTGTTTTACACAGAACATCTTATCTTAAATAAACTACACCTGAGCAATACAAGGCTCGACTTCTTTATTTTACATTAGGAGTCTTCACTTAAATTGCTACGTATAAGAGCATGACTCTAATACTGTAAGATCTAGATTCAAAAAACAAAAACATAAACACAAATAACAATCGCCCAAGCTTTTCGCTTCAGGATTGGAGAGACAATGCACACAACAATTTCTCTAAAACACTTTCTTTTATTTCTCAATTAAAATTTCTCTATAACTCTTTACACAACTTTTCCTCTCTTCACTCTCTTTTGCTCTACGATTGTCTATGCAATTCACAATGAAGGAACTCTCTATTTATAGCATATTACAAACTTGGTCTCCAAGTTTTTTCCATAAGTATTTCCCACTAATTGCTAAAACAATAAAATATACTAATTCCTTAATTACTCTCCTAAATTGACAATCTATTAATTCCTTAATTGTCTACCCACTAATTCGTAAATTAATTATTCCATATTCCAAAAATACATTTAAGTTTATTCCAACAAATACCACTTATTATGAAAAAACAATAATTTAGTTGTCTTCTCCATTAATATGATATTGTCTACTTTGAGCAAAAAATTTCCTAACTTAATTTTTTGTCATTATTTTAAAAGCTTCGTATAAATAGAGATGAAATCCTTCCTTTATATACCAAAAATCTTTCTCTTTAACTTAGGAACGTGAGACTTTGTTCACATTAGCAACATTGCATAGTCTGACCAAGTTTCAAGCGGGTAGGGTTAATAAGAGCTCTTATCAAACATAGTTAATATATAAATTTTTAGTTTAACAATATTGAAACCGACTCAAGAAAAGATCCAATCAAAGTCCTAATTCAAGGGGATAACATCAAAACGTTGTTGCAGACACTTATCAAGGAAGAAAGCCCATGAATACAACATCTTGGACACTATATTTAAACGCTTTAGAAAAGCATCAAAGGTTGTCATTCTCAACCCTAAATGGCCATGAATTTTCATCCAATTTGATCCACGAAGTTCTCATAAATATGTATCTATGACTAAGAGATCGTGTGAATTCAAATTCATCATCCATCAATTTGTGAACTAAAAAAAAAAAAAAAAAACTTGAATGTGTTAGACTAGTACGTGTAGCTTCTTTACCCCCAAGTCGTGTTTTTCACTTTAATGAAGGCAATGATGGTTGTGATCTTATCAAAATCTATATTTTATCGTCATTTTGTTTCATTATGAGCTAGAAATATTTGTATTGGTATTACGATTAAAATATCACATTGTTAATATAAGAAAAGATCTTGACTATATAAGTAATGGACCAACATTACGATGGATATGAGATTTTTTAGATGATGACAAAAAAAAAGCCAAAAAGGGCTTGTTTGTTATACTTTGTTTGAGAGGAGAATCTTTCATCGCTAAAAGCACATGAACTTTATGACTATATTAGGGAACGATACCCACTCCAAAGAAATTTGAAAAAAGATTCAGATATTGAAAAAGAAAATGGTGAGTACATCATATGGTTTGAGATGGACCAAATCGTTATGATTTGATCGGGCCAACTGATAGCTCTCAATCAGATAGTTATTTAGGCTATATTCTTAATGAATTCTAAGTGGTTTATGCATTAAATTAAGTAATTATTAGATTAGAATGACATTAGGAAGGAAGATTTATATAAATATTGTGCATAGAGATTCCAAGAGCTTACGATGAAAAGTAAAAAAAAACTAAAGCTTTTAGAGTAAATTATGATTATTGGACGCTTGAAGCATTGATGTTGCGATTTTTCGGTGCGATATAAATAAACTAATGATAAATTCTAATTATAAGATTTTATTGTTAAAGCCTCATGCTTGGGAATCGCATTGAGGCAAGTATAAGCAGTAAAAAATGCATCAAGTGATAAGTATTTATATTTATCGTTCTCCATAGGGATTGATGTCTATAATTAGTTAATTAAGCTAAGAGTCGTGCAAGAAAAGTAAAAACAATGGGGTTGAGATTTTGATTGTTTTAATTCTAAAATGCAAAAATAAATCTAAAATGAAAAATTAACTAAGTAAGGCTCCAGTTAAGGTTATGGGACGCATCAAACAATTCCTAGAGTAAATTACGGTAAGTAGTAATTTTCATACTTAGCCTAACAAATGTCTGCTTCCGCTTCCGTTTGCATTAAGCACAACTTTCGTTGCGACTCAATGTAATTCTTATCTGGCAGCGTATGCAGTTGTTATGCATTTATCTCTAAACTCCAATTTAAAGTACGAAAGACTTAATACTTACCTACTGAACATGAAAATTAGACTTAAGTTATCTTTTCTTCCGAATTATAACTTACTAGCTCATGTGGATGATCGATCGACATTTGCTATTTAATTAAGATCCTAATTCAACATGCTTCAATTAACAACTCCCATTATCCTAGTTCATGCTTATATAACCTGCACCCTTAACCTTTTCCTAAGGTGTTTAGCCAGACATAGTAAAAAACAGATAAAGCATGACAATGAAATATAAATAATATTGCATTGAAATAATGTCTTGGCGGAAACAAAAAATAAAAAGCAAATAAACTGAAAAGCGATAAATGAAAGCAAGAAATGGCGGCTCCATGAAGAATAGGACTCCATGTCAATAGGAACACGAACTTCACTTTGGAAACCTCATCCCAAGGGTTGGAAAAGAACTCCAAAAACAGGCCCCATTTGTCTATTTGTTCTTCTCCTATTTATAGGCTTTGAGGTGCTTGGGGATTAAGGAATCAAATACTTGGAAGACAAGGATTGGATTTGATTTATTGCCTTTTATTGCATTTTATCTTTGGCAGCTTATCCCATGATTCTAGCAACAGATTTCCTATGATTGATCACGTCTTTGCTGATTAAGGTATGTTTTTTATTACCGCAGTTTGTCTATCCAGCGATCTGATAGTTGGCATCAGCTTTGCATTCAATTCTTTCCTTACTTGGTTATTGAGGCTTTGACATCTGATCTGATATGTTGTTTTGCAACAATGTTCCGCATTAAATTTTTATCTTATTGGTTTGGCCTTTGCGCATATGCTTGGAAGAATCCACGGTTCTACAACCTCCAAAGCGTCTTGATGCGCATTCTAACCTTTCGTTTCTCCTTTGAATGCGATGCTAACCATATTCCCAAATCCTATAGATATAGCAATAAATTAGCGAAGTGTGGGATCTTTGGCATTTAAGTATGAAAAGCATTCGACATCCGTATTTTACTCTAGAATGCTTTAATTTCCCTAGCCTTTTATATCTAATCTCGTAAATCATACATGCATATTATTTATATAAATTTCTCATCTTAATGCTATTCTAACTCTAAAGTTCATTTAATTAATGCACAAATACCATTAGAATATATTAAGATATTAGCCTAAATAACGCTATATTTGAGAGTTGTCAAACCCACAAACTTGAATCATTGCTCGTCCCGAGTTATTCTTCATATATTAATGCGCAAGGAAATTTCCATATAAATGCTCGCAACAATGTTTTCAATATAGCAGTCTAATTAAGAAAAATTTCATCACAAGCTAAACGTATCAACTTCTATCATGCAGATTTTAGAGTCTTAAACTTGCTGCAACACTTTCCTTACTGATAACATGCTCTTCCTTACTAGACTAAAAATTGGGCCCTCCTAGAGATTAATGCCTATGGTTTGAACCACTTCACTCAAGTCCTTGATCATCCTAAGTTTACCCAAAACATTCTGTCCGAGGCTATTTGTTTAGGTCTCAAATCCCTCGAGGATTTCTGCTATGCTTTCAACATTCCTACTTGTGTTGCACTCATATGCACAATTCTGTAGTTCTCAGCATGGTTCACTTGAGCATAAAGCGTTCCATCTAAGCAATTGGAATGTCTCAAGCTTGCGCTTTTAGTGAACAACGGAGTATTTCGGGATGCCTACGGCTATTCGCTCTTTTGTGCCTTTCATTTTTGCCTAGAATGTTTTGATTTTATTTTCTATTTTTTTTTAATTTATTTTTTTAATTAATTAATTTTTTATTATTTTTTTGCAAAATATAGCATGCTCTCTTGATTTTTCTCTCTTCTATACACTCCACGGGCTTGCCCTCACACCCAAACTTAAAATCTTCATTTCCTTAATGAAGGTGAGGCTTAGTTCCCCCAAACTTAGTTTGTTCTAAGGTTTGAATTCCATGTTTCAAGTTTTCAGTTTTAACCTTGGGAGCTAACTCATTTTTTATTCCGATCAGGAATTAGTGCAATATCAACTCGGTCCACATTTTGGCTAGTTCATTCTACTAAAATCCTAAGGATAAAGGTTTGTTCAGAAATTTTGACTATACTAGACTACAACATTTGAGAGCAGAGCGAAGAAACATTTATATATAGCATTCACTGGTTCATCTTAAAGATGCATGAATATGAGTAGAATATTTTCTATTTAATCCTAATTCGCTTCCTACACCAGAGTAAACAAGAGTATTGAACATATTTCAGCAAAGATATATGAAAAGTAGAAAATAAGAAAGAGAAAGAAAGAAACTTCATTTTGCCTTCCATCTGGAATTTGTTGTGATCGCACTGCTTCTATCGCTTCCTGTCTAGGCTACTGTTTATTCATCCTCTTTATCACCTATTAACTTCGTACTGTCGATACCGACTGTGCATGCTCTGAGCCTCACATTCTAGGAATACGTTATGCACACTTTGCCTTTGGCCATATAATGATATTAGGAGCGACGCCATCTTTGATAGCTTGCTCCTTTCTTACTTCATCATGCGCCTTAATACATGATGCTCTTACTATTGTTGGGTTTAGTAGGGTGCCAAGCATTGATGAAGCTCAATTGATTTTTCCTTAAGTTGCTTCCTCGACTGATTAATTCATGATGCGTAAAGGGGCATGATAGCAAGAAAACCTCAAGATCCATTTCTGGCATTCCGCTATCCTCAAAGCTATTTGTATTATCGTGCCATTCTTCTTTTTCCTCCTCTTCCTCGGTAAATTGAGGTATAATCTCTTCTATACCTATAACTACAAACTCATCATCCACAAAGAAGAATTGTGGAGGATTTTCATCTTCGCTTTGGCTTTCATCACTTGGGATTTGCATAATACCACTATTGAAACTTTCTCTTTTTTCCCTTACAACTTCTTTTCTTTTATCAGCTTTTGGCATCGCTAGAGTGGCGAACCTTGCCAAAACTTCTTCCTGTTGATGATATCGCATTCTCTAGTCTTTGTCTTCTACTGCGCGCCTTAAAGTTATTGCCTCTTCATCTCGCTTGATCATGGCTAGCCTGAAATCTTCCTATGAGAGTTCAGTCTCATAGTGGAATTCATCTGCCGATGCCATATTAAGTACTTCGGCCTTTATAAATGTATTGTCCGGTGTTGTAACTTCTCTGTTGGCTACGCTTTCTCAGAGTGTTTCTCCTAGAGAGGGTTCTAACTCGCATTTTGGTTCTTGGGGTGCTGGAATGATACCATTTTCTATCATCCAATTGTGGTGTTTTGTAGTATATCTTCTTCCATGATCACGTCCTCCAGAGATTGTTCATGCTTGTACATTGGATACCTAGGTTCATGATGCCTAGATTCCCATGTATGGTTCCTTATGTCATATTCTCTTTGCGAACTATATTGCTCTTGAAAGAAGTTGGTACGATCTCCCTCAAACTATAGCTAAATTTCCCAGTTAGGGTACGTTGAAATGAAATCTGTTGTGTATGGCTCCTCCACATAGCCTGATTGCTAATAAAAACATGATTGTGGTGGAGTGATGTTGTTATTCCAATATTGGCTCGCAAAATGATTGTAAGCCATCTTCCTATCTTGTTGCTTGTGGTGATATATTGGGACTTCATCCCTAGTAGGCTAGTATGCTCCGCGCTTTGCAGTGTTTTGTAGTATACTTAGAATTATGAAGTAATTAGCCTTTTTGTTAATTAGGAACTACCCTTAAACTAATACAACTAATTATAAATAAATAAATCCCCGGTAACGACGACAAAATCTTATTACGATTTTTCGGTGCTAAATAAATAAACTAATGATAAATTCTAAGTATAAGACTTTATTGCCAAAACTTTATGCTTTGGAATCGCATTCACGCAGGTATATGCAATCGAAAATGCAGCAAGTGATAAGTATTTATATTTATTGTTCTCCATAGGGATTGATGTCTACAATTAATTAATTAATCTAAGAGTCGTGCAAGAAAAGTAAAAACAATGGTGTTGGGATTTTGATTGTTTTAATTCTAAAATGTGAAAATAAATCTAAAATGAAAAATTAACTAAGCAAGGCTCGGGTTAAGGTTATGGGATGCATCTAACAATTCCTAAAGTAAATTGCGGTAAGTAGTAATTGTCATACTTCGCCTAACAAATGTCCGCTTCTGCTTCCATTTGCATTAAGCCCAACTTCCATTGCGACTCAGTGTAATTCTTACTGGCGCAACGTATGTAGTAGTTACGCGTTTATCTCTAAACTCTGATTTGAAGTACGAAAGACTTAACACTAACCTACTGAACATGCGAATTAGACTTAAGTTATCTTTTCTTCCGAATTATAACTTACCAGCTCATGTAGATAATCGGTCGACATTTTCAGTTTAATTAAGATCCTAATTCAACATGCTTCAATTAACAACTCTCATTTCCCTAGTTCATGCTTCAACAACCCGCACCTTTAACCTTTGCCTAAGGTGTTTAGCCAGACATAGTAAAAAATAGATAAAGCATGGCAATGAAATGTAAATAATATTGCATTGAAATAATGTCTGGGCGCAAACAAAAAAGGAAAAACAAGTAGAAAAGATAAACTGAAAAGCGATAAATGAAAGCGATAAATGGTGACTGCTTGAAGAACAGGACTCCGTGTCAATAAGAACACGAACTTCGCTTTGGAACCCTCATCCCAAGTGTGGGAGAAGAACTCTTTTCTCTCTTTGTTCTTCTTCTATTTATAGGCTTTGAGATGCATGTGGACTAAGGAATCAAATACTTGGAAGGAAAGGATTGGATTTTATTTATTGCCTTTTTATTGCATTTTATCTTTGGCAGCTTATCCCCTGATTCTCACGATAGATTTCCTCTGATTGATCATGTCTTTGCTAATTAAGGTATGAATCCCATGATTACCGCAGTTTTTCTATCAAGTGATCTGATAGTTGGCATCCTCTTTGCATTCAATTATTTCCTTATTTGGTTATTGAGCTTTGACATCTGATCTGATATGTTGTTCTACATTAAATTTTTATCTTATTGGTTTTCCCTTTACGAATATGCTTGGAAGATCCCACGGTTCTGCAACCTTCAAAGCGTCTTCATGCGCATTCTAACCTTCTGCTTCTCTTTTGAATGTGATGCTAACCATATTCCCAAATCCTATAGATATAGTAATAAATTAGCAAAGTGTGGGATCTTGGGCATTTAAGTATGAAAAGCATTCGATATCCATATTTTACTCTAGAATGCTCTAATTTCCCTAGTCTTTTATATCTAAGCCCATAAATCATACATGCATCTTATTTATATAAATTTCCCATCTTAATGCTATTCTAACTCTAAAGTTCATTTAATTAA
>JBBMKA010000018.1:6830952-6855685 GCA_037833695.1 Sechiopsis laciniata
CCATGATAGGGGATACTATGACAAAGTATAATTTTGGGGATAATTGTCATAATAAGTAAACTATGACAATTAAAAATCGTCATAGAAGGTCGAAATTGTAGTAGTGAAACAAAGTTTTATACCTCTACCTCGTCCTCGACATCGACATTCTTCTTTTGGTTTTTCATCCTTGCCTTCGAAGGTTGAGGGGTTCGTTGTCCCTTTGGTTACGGATGCCTCAGAACTTTTAACCCTACTCTACACAATTTCAATTATTTATTAAAAAAAACGAAAGACACACATGTACTTTATGTTAGATTACCCAATTCGATATTGATGCAAAATAACATACCATCTCTATGGGGGACCTCTCCTTTTTCGTTCGTCTTTGGCATAACACCATCTGATTTCAGTCGTTTACCAGCCCCAACTCTGAGTGTCTTATGATCCTTTGCCATAAGTAGGGGGAGATATCGTTCGAGTTGTTACAAACAATAGTTTAAAAAATTATCACAACAAAATTCCCAAAAAATAGGAATTCTATTTTGGGTTTGAATAGGTTACAATTTAAACCAAGCCATCTTCAACGTTTAACATACCTACAAACTACAATGTTGTGAGAAAAAAGAAACTCTAGAGAAGCGCGGATGCAACTGGTTTATCATTGCCGGTGAGAAAAATACGTCAAACCCCTATGGGAATACGTAGACAGTGATTTTCATTAAAAAAAAAAAAAGAGAGAGAGAGAAAATAGAAAGTTTGGGAATAACTTTCGAATTTCCTTCTTTTCAAGCAATGGATGTGAAGGGTGGTACATGTCTCCCTCCAAAAAACGATGATGGCAACGAGTGTATGTTACGTGTTTTTCATTATTATCAAGAGAAAGATTTTAGTGGAGCCTAGGCTGCACTCCTATACATGTTGTCGTTGATGTGGCGCAAACCACAAATTTCTTTTTTTCTTTTTTAATCTCTTTTTGTTTATAAGAGAAATTTTTTTTTTTAAAAAAAAATTGTGGCTCTTAAAGCAGTCACATGTGTGGTAGCCTAGGCTCCACCCAAAACTGGCTCTATTATCAATTATTTTTTCAATTCCATGGTAACACATGTAGTCTATATTTATTCTATGGTATGTAACGCTATGTATTTAATGGTGATTTGAATCCAAATATCTTTTCCAAGTTATTAAATTTTGTTTAAATATTAAACTTGACATTTTAAATCTTTGTAGATGGTCATGGTAAATTTAGAACGAAATTAATTAATCTACAAAAAAATATATAACTATTAGAAAGTCATAGAGGTTAATTACAATCTATTTAATTGTTTAATAATTTAAAGAATTTAGAATTAGACTTTTATTTAAACCCTGTAGAATTATAGCTATTTATTAAATAAGTGCCCTTATCTAATTTGTCCATTTAAAAAATAATAATAATAATTACAAATATGGTCATTTTTAAAAAAAATTAGTAATCATAGTCATAGGTATTAATAATACAAACTGTAATAATACACAATATTATATTAATAATATATAATACTGTATTAATTATAAATAATATTGTATTGATAAGTATTATTAAAATCGTCTTGAACAGTATTTATGATTATAATCTCAAAAAAAAATATATTTATAATTATGAATGCAAATATTTTTAAATTTGACTATTCATCGACTTAGGACATTGGCCCAGTTAAATATTATATTTTGAAAATAGCCTAACCATTACATCATCTAGCTTGGTTGAGATGCCCATCTATGAGTGACTCAATCTAGAATAATTCCATCAATTTTTTATCTATCAATATTTATTTCATTATTTAAAAAAAAAAAAAAATCAAATCAAATTCATTAATTAAAAATGATAAGAAAACATACGAACCACTCCCACATAATTGGGAGGAAATCCAATAAACTATATAAGAATTTACTAATTAAAAAGATTTAGAACTCGGACCAAAATCGATTATTACAAGAAGAATCAAAATTTAGAAAAATTAACATAATCCTGGGAGTGATCTTCTTATACTTGCAATTGATAAAAAAAAAAAAAAAAAAAAATTAACACTTTAATGGTTGAGTTTTGAAGAACTATGGAGGCTAAACCAACTGATATATATCATACTGACGTATATGTAGCCACCAAGATAAAAGAAGAGACCTCCAAAACCATAGAGGAGTGAAGACACCTTGAAGGGTATAATTATTCTAATCTTATAGTAGAGAATCTTTTATTAATTAACTCTTCTTCATAAAAGACATAACAAATACTGACCTTGACTACAAAGATATGCAAACTAACTTCAAAAACTTGCACACTCCGAGTCCGAGTAACAAACTTGCCTTTATTAAATGATTCCAAAATGAGAAACGGAAGTGTACTCACTTCCTTGCGACAATGAAGTATCGAAGAATTCCCCTTTATTCGGGCACACCAGATAAGAAGACTTATTGCGAATGGCGCTCTTGACTTGACATTGTTGTGCAGTCACCAACAAACATCAAAACCTATTTCATTGATATTTCTAAAATCGATACCTTCATCGGATTTTTATATTCACAGTTATCTAACCTTCAATTTATGAAAATACCAACATCTTGAGTGGTTTTTTTTTTTTTTTTTTTTTTTTTTTTTTTTTTTTTTTTTTCAACAATTAATACTATAACCTGCAATCCAAGATCAAGAAATCATTGGTGGTTGAATTAAAAAACACATTTTTATAACCAGCTTCAAAATAAACCTACCATAACATACTTTTATGAATTTTTTTTAAGGGATAAAATCAATTATTTTACTCATAAACATATCAAATGTTGTATCCATTTTTACCGTAAACTTTTAATTTCTTAAAATTGTACCTCAAACTTAAGTAAATGTTGCAACGTTAACCTTTTGTTGCAATTTTGTCCCTCTAATAAGTTTTTGATTGAAAGATTGTTAAAAATTAGGAAATTTATTGTGGTAGCAAATTCTAGCATCTTATTTGATATATAGAAAAATATATGATCCTACAACATTTGGATGTTAAAGCAGTACATAGAAAATTAATTTCTAAGTTTAGGTAGTCACCATAGATTGAATTCATTACTTTTTAGTTCAATAAAACCCTCTTGATCACTAAATCACTCCATGCTGATGAAATATTTAATTTCGTTGAAATGTATCAATTTCAAGTTTTACTTGATTGAAGTCTATTAGTAATTTCATTTTATTGAAATCTATCAATTTTGTGGTTATTAATTTAATGTGATTGAACCAATTTTGTTATATTTAAATTTTTTCTAAAATTTTGACATCGGTAGAAAATTAGTCTCATATATGTTAAATATATTATAAAACATTTTTATGGTGTAAATTGTTTAGAATATCATTTTAATCTTACTTTTGATCAAATTTAGAGTTGGTTCTTACCAATATTTTGAAGTTTTTTTAATGGATGGAATAATAATGATAATTTTAAATAAGAGAAGACATAGGAGTGTTTGTTTGCCATATTTAAGGAATTTATATTGAGAATTTACTAACTCCTCCATGAAAAATTACATTCAAATAAGTTTTTTGTAACTACTCAAAATAACTTCTTATTTCTACTATTCAAAATAACTTCTCATTTTTAACCACTTATTTCTAATTATTCATTTTTAATCATTTATATCTAACTTTTCAAAATAATTCATTTTTAACCACTCATTTTTAATCATTCTTTTTTTAACTACTCAAAATAGCTACTTATTTTAATCTACATCTAAACAAGTTATTGTCTCTAATTCCTCTATATAAAAACTACATCCAAACTAATTTTTTGCTACAACTCTCAATTTCTAATTCTTCAAACTAACTCCTCATCCAAAATCTCATTCAAACATCTCCATAATGTGAACATATTTCGAAATAATTTATAGAAGGAAGTCCGAGATAAACTAAATTTCTTAAAGAAAAAAAAAAATAATGATAAACTAACAATAATGACACACTAATTTATAATGAAACTATGATAATTAAAATTAGATATTTTAAAGTACAATGACTAAAATGAGCATACAAAGTATAAAATAGTATTTCAGCTAAAAAATTTATAAAAATTCAAAGAACAAGATTAGAGCATATTTTGTTAAACCTTATGCATGCTATTCATTAGTTTGTTTACCTATTATCATCCTAAATTTGTTCAAAACTTGATATTATTGAATTAGTGGGTTTGTAAAGATGGTTTCTGTTTTGGTTAAAATTAGTAAGCGAATCAGTAGAAAGCGAAAAAATGCTAGAAATTATAACACAAATTAAGGTAAAATAGAAAAAACTTGAGAGTAAAACTCACTTTTTTACTGATAAATTTTTGTTTGACACCCTTTTAACTTTCCTGGAATGTAGTTTTGACAATACTCTCAATAAGACAGTAAAATAGCAGCCATCCAACAAAACTCCAATCAAGAGCTGAACTTTGTCCAATCATATGATCTTTTCTTGTTGGGTCAAAATGAATCCAATCATCACTTGTTACAGAAGAAATTAAAGTGAAGTTTTGGAGAAGAGTATTGAGAAGAAAGTATCTTGGAGGCAAACACAGCATTTGCTGCTTCTGTATAGTGAACTCCATCCCAGCTTACATACTTCAATCCTTCGGGGCACACGTTGAAGCCGAGTTGGCCACAAGTAATGCTCTGGTTGAAGTTGTACGGCGGTCCTCCATATCCACAACACGCCATCAATGGATTCTCAAACCCTGCACAATGTAGGAAATAGCTCGAGTTAAGACGATAATGTTGTTGGTTCTTGTTAGAATATGATGATGATATTAATATTACCATTTGAGATGAAGTTGGCTATGAGGTCGTATTTGATGGCGTAGACATCGACGTACACAATGGTAGCATTCGGCAAAGAAGATCTTAGTTCTCCGCATGCAGCTTTCAACTGAGTGTTGAACTCTATTGCAGCATTGTTAAGGGATTGGAGGCATCCATGATTGTCAACATCACTAGCATTTGTAGATGCTGCAGCAAGCTTTTGAGGCAAACAGCCTAATGGCCCTGTGTTGTGTATCCAAAAATTTCTTCCTCCATGTTGGTATATAGTCTGCATTTAGATTGAAAAGCCATTAAAAAGGAGTAGCAAAAACAAAAACACAATTATCCATTGAGTTTTCTTCTCCCAACTTCTATGTCTGAGCCCAGTAAAAAAAAAAGAAAAAAAAAAATCCTCATTACTATTTTCTTTTTTTAATTTTTGATAATTGGGAATCGGAGTTTCGCCTCATTTCATATCCAAAAGCACCCTCGCCCATCTCAAGACTTCCAAGAGACAACAAGAGATTTTAAAATTAAGCTCACTCATGGGTTTCGAACCAGATATTTAGTATTGATCAATGTTAATTCACCAATCAACCCAAAAGCTTAAAGCGATAAGTTAGGATCAATTTAATTACATCATTTGACACTACCCAGCAAACGAAATCATTATTAATTGAGGAACCAACTTCACAGGAGGTTGAACATAAGACCTACTCTGATACCATATTAAATAATGAATCCATAAACTTAAGTTAATAGGTTGAGTAAATGTAAATATATCAACCAACATTAACCGCTTAACTTTTAACTCTGTTGTTAGGATCGTTGATGCAAGTTGAGAATATACTGAAAGATCAAGAATTGACCGTTACCTATAACCTTCTATCTTACACTTTAAGGCTAACTCCTAATACTTGAATCTAACACATGAGATGGAGTGTTAAAATAAACTAAAAGATATATTATGAGGTGAATATGAATTCAAGTGTGTAGAAATCAAAGACTGACCCATATGGCATTTTTTATCTCAGAAACAAAAGATGGGATTCTTTGGATGACTTGTGGATAAGGCAGGTAAGCGAGTGAGCCAGCAAGATCATTTTGTCCGATGTCAATGGTGTAAACTGCATTAGTGAACCCCTCTTCATCAACCAAGTCTTTGTAGCCTACACCAGTTTCACTTGGTTAAGAAATTTTCATCGACGGTCGAATGAAGAGATTCATCGGATACATTAAAAATTAGTAAGTAAGAATGTGTTTAATCAACTACCGTATTGAAAACCATATACCTTTCGGAATAAGCTCGAGGGAGCGTGATTGAAATTGAAGGAATTGCATAACTTGAATAAACAAATTAAATGGACGATCCTTTGGCAGAGTAGCTGAACCGGATATAGCGAAGTTAACTCCATTAGTGAAATTTGAGCCCACAGATCGCAGATATGGGGTCAAATAATCAGAACCCACACTTTCACCTGAGGAAGAAAATGCATTTTAGTAAGAAAATCAAGACATTCTGTTGTGTATGATGGTATGAGGGAACTTGTTTAGTTGGATCAGAGCACATACATAGAAAATCAATCATTAGCCGTCCATCACATAATCTTCCTGATGGTTTGTGGAAGAATGTACGGCCACTTGGGGGTCCAAATCTGAGTCCAAGTCCCTCGGAAAAGCCACCCGTATCGGAATTCGAGTCGCCAAAGTTGAAGACAACCGGCTTTTGGCTGCACTGGGAATGAACAAGAAGAGGATCAGACAGAGACAGCAGGAAGAAGATGACAAACCACGGAAATGGAAAGGAATTTCTCTTCTTTTCAGCCATTTCTTTAATCCGATTCGTTAACCCGCTTGTTTACAGTAACAAATGATTACAATAAATAAAGAGCAGAGAGACAATGTCATATGTAGTGAGTACTAAAGAGCCCTGTTGCACGCCATGTGCTCTACATGAGATTCTCTGTGTCTCAGCTAGTTCATTGAGCATCCAAACCTCTTGAATTCACAAGAAGCCAAATTTTAAAAATTCTAAAAAAAAAACTGATTAGACCTTTTGATGTCTTTCATGATTCATAAGATTAAAGACATTACGACCCAATAAGAAGAAAAAATATTAATAAACAGTCCCATTTTCATCCATCGAACTTACCAGAAGGCAAAAAGTCAAGATCCATATAATTCTTCCTACACAGCCGTTTAAAGAGAGAGTATAGTCATTACTTTCGGAGAAATTACAATTTCTGTCGGATATGGGGATCTTTTGTCCAGTTCTAAGGCAAGTTGGTGGCTGCTTTGACTTGTTGTATGGTTGCAGATAAACTGTGAATCCTGTCAATCAGTAGTGAAAAGCACAAAACAATTTTGAAATATCGTTTGCTAATTTTGTTTAGTTCTGACCTTGCCCTATTCTTTATGCTAGTCCGTGATTAGCAGATCCCTGGAAAAGAATAAAGATAGAGAGTGTGTGAGTCAGATGAATCTTATCATGAGTATCACAAAAACTGTCTTTTTCTCCCCTTAGTCTGTGACAAGAACCTCAGTTTTGTCCATACACAGACTACCGACATTAGCAACTTGATGTCATTGAAGAATGTCACATGAACCTCATGATGAAATATTTTAATGCCATTAGAATACAAGATTAAAACATCACACGTACCAGTTCATCCCCCATTTCAATTGCCCAGTACAAGCTACCTGGAAATTTTCTGGAGAAAAAAGAAAAGCATGTGGAAAGGGATTCATAAGAATAAGATCTTCCATAACATCTTTATAATTGAGGAGAACATGAGCATCTGAGTAACATGGATACCTAAAATAAAGTGAACAGGGATTTCTAAAATTCACATGAACATGAAAAATCCAATTTCTTGATAGATCCTTTTCACTTTTTTTAGAATGAAAGATACAAAAGGGAAAATAATATCACGTCATAAAAGCAATCTCTAAGTGATCATTTTTACTCCCATTATTTCCCGATAAACGAAGGCATGGACCGATAGTTGATAATATTCTGAAGCATGTCTCTTGGATAGGTGTTGTAATAGGATAAACCAGGTACAACAGATCACTACCCAAAAGCTTCACATGAATTATTCAATTATTACAGCAAGGGTTCCAATGTACTTTACAAAGTAGAAAAAGCAACAGCATTGTAAGGACGGCCTATGCAGCCTATAATCTTAAGGAGGACTTGGTTTCTTGAATTGATACAATAAAAAGTTGAAATGGCTAACTAACACGATTCCTATTCGAGAAAACTACAAGCATATCGGCCATCAGAAAAAGTTAGTTTCTCTGCTTTGGTTACTGCATCTATAGGGATAGGGCTGAAGCTTCGAGATGGACCGTAGAAGTGAGGGAAGGTATTGGAATCATCCACAAGTTCATATATTAATCCATCACCAAGCTGCAAAGAAAAAGGTTCAGGTAATATCAAATCTAGAGAGGCACAAGTTAAGGGCATGTAACATGAAAAAAAAAAAAGATTAAACACTGATAGCATGTAAAACGAGAGGAAAAAAGGCCAAGCACTTGATAGAAAGTTGTATAACATCTCTGTGGTAATAATTTTTTTTTTTTTAAAAAGTAATAATAATAGACTAAAAGAAAGATTAAACTTAACCTTAATCATTGATGAACTGGCTGATGAACAAAATTTTACTGATGAATGTACTGCCATACAATTCAACTAACTTTTACTAATTGATGAAAGTCTTTTTTCAATTTACTTTATCAAACCATCTATTAACCTTACTTCCAGAAGAACGAGGAGCCTCTTGAGTATTAGAAAAGTATTCGTCAACACATTTTCCACAGAAGCAAAAGTGTTCGAGTATAACAAGGGCCTTCAATGGCAATGATGTTTTGTGTAGTATATAGTTTGGTAACATGTATATCTATTCTGTTCCATGGTTGAAACGAGCCGATTATAATGCAAGCTCACAAAATCACATCTTTTGAAGCCAAGTCTCTAATCTTTTAGTTACCGTAGTCGGTCTTCATATGACAAAACAAAAACCATACACATTTAGGCTCTTGTTTGATAATACTGTATATTTTGATTTTGATTTTTTAAAATTAAACTTACAAGTACTACTTCCACGTATGAGTTTCTTTCTTCTCTATCTACTTTTAAATTTTTACAAAATTCAATCTATTTCTTTTTATTTGTGATTGTCTAAGCAAGCTTACACACGCATCGACTATGGGGCAATTGTATAACCCTACTACATCTGGTTGTTAAGATAACTCGTAGGAAATTGATTCCTATATAGATGGGCACTATGGATCGAGCTCATTCATTCTAAGCGCTTTATTATTCTATGACCCTTCTTTAATAATTCAAGCGAAATTTTGAAAGAAAAAAAAAACTTAGAAACTTTTTTTATAATTGTATGAGAATTATAATAATTCTTTTAGAAAGATGAAAAACATAAGAATTAATAATGAAATAAGCATAATTTACAAAAACAGAAAACTAAATAAGAAATTGTTATCCAACAGTACCTTAAAGATCATTAGACAGTACAAGATCGTAAGAAACTGATGCTCTTCCCTTTTCTATTCATTGCGTGCACAAGAGGGAAAGAGAATATGTGTTTTTATACCTTTTTGGCCTCAATTTGAAGAAGATACAATTCCTCCTTGCTATTCAGGAAGAAATTCTGTAAAGTTGACTGGACCTGCAAAACAAGAACCAGTTTCCAGACTCAGATGTTTAATGTTTATCGCTTATCATTTAAATTTGGTTCTCGCATATATTTAAGGTTTTCGAATAATACTTGGCACTTGCCAATGCATAAGAAATTACAGTATCATTGAATTAGCTATCAATTTTATGACATTCTTGTGCCCATAAAATCAATTACAAAATCTCAGGAATCTACTCTCAAGCACGAAATCCTGGAAGGATCTCTACATTGGTATGATATTATCTATTTTGAACATAAGTTCTCACAACTTTGTTTTTTGTTTCACCTAAAATGTCTCATACAAATGGAGATGTTAGCCCTCCCTTAAAAACCCAAGATACTACCTCTTATTTAATCAATGTGGGACTAGCTACACTTTGTTTGTACTCCCATCAAATAAAGTATCACATACGATTCTCCCTAGAATTATACTTGAGCACATAACAGTTACCCCTCACAGAGGCAACTATTCAGAACTCAGAAGCACTCCTCACAAGTGCACTTGTTCCAAAAGCACTCCACACTAAAGTACACATATGCTCAATCACGAGCACATTTAGGAGCACTCCCACTGGAGCATACATTAGACAACTCAACAACGGATTTTCATTATGACTATATCATACATTTTGAGGCTCACAAGTTCTTTGTTCCATACTTAAGGTCTCTACCAACATGGGTAAGTTAAGGGAACCGCTCTGATACCACTTTAATTGGTATACTATCGTTGACTTTGGCATAAGTCCTCATGGCTCCAAAATGGCTAATAAACCCAAGGCTATTTAAACAATAAGGGACTACACTTCGTTTGTATTTCTAAACTAGCTTTTGAATGCTTCAAAGTGCAATCGAATCGATTAGTACAGTCAATGAACAGAATCCACTTTACAAATACGAAGGAATGAAGACAATGCTTATCTCCTAGATTGAGGAACCGAAAGTGGGTGAAATAGGAATAACGAATAACAATGAAATCAGCTTCCTCCTGAGTACGAGAGGAAAAAATAGAGAGAGAAAGAGAAAGAACCTGATTGAGGAGACTGAGATGAATGAAACCAGAAGACTTATCAAAGTCTCCTCCATAGACAAGACCGAAGCTCTGTGATTCTTTCCACTCCTTGGATGAACTAATTCTGTATACAAACTCTTCTGCCATTGCTCACCTTCTCAATCTAAACCCAAATTCAATCGCTGCCCTCAATTTCCTTCTTGCTCGATCTAGAAATGGCAATCATTTGCATAAATAAATCATCTTCAAGTGGCTCCATTCATTAAAGAGAATAGTGAAATTAAGGTTATGGGTTTAACATCTAACTAAAAAAATTAATTTTTTATAAATTTTTATAACATCCAAATATTGAAAGGATAAACTATTGTCATAGAGCAAAAGCCCAAAAAAAATATCATTTGCAGAAATAAATGGATTGATTCCTTAAAATAAAAATAACTGAACAAATTTCGATTGAACCAAACGAGTTAGTGGCGGAATAGTTTTATTCTTTGGTTGTAAACTAGTTTGACACCAAAGTCACAAGTTCGATATTGAAAATTGATATTATGATAACTCTATGTAGAATTTGTTGTCCTCATCCGGAGATATATACTAAAAAAACAAACTTTGATTGAAATGAAAATTTAGATCTAAATTATAAATTTGAATCTTGATCGTTTATGAAATTGAAATAAATTAAAATTTTTAAATAAAAAATAAATTTTAATTCTTATCAATAGTTTAGAGATTATTTATTAGAGTTTTATCATACTACACGAATTATTTATGAAGTTGTATAACCATTACTATGAAAATTTAACTCTTTTTAATTATGAAATTATAACTTTAAATTATAACTTTTTTCCAATTACAAGAATATTTTAAATGCCATTTTTAGTGGAATTATGTACCATCTAATAACCATGATTCTATAAATTTGAATTTTCCTTTGTTGAAAAAAGTGTAGTTACATGTTAAAAATTGATAGAAATTTTCACAATAAAAATTGATCAGTAATTAACTTTTTAAATATATAGACAAAACTGTTATATCTCGTATTTAAAGACTTTTTATGTCAGTATTTAGAGACTTATTTGAAAATAAGACTAAAATTGTAACAAATTAAAGTCTACGGATTATTACATTCATAAAAAATTAAACATAAATTGAAAGCCTTAATATTTATTAAACACCTTTTAAGAATTGATAGATTTATTGGATACTTTTTTTTAAGTACGACAATAATATATAAGGAATTCGAATCTACAACATTTAGATTGAAAATATATATCAATTATCGTAAATACATATCAATTATAGCTTGGCAGTAAAGACTAAATTTTGCATATGAGCATAGATGGTACCGAATCTACCTCACCTTATTGTCATCTCTCTAACATAAATTTTAATTGGAAACCTAGGAATACAAATTCATTGGATATGAGTTGAAACATCTCCCTTTTTTTATGACTCGAGAACTTGAAACTTTGTTCTTCTAAACTCGAGAGTACTATTGGCCTGTCCTTTGACTGTAGCATCAGGATACAACGTCATACCTCATTCACTTAAAGCAGAATTTCATTTAGCTGCTCTTTCCAAAAGGCGTGAAAACATGAATTATGTATTTTCAAGATGGATACTCTAGAACCCAAAAAAGAACTCAAAAACAAAACAAGTGAATAAAAATGGATAAAAAGACTAGATGCATTGAAATTTTGGCGAGTTGCTTGCTCTGCAAGAGATTAGAGAAACTTCTACTGAGATTCTCTAGCAAAACTCTGGTCTTTGGTAGCCAGCCTCTTTCTCCTTCACGAAGATGGATTGGATTTTTTTTTTTTTTTTTTTTGAGGAATCTCCCTCCTATTATGGGCTTCACGATTTTAGTGTATTGGTTTTTTTTAAACAAGGGTAACCACGTCTGTCTCTATGCCAGACACCAGAGACATCGAATAAGTAATGTCACAGGTCAGTCTCGAATCCAAAATCTTAAAGGGAGTATATCCTCAAAGCTCAAGTCTTCAACTACTGCGCCATTCATTGAGAACATTTTAGTGTGTACTGTTTCCGTTTAATACATGATGTTTGGTAAAGAAACGATTACATTTTTCAATTAAACTTTAAAAAACGCAAAGGGGGTGTTTGTTTGCCATATTTAAGGAAAATTTAAATGAAGGATTTACTAATTTCTTCTTGAAACCCGATATACAAACAAATTTTTACTAACACCTTTTTACTTTTTAAAATAACTCTTCATTTCTAACCAGTCATTTTTAATCATTCATTAACTACTCAATCATTTCAAATCAATCAAAATAACTCATTTTTAGCCACTCATTTTAAGTCTACATTCAAACAAGGTTTTGACTATAACTCCTCTACACATAAACCACATCCAAACGAGTTTTTGGCTACAACTCTCAATTTTCAACTACTCAAAATAATTTTTCAATATAACTCTTCCTCCTTAAATATGGTAAACAAACACCCCCAAAGGATCTTACATAAAGCCCCCCTTAAACATTTGGACATACAAATTTTGGAACTGATGAACACTTCTTTGAGTAATAAATAAACCAGGTTGCGGCCTTTCTGTTTGAAACTACAATGGCCGAAAATCTTCCCAAAGAATTTTGCTGAAAAGAATAGAGTATAGAGGGGATTGAACTTTATATAACTTAAGGTCAGCTAGATGAGACTTCACACTCGAAAGCTCGAGACGATATTCGATGACGAAAACAGCAGCAGGGTTTAAAATGATGGTCCTCTTCAACTTGGAAAATATTTTTCCATGTTCCTGTCCTCATGTAGCATTAGAGTTGGTAACTCTCTTATGAGACAGCTCTTGAACCCATCTGCTCATTCCTTTCCTTCCTCACATTTTATTCCTCCCAATTCTAACCATCCTTTAAAGCTAACAGTTCATCGTCGTCTCAGGAAGGTGTTTCAATGGGTGTTGATGTGTGAAACCGATTCATTTAACACAGCAATGAATTCGAATTCAACAGATCGTCTGGACTGCTCATCGTTTCAGGAAGGCGTCTTAATGGATCCGAAAAACTTCCCATTTTATTTGACAAGTTCTGAAGAGCCTCTTGCTTATTTGCCAGTTCCATGAGTACTTTGATCCTTTTAAAGGATACATTACTAGGCTTATGCCCCTTATCTACCATCTGCAGAAAACACCTCTCAGCTTCTATCAATTTTCCCAAGTCACAAAGAAGATCAAATAACTCCTCGGATACTAGTATATAAGACCCGAAACCCTTTTCTACCATGTCGTTCCAAAGCTGCAGTGCCATTTCTACTTTCTCATGCCTCTTAAATGACCTCATTAGAAACAAGCACGACTGCGTATTAGGCAAACAACCCGTATCCATCATTCGACGATACAAATGCCATGAGCTCTGCAAGTCATTCGACCAGAAGAAAATCCTAAAGAACAAGTTGTATGTAGTTGCATTTGGACTCAAACCCTTACCCACCATTTCATCCATCAAACTAAAAGCCTCACCAAGCCTCTTCGCGATGCAAAAATTCCGTATCGTTGCGTTATAAGCTGCAACATCAGGATAACATCCATACTCCTTCATTTCCTTCAAAATATCTCGCGCTTTGTCGGGTTGACCGATCAATCCCAATCCCCCAATAATACTAGTGTATGTAATCACATCAGCAGCTATCTCCTCATCCCTCATTTTCTCAACCACCTTAAACGCCTTATCCATCTCCCTATTCTTACAATAAACATCAACTAAACAATTATATGAAACGACATCAGGTTTAACCCCCATTTCTCTCATTTCATCAAAGAACCCCTCAGCTTCCTCCGACGACTTCCAACCCGACAACAATATGTTAAACGTCTGCAAATTCGGCCTAAACTTACTCTTCATACCGTGGTAAACATTCCTCGCATCGGTCATACTCTTCTCCAGGCACAGAGTTCTCAACAATGCATTAAAGCAAGTGACATCAAACTCAGGAACAAACTTCTTAAACTTCCTAAAACACTCCACAGTCTGTCTCACAGAACAAACTTTCGCAACTCTTCCCAAAACAACCATTACGGTTCGCGGCGTGATTACGAGGCGATCCTTAAGCTTGACATCAACCAAAACATCCCAAATCATTTCAAACTTGCGGCCTCTACCTAGGATATAAAGCATTGTATCAACAGAAAACGCAGAGTGATAAAATCCCCTTCTTCTAGCAGTGTAATTGAAAAACTCTAACGCCTGTAATGGATTCCCGTGACTAAACCTAACCCTTTTCAGAACCCCATCGATCAATTCGTTTGAGAGAAAAACCCTACTCGATTTCAGTGAATGGCTCATGTCTGATGAAGACGATGAGCTGCTGATTATGCGGAAAACTGTTTCTACATTTTCGTTTAGCGATTGATTTTCAGTTGCGGATGAAAAGAAATTTGAGAGTGGGATTGGAGAGAAGTACCTGGCCGGCGATTGGAAAGAGCTTGGCCGCCGGAGGATCATCGTCGGCTTCCTTGAGACGAAACTAAATCAGACTTATTTGATGGGATTTTGTTTTTCGATTGGCAAAAGAATATGAAACAAGAGAAAGAAAATGGAAACCAGAATTGAAAGCTGGTAAGAGTTAAAGATTTCGGCTAGGCTACATGAGTTTGAGCGGGACCGTGAAAGAGTTTAGGTTTGTGGATTGAATAAAAAACACCATAAACCACAGCGTTTTCAAAATGAAGGACTTAGTTTTAAAAATGTTTCTTTAGGGCGAGTTTGGGCCGCCAAGAATAAGAGAGAATTGAAATGAGTATGATTCCTTATGTTTGGGTTATCGGGAATAATTCTCCTCATAATCACAATTTCCAAAAATTACATTTTTTTCATTCTCTTCTTAACTATTTTTATTTTCTCTCTAACAATTTTTTATACATCACTATTTTTCACTCTCGTCATATTCATTATTTTATTTTTCTCATAATCATCTTCTTCATCCCAAACATAAATAATCATTCTCTCTATAATTATTCACTTTCCCATTTTTCTCCTAATTCTCATTCCCCTCATAATAATTACTATTACCCTTCCTCCAAACATACCCTTAAGGACATAGTTTTTTGTTTAAAAAAAAAAGCACTCAACTTCATTAAAAAGGAGATTCAGTACAACCTATTTTTCAAAAGAGAACACATACGCGTCCATCTCTACAAATTAAAATGTGACTATGGAAATGAGATGTACTAGTTACAAGACTAGACCTATTCTGAAAGTCAATCTTTTGTGTCATAGTTATAATCGCGTTGGAATAACACAAGACTCCAATCGGAAAGACCCATAAACTATTATATCCTTTAACTAGAGAATTGTTTTTTATTGATTTTGAGGGGTAATCAAACTTCCATCCCATCCTAATGACGGAAGATTAGTGGATCCATCAAAATAAAAAAGGTAAAAATTAATGCACATCAAAGACTTAATCTCCCCCTACTTTTTTCCGTAAGCTTTCCTACTTTGATCGAACAGAGACTTCCTTTATCGTAGCCCTCTACTCTTTTTCAAGATCCAACCTTCATCCTTTTTCTTGGACTCTTTTAAAGTCAAATGAGAACTTGTTCGATCTTCCTTCGCCTCCACAAAAGAAATACCGCTAGAGACCCAATCTTTTCCCTCCTCTTTACCATATTTGTCTTCACCCCAGCTCCTGGACAGACTAGATCGAGCTCCACGCAGCTTCTCAAAAACCTAAAATATCAAAAATATCATTTACCCATGTATGTTGTCTACTCCTTACTACTTTTAGTATATTTTCAATTTAGTCTCTAATGCTAATTAATTTATTTGAAATATAACTATTGTTGTATTTAAAAAAAAAGTCTATGAAATATCTTAGCATTGGTGATTCCAGTTCTTAAGAACCAAACATCGATTAAAATTTACTCTAGTCCAATTATTTGATGTACGAGTGACTTATACCCATGTTCCTAATTTGATTCTTTGAATTCTTGAATGTCACTTTTTGAAAATATTGTCGCAAAAAGTTAATGCACAATCAATTTCAAATGTCATTTGTATGCATTTTAATTGAATAAAATGTGTGAACATTGAGATTATTATATACTTTATCAGAGGGAATTCCAATTTTTTCCCTTTTTGACGATATTACTTATTCTAAAACTCCACAAGAAGAAAAAGAAAATTGGAAATAGAAATATACATAAGTAATTTTATTTTCATTCTTTATAAGGAATATTTTCTGTTGTTTTTGGAGAAAAGAGAAAGATATAGAGAAGAGAAAAAATTAACAAACTATACTCATAGAAAAAGTCAAATAGAGAGAGTTTTAAATATGTTTGTGCATTTAATTTTAATTGAAAAAGAAGTGTCACTTGAAAATAAAAGCAAAAGGAGAAGAGAGTGCTTGAAAAAAGAAGAGCACAAATAATAGAATAATGTAATAAGAAAAGACATTATTGCATGAACTAGACAATCTTAAAGGCACAAAAAGTGTAATGTAGAGATACTTGGAATTATTATTTGTAGTTCCTAAAAACAAGAAAAACATTTTTTAAAAAATAATACAATTTTTACTTCTAAACTCTAGTTTATCAATCCCAAACTCAAAATTTTCGTATAATTGGTTTTCTAATTCTGATAAAAGGTTGGAATTTTAAACTTAACCTTGACAAATGTTGCATTTTTATTCATTTGATAAATTTTTTGTTTAAAATTCATTAATATGTCCTCGACATATATGTTACAAATTTATGATAGATTAAAGGTGTATTTTTACTAAAATTAGTTAGTTTTTGCCAAAGAGTGTTTTATTCAATAAAGTCGGTAATTAAGTTGTACCTTAACAAATTTTACTTGATGAATACAATAATTCTTACTTTTCATTTGTTAAGATTTGATGATGAATCAACAAAATTGAACATAAAGGCACAATTTTAAAATAGAATTTAGAATCTAACTAGAAAATAAATCTTATCTCAGTTTGCATATGTTTGGACAAACGAAACTAAAATTAATGTTACAATCCAAATTAATCCAGAAACAGTTTTATTTCAAAATCATACAATGTAAAGATTTCTAATATGCTTTTTTAAGACCTCAAATCTTGGAAATTATATATATATATATATATATATATATATAAACATCATCCTTTCACCAGAATTTCCAAATTCCGGGAAGTATACAACATATTTCAAAAAGAAACCAACGGGCTCTAAAAAATAAATCAAAGCCACCAAAATAAACTATTTATTATTATTGTTACTATTATTAATATCACTATATTGTATTATTTACTTATATATAATTTTGGTCTCTCTTTGAGCTTCTTTTGTGAAAGCCAGATTTTCACGCAGCTGAAGGTGCCGTGATAAACTGAACGGGTGAAGCTTCAGAGATGGCGGAGATGAAGGGCTGCATGTCGAAGTCGTTTCCGGCGACTGTCGTGCACGGCGGAGGTTTATAGTTCAAAGAGGAGTCGTCGTAGATTTCCCACCATTTTTTTACCAGCATTTTTATGTCTTCTCTCTACATGTTTTCTTCCTTCCCTGTATACCTCCATGGCTTTGAACCCTGTTTTTTAATTAACCCAATAAGCCCAATTTTAGTTCAATAGATTTAATACAATCAAATTTGATCAAGAATTTCGTTTCATTTGTTCCTATTTTTGAATCAGTTAGAGTTATTATATGTTAGATTTTATGGTTTATTTTCTATTTATAAATAAACAAAGAAATAAATTGATGAATTTTCGCTCTTTCAAAATTTATGGTTTATCTTCTATATATAAATAAATAGAGAAATAAATTAAAGAATTTTCACAATTCCAAAATTATTATGGTATCACAACTCCATGTGAGTTATTGTTTACAAGTTTTTAAATGTCTGCTGGCGCATTATCTCCCATGGATATTTTCTCATGGCGCATCATGTCCAATTGCCGTATCTGTTCTATCCAATTGGCACATCCGTTCTTCCCAATTGGTGCATCCATCTACTATTTATTATTATTATTATTCTTTCTTTCTTTCTTTCTCTTAAATTCAAGTTGAACTTTCTAATGTATCTTTACATGAAGAAATATATTAAAATATTAAACTTAGATTTGATAAGTTTCGTATTTTCCTAGACTTTATGGTTTATTTTCTATGTATAAATGAACAAAATAAATTGTTGAATTTTCAATCTTCCAAAATCAATAAGTATGAATTTCGCCACGATAAAAATATGGATAAATTATAAAATTGAATTTTTAAAATTTTTGAAGTTAAAATTTAATCCTTATTGTTCAAAAAAAAAAAAAAAAAATTTAGTCTCCGACAAATTTACTTCAATGATACGTCCCCGTGTGCTCTTGAAGGACCTAATTCATAAATTACAAAAAAAAAAAAAAAAAAAAAGGAAAAGGACCAAACTTATAATAATAAATAAGTTAATTCTTTGAAAAAATGTACTTAAAGAACTTACGGCAGCACAGTAATGAACAACTTTAACGCGATGGAGCTCAACATTCTCCGGGTGACGCCAAAGCATGGCCAAAACAAGGTTGAAATCCAAAGGAATGGGCTTATAAACATCTCTAAAGTAGAGATTCAAAAAGTCCTAAGAAAAACAAAAATTAACCAAATGTACCATTTAACTCAAAAGCTTAAATATTTATTAACAATCTAACTCACCTGCTCGGCAAAGGGGGTGGGAGCAGTGATTCTGAGGGTATTCAAGAGATCACGGTAGGTGTCAATGCTCGGCTCGAACACGAACATGCCAGCATTGAAGTAGAGTGGGGGCGAGGAGTGACCGAGATGGACGGGCCAGCAGACCTTATCGGGGCACTGCTGGCAGTAGCCCATCTGGTACTGGGGAGTGTGGCTCCATGTCTTCTCACAGAAGCAGTCCATTACGGCGTACAAATTACCGTCTGGTAATTCGAACAACGAGTCTATGTTGCCGTAAACTTGAATGTCTCCGTCTAAGTATACCATTTTGCTGTACTCTACAAACTGTTCAAACCAAACCACAACGTTTACAAGCACTCTACGAATTTATTACTTTTTTGTTTCTTTCTTTCTTTCTTTTTCTGAAATTTAATAAAAAGTAATTACTTGTCCTAAGAACTGATATTAACTTTTCTTTTTTCTTTTTTGAAAAAATGATTTTAAGTTTCATGAAGATTCAATAGTAATTTCTTTTTTTTTTTTAAGAGAAAAGAGTAAGGTTGTTCCTTCCCTTTAAATACCATCACTTGTCCTTAGATCCCAACTTATCAAAGAAATAAATTCAATGGGCCAAGTCATATTTTAGTCCTTAGTAAAGGGTATTACTTTTTTTTTTTTAAGTACAAGTTCGGAGAGATGGATTATAAATATCAATTTCAGGAAACTTAATCCTAACACATCAATTATAGATTAAAAAAAAAAGAAAAAAAAAAACTTTTTTCGTCAGCATAGGTAATACAAGACAATAATTATTTAATAAACTTGATCTCAAAAAATGAAAAATGTTCAAATTACATAATACACTGAATAATTATATTTATTACATAAATATATTCTTGGCAAGTAATATCTGAACCACTCATTATATTTAGATTAATTAATATAATGTATTTGAATTTGAATCCGACCTAATTACATCTTTTCAAAAAATATATATATATACACACATCTTACACGTCAGAATTTGAATCATGTTATACTTCGGATGAAAATGTTAATAGAAAAAGGGGGGAAAAAAAAAAAAAAACTGAAAAGCTGAAAACGAACCTCCCAAATACGGAGCTTAGAATAATTGATAACATAATAAGGCATAGCGAACCGGGTCTGGTTCTCAGGCGGGTAAATCGATCTCCTTTACAACACAGCCCTGAGATTCCAAAACCCGGCGGTGGTCCACGGGGACGTCCGACAAAACGGCGACGACGAGCGGATACGCCGATTTGACTTTCCGGAGGCCCTTGGCCAGTCCGACGACGCCCTTGACATAGTCGCCGTCGCCGGCCAAGAAAGTCACGTACGCACCGCGGGGCAGCTGCGGCGGCGCGGTGGGCTTCACCGGAGCTCCGGCCGTGGGGACCAGTTCCGGCGCCATTTGAAAGAGCTAATAAAAGGTAATGCGAAGGGAAGAGAGAGAAAAAGGAAGTTGGGGGTTTTGGCGTTGGTGGAGAGCGGTGGTTGGGAAGGCGGTTTAAATAAGCGGCCGATGAAGGAGGATTTATGAGGAAGGAGATGGGTTGGATGTGTTACACGTGGATTGGGGACGAATCCAACGGTGGAAGATGGTGAAGGTTCTGGAACACGCCAGTGGAAGCAGTGACGGGGAAGACGCTAGAAAGTAGTGTGGGTAGAATCTGGACGTCGGGTGAAATTCATGATAAATTTTTCTTTTGGGAGGTGTCAAGATTAGGTTTTAGACTCGAAGTTAGTTTAAAAAGTTAAAAATCGAGAGTAAGTATTTAAATGTTATTTTAGTTGTCGAGAAATTAAAGATAATAATTTATTTGAATGTAAATTTAAATTGAATAGTTAAAAAAAAAGTGATTAAAAATAGAGAATTAAAAATAAATTATTTTTAAATGTTATAAATAAATTATTAAAAATGATTTTTTAGAAATGAGGAGATATAAGTAAAAGAATTGATAAATTATTTTTAATAGTAAAAATGAAAAATTATTTTAATTAGTAACAAAAAAAAAAAATTGTTTAGCTGTAATTCTTTGTAGGAGTAATTAATTCTCCATAAATTCAACAAACAAACACCCCCTTATTTTTTTATTGTCTTCATTTTTTTTTTTTTTTGGAATGATGGACTATAAAATCTAAAACCAAAAAGTTTAGGTTATACCCTTCATGCTTATACATAGACTAATTCGAGTTACATTTTATTTTAAATTTTTTTATTATCTTTTTTGCTTTTTAGTTTTTTTTTTAACTTAAAACTTTTTAAAGTTATTTTTGTTTTTTTAAATTTAAATTTGATATATAACTCTTACCTATAATTTTTTTATAAAAAAATTAGATTTAAAAACTGGAAAAAAATAATAATAAAAAAACTTAGGTTAATTTTTGAAATTTTGTTAAAATTTAAATACCTATATTAAAAAAAAACATGTGTTTTTTTATAATGAAAAAAAAGTATCATATTATCATTACAACTTACTCTTAAGTGATTTCAAAAAATTTAGAACGAAAAAATAATAATAATAATAATAAATTAATGAATTTAGTCATTTTCTGTAGTCTTAAATCCTTATTTGATTATTAAGGGTGTATTTATTTTTTATAAAAGAAGAGGGGAAGGAATTTTAATCCAAACTTTTTGTTTGGATTTGGTAGCAAATAATCCTTTAATTCGATTCTCCATCAACCTTCATATCAAACTTATCACTAATAACTAGAGGTTGTTAATGTTGTTCTAAACAATGAGGTTCTCTTTCATTTTCACTTCTGAAGAAAAAGGTTCTCTGATTACGCTCCGAGAGGGTTTATCAGAGACTCTCTTGTAAGCGTGTGTGGGTGTCATGGGATGGATTTATGGCTTCGTTGAGATTTCTTAAGAAATTTGGATGTGACCAGGTTAGGGGCTCAAAGATGAGCTTTGTGGAGGGAGCTCGTGAGGTGGGAGCGAAGACATGGTCAGTCGAAATCTTGATCGAGCTGGCCAAGGGTCAAAAAGTTTGGGAACGAAAGAAAGGTGTGGCATATCAGTGTTCTGTGAGAAAGTCAAAGAGAAAAAAAGCCTCAGTGAGCAGCGAAGCAAAGACAAAACAATATGAAGGGTGATTGAGATAGAAGAAAAGGTTGGGACGAGGGAGAACGCCCTATGATCGAAGGAAGAAAAATTGTTGAGAGACATCAAGTGCATTGCGTTGGATCTGGGTTTGGGTTTGGTTTCAAGAAAAGTTGAAGGACAGGTCGTTCAAAGTTGCAGACGAAAGTTCAATTTTTTGTCACCTTGACGATGATCGAGAGTCAAGTCTAAGCCACGCTAGGAAGGAACAAACGTTGATGGAGTAGGAAGTTGGCGATTGATGGCGACAAGAAGTTGACATGCGTAGGCTCCAAACGACTATTTTCAGAAGACTGACATACATGGTTATCAAGGTAACGAAAGTTGTTGAACACGCAAAAGATGAGTGTTTTCCATGTGCGAGGAATGGAAAGGGTTTGGACTAAACAAAAGGATGGACCAAGTTGGTTTAGATCAACCAAATCATCTGTCCAGTTTGGTTGGCTCGGCTCATGGGCATTGTTCCAATTTTTTTTTAATGAAGTTCGTTCCCAAACTAACCCATTTTGTTCTACTGGACTATTGGCCTTTTGGATTGGTTCTCCTTTTAAATAGAATTTCCATATCTTTTCTACCCATTTATTTCATTTTCTAGTCTTCTTTTGTTGTTAGGTTCCTTTCTTTGATGCATAAGACTAAGTTATATCTTTTAATTTTTAGTTGGCCAGTTCTCGTTTAAACTGGTTTCTATTACTGCGTATGTGTGTCAAACTGGTCGATAAGTGTGTCAAAGCTTTTTTAAGGATTCGGTTGTTTTGTGGTGAGAGTGGGGCTGACCCTTGATAAGTGTCAATCCTCTCACTTTTTTTTTTTTTTTGTGGGGTGCTTTGCTTCATTCGATGAGATGAATGTGTGATTACCCTCCAAAGAATGTCGTAAAAACCTCAATTTAGTGGAGATGATTGGTTTTGGGTCTATCCTGTTGGAGTTTTGTACTTTTAAGTTGGTCAAGATCAATGTCGAGAGGCTGATGTGCTTAGTAAGTTAGATATTATTGTTGTTTTTTCCATTTATATGGTTGATGGCGATTCGGCTATGGTATAATTATTCTAATGATTAATTTTAGGTTAAGACATTATTGCTAAGGCCTATGCTCTATAATCACATTTACACAAGTATACGTAGTCGAAATTGCAGCAAGTGATAAGTATTTATTTATCGTTCTCCACAAGCATTGATGTCTAGAATTAATCTTACTAACTTAGAGTCGTGCAAGAAAATGTAAATCAATGGGTGGTTGGTTGTTGTTTTAATGGTCATACAATGCGAAATGTAAATAGGCTTAGGTGAAGAATGCGAATGTGAATGATGTTGATCATGCGATTTTGGTAAGATAGATTTCATGTTTCTCTATTTTAGACTACTTCCGCAGTCATTTATTTATGGCAAACCAGCTCTCGTTGCAGTTTTTCATACTAGACTCTGGGCAATGCATGCATTAGTAAGTTTGTCCCTAACTCCTTAAACAATGCGACAAACCTCGCATCGACCTAACGTAACCTGCTATGATCTTCCGTCATATCCCTCTCCCGAGTTCACTTGTGGTTAGCATGCGTGAGTAGTTAATCAACACACGCTTAATATGTAAACAACGTTATAAAGTCTATTTACATGCAATTTTAACATGCATTCTGCACGAATTCCCTTTTAGGGTTGCTCATGTTCTTTATATAGGGTCGGTTTACTTGACTAGTAAGCTTTGATGGTTCTAGAATGTCTCTATTGTCGCCTGGATCTCCGTTAGTTGATTCTCCTAGATTTTTGCAGTTATGTGATTCTCTAAATGCGATAGCTTCTTTTGTGGTGTTGGGGTCTTGGCAGCTCTCGGTTGCGTCAGTCGTTTTGCTCCAATGCGGTAGTATCTTCAGCTTCTCTCAACCTTAGGTGGGAATTATACATTTATTAGCGCGGTTTATTCTCTCTTTTACTCCGAAAGTGCAATGCTAGTTTTCCTAATGCCTAAATGAGGATGCGTGTGAATTTTTCTTCTTTTTTTTTTTGTTCGCATTTAGCTTTTTCCCAATCAATTGTCCCAAGAACCTAAAGAAAATGCTTAAGTCAATAACCTAATTTAGGCTCTATTTGAGAGCTATCGATGGTCACACTCCAGCATGTGGAGTCGAACCAGGTTGTGGTCCCATTGTTAGGAAATTTGGTTTTTTCTAAATGTTGTTTGATGCACTAGTAGAATATTGGGTATTGATGGCGGGTAAGGCCCCCCATTAATTAAAAATAATGGCGGGCAAGAACCCGCCATCAATAATGGTGACATTGTAGACAAACGATGGCGGGCAATGTCCGCCACCAATACATTATTATGGCAGATGCAAAATGCCTGCCACCAATACTTTATTATGGCGGACACTTAATGCCCGCCACCAATACTTTTTTATTCTAATTAAAATATTGCTAATCAAAACCCTTGCTCCTTCAACCTCATCAATTCCAGGAAGACAGGCAAAGATTTGTGCAGTTTCATACTCTCTACCACCACTTCT
>JBBMKA010000018.1:6855785-6872497 GCA_037833695.1 Sechiopsis laciniata
GTCATTATCTATTTAAAACTAATTTTATGAAAGAAAATTAGATGCAAGGACCAAACTTGTTAAAGAAAATTGGATAAATTTTTTTTAGTTAGAAATGTTGTTTTTGATGTATTAAAAAATATTGGACATTGGATCGGATCTAAAACCGAACCAAACCAATTGAAAACCGAACCATTGGTTCTATACTTTAATGGACATTGGATCGGATCTATTTTTAGAAAATCAAAGATATCGGTTCGGTTGTCAGTTTGGCATAAAACCGACAAAAACCGAACCGAAATCATCCCTAATCAAAATCATAAAGTTATAAATTAAAATGCACATTTTATGATAGTTTATTAGAAGAATTTAATTAGCGATTAAAATAAAATTTAGCTTATTGTTATTTTAAAATTTTGAATGATCAAGGATTATGAATTCAAAATAGGAGTTGCCATAAAACATTGGATTTTTGGATTTTAAAGATAACAACTTTTTACAAAAATTGTGAATTGGAATTATCTCATAGGATTAAATTAATGATTTCATAAAAATTAAATTCAGCTTTTGTGTTTTTAACTTGAATTAGCATCTCAGCCTCTCTCTAGCAAGATTAAGAATAAAGAAAGAAAAAAAATACTGAATGGGTCAATAACGCGATTGGTTATCTGATTTAGAGTTAATTCATTTCCACTCCACGGTCACCCGTTCGATCCCTAGAATTGGTATTTGTAATCCCCTTCCCCCAACTTGTACTCAGTAACAAATTTGATGACATAATTAAGATTAAGGAAGTCGGCGATGGTACCTTAATATTTCGTTTGCATAGTTGTGGGTTCATCTGGATCCTTCGTTATCAAACAGGTGACCTTACTCTCTTTTTTTCTTTTGTCATTTTAGCTTCTCTGTTGTTTTTTAGTTGCTATGGCCTGATTTGTTTATTTGGTGTTTGGGAATTTGGAACTGATTTTGTTTGTTTTGTGAAGATTTGATTTGAAGGGTTATTTGAGGGTTTTTGGAGTGAAGAATGATAAGTTAGTTTGTTGATCTTAGATATTATTCATGATTAATTATTGTCTTCAATCTTGATTGCTTAATTGAGTTTGCTAGAGGGAATGTGCATCCTTTGGTTGTGATTATGTGACTTCGCATTTGCAGAAGTGATTTGAACACTTTCTTTTACTTCTTTTTATTGTTTGTGTGTGTGTTTTGCTTCATTTTTTGGTGTGCGAGAAATGGGGGTTTTCTATTTTGCATCATTTTTAATTGTAATTAATTGTCTTGGTTTAGTCATGTAATGATATGGAATCACTTTATTTGAACTCCACATCTCACACACCAAAATGTCTGAGTAAATTACTCTAGAAATGCTTCTTATAACCATTTATATATATACACACACGAGTATTTGAGGTAGCTTCCTCTATATCAACCGCTTAGTCCTTTCATATTTAGTTGTCAAGAAAATTTGTAGCATATTAAATTTTAGATAGGTGATCACTATGATTTTAAATCCTTTTTATTTTTGAATGAGACTTTATGTTAAAACTTTAACTTTTTTTTAAAAAATCTTTTTTATGGGGAAATATGCAACAGCTTGTGTAAATTGGTCAACAAACTTTTATACTTGACGCTTAAAATGTGTCAATCGTCGCACTATACTTGACGCCTGCACCGTGTCAATTATTTAACTATTCTTGACGCTTTAAACACGTCAAACAACTTATGTATTTAATAGGTATAAAATGTCAACTATATAAATAGTTGACGTTTATACGACCATCAAGTAAAAATACATTACTTGACACGAGTATATTTGACATTTTTAGAAGTGTCAAGTAATGTCTATTTTATAGTGAAGCTTCTAACATATTTTAATGGCTTTATCTCAAATCTTTGAACAGATCTTGCCCTTAAAATGTTTTGCTTTGTAGTTATTCTAATGAGAACAGTTCTTTTAGGGCATGGTTCACCTATCATAGCTGAAAGCTCGTTGCAACCGAATTCGTAGAGGAGTTGTAACGATTTGGTCGTTTGGTTGTATTGTTTAAGGTGAGTATAGTCGTCGGTTAAAATAATATATATATAAAAAAATTGGGGAGGTGGTTTTCGTGAAGAAGGGGAAAAGCTTACGAGTGTAGATGGATTCAGAGTGAGTATGTAAAAATAGAGAGTAAGAAAGAATACCAACATCGATGGCATGTGGAGGAGAAAATTTCTCACTGGAGTAGGAGAGAAAGGGCTCGTCGGAGGTGGGTGCTGACGATATTGGCATAGAAGAAAGGGTAAAGGTTATTTAGAGAAATCTGTGCTTTTCCCTAACTTTAATTTTTCCCTTCTTTCAAATCTAAAATGAGAGAGTGCCATCAAAGCCTCATTTTCGATTTTGTAGTCCTTGGGAACTTATAGATATGCAAGTCAAGTGATAAGTATTTTTAATATCGTTTTCGGCAGGGATTTTGAATTTACTAAACAGTTGGTAATTTAGAATCAAGTGCGACAAATAAACAACTGGTGGTTTTCGTTTCAATTGTCTTCGCGATTAAGCAAAAAAGAAGAAAATTGCTTTAAAGCTTGAGTATAGATAAAGGCTACGACTAAAGTACTCGTGGGATGCATTCACAGTACTAGGCAAGGTTTATGCGGTAAGGAATAATTACCACACTTTGCTATTCTAAACGGTTGCTTTTGCATTCGTTCACACTAAGTCCAACTCCTGTTGCGAGTTAATGTTGCATTTTAGTTCAGAAAAATTCCAAGTTCTGTGCAATGAGTTGTCTAAATAAAATTATCGACTATATACCATTTAGAGAATACGATAAAATAAAGCTGCAAAAGTGGGATGCTACCAAAAAGGTAGGAGGGGGTGGTTACCTATATTCATGAGCCATTAATAAATTTATTATACTTAAAGAACAATTAATTATAACTCTAACATATTTACTATAAATACTTGAGAAAGTTTCACCAAAAACTTCCTAAATTGTTATAAAGCCGGTGGAATGTACTATTTTTTTAATGGTTTTTGTGGGGGTAATGCATTTTTCTACGTTGTTTATTGTAATATAGTTTCTCTTGAACTAGGAAAGTTTAGGTTACTCCACACAATGCATTCCCTTGCCTTGCCAAGGATTGTCTAGAGATGAAGAAGTCTGGAAAGGAGTACAACACAAATATTGGCAACTTGCTATGTATTACCTTTCTTTTTTTCAGTCAGACTGAATGAAACTCTTCTAACCATTTACTTACATTTGTTGTACCCTAGAAAATTGAAGCAATCATACTCTATCCATAATACTTGCTTCTTAACTACAACTTTCCAATGCCTCCATCAAAAATTTGAGAGTAGTCCAAAAGTAGAAAGATTCTAAGGTGGCAATGGAGTAAAATAAAGCATATTCTTTATTACACATGTGAAAATCCTTCAAGATTACTACAAGAGAGTTAATTGCAAAACTTATCAAATTTTAAGGAGGTGATTGCTAAATTAAAAGTTTAAGGGGTGAATGGTTAGAAACACTATATTTAGGGATGGTTTGTGCAATTTTCTCTAAAATAAAATTAAAGCCCAAGTCGATGACAGTTACCAGCGACTAAGGAGCTATGTTTTCGATAGGAGTGAGAGACGTTAGTGTGATTGCAATAGAAAGCTTCAACGACCTCTATCCATGTCAATCATTAAGATTCAAATAAGCTTTTTGGACGGTGGCCGAGGGAGGATGCTTTATCGATGGTGGGCGATTGCTTTTCATGGTCTTTTAAAAAAGTTTTAATGTTACCTCTATATGTTTACCTTTTGTTTCTTCTAATAGCTTGATTGTTTTAATTTTGTAAAATCAAAGTATTCCATTAAACAACAAATCATAGTATATAACAATACTCTCCGAATAGTGGAAACAAAAGAAAGAAAAATAATAACCGTGAAAAAACATCTTGCTTTCAGCTCACAAGTCAGACCAAAACAAAACAGATGACAAAAAAACTATATTTTAAAGTAACGAGAGACACCTTTCGAATGAACATTTTTATATAGAAGATCGATAGATTCTGACATAAAAAAAATAGAGAGCAGTTTGGGTGCAGCTGTGGCTGCACCCAAACTGTGGCTGCCCTTGATGTGGCTCTTTTAGAGCCACACATCTCAGAATATATATATATTTTTTTAATTTTTACCTGTTTGTAACAGCATATGTTTGGGTGCAGCCATGCTCTAAAAAAAATAATGGTAAATAATCAATGTTTCATTTGAGGAGTAATACTTAACACCACTCGTTAACAAAATGAATTCCCGTGGATTACAAGGAAAAAACAAATTTGAAAATGCAATCAACACATGCATTGGGCTTCTCCCACTCTCTCCAATTTCCCCAATCCCGTTTCCACTCCAACTCCAAAAATTCTCTGCATAAACCTAGCTGCAGCCATGGAAGCAACAAAAATTGCAGAACAAGCCTCAGTCTCAAAACCACTTGGCCTTCCATTTCCGTCGCCCTCTTTGGCTCAGGTTTTCTCTTAGGCCCTCTTCTCGATGGACTCCATTCTCAGGTGAATCTCGTCGTTTATCGAACAGGATCCATCCAAATCGGCCCACTCCACACTAACATCTGGGTAAGCTTTTCGAATCTCGATTGTAAAACCCTTTGATTCGCGAAATGTCTGTTTATTTTTTGGGCAACTGTTGATTTCTCTAGCGGGTCTGAATCTGAAATGCTGCTCTAGGTTCCTTTCTTGCTGGGATTGTTTTACTCTTCTGTTGGCTTGATTCAACTCTACTTGGATGAGAAATTTTCCCCAAACAGATCAGAGGGAAGTTTGGGCAGGACAGTTGCTTCCTTAATGTGAGTGTTATTTTTTTAAGGATTACTTTAGGACATGATTGGATGTGATTTTAGAAATAGTGATTATGTTGATTTTACATTTCTACACGGATGATCCTAGGATACCTCCTAACATTTATATGATAGGTGGCTACTTGTTGGTGGGCGTACAGACTAACACACAAATTAAGAAAATATTAATAACGTAAGAATGATGACGTGACAACTCTGATCTTGCCGTAGTGAAATATCCTCTGATTAGGTGAAGTGTGTGTGTGATCCCCAAAGGTTGTGCAAGTATACACAGTCTTTGTTGTAGCAAGTTCTAATGTAAGTAAAAGTCATCTGCACAGGGATTAGTGATTAATACCATGCTTAAGTGAAATGAAAAGAGTCAAGTAACAGGTGAAATTGTTGTGATGAGTCTAAACTAAGTGATATAAATGTAATGTAATTTAAACTAGATGTAAATGCATTGGAAGGAGAATAAGACGTTTTCGGAGAGTTTCGCTTAGGCGAAACTAAGTTAAGCGAAGACACAGATAACTGAAGGCTCCTCTTTGGCTCTCTCGAGCTCTAGAAATTGGCTCTCTCGAGCTCCAAGTTCGGATCTCTCGAACTCAAACACCGCTAAAATCACGCAACAGCACTAGGCGACCTTCTCTAAGAGTTCTTTGATTTGCAAGCAATCTTATTTCTAAGCAAGCTTGCGGAACTTAATGTTATACATGCAAGTTCGCTCTATTTCTATTCTCTCGAAGCGAAATTAAGACATACACACAGTGGATCAGACGGAATGTATTACGAATTGACACAACATGCATAATAGTTTAACATCTCGCTAATGCTTCGCTTAGGCGAACGTCTCCTACTTGCCTACTTCCTTCCAATGACGAACTTAGCTACTCATAACGTTAAATAAAAGCAAAGCGAAATAAAAACCAAAGTCCATCTTCATTAAAATACCAAATAACAACGTTTGCTACAAATAGTGCTAAGACAGAAATAACGGAAGCAATAAAAAGAGAAACAAAGTTTAGAAGAAGCCTAGTCGGAATCGTAAAGACAGCAATTCTGATTTGGCTCCGACGAAGTCTCTGCAACTCTGGCTAACTACAACTATGCTAAAGCTAAATTACTGAACAACTGGAAATGCGGAGAAGCAACTAAACTACGGCTAAACTAAGAAAAGTTGATCGGAATTTAGTTCGACGGAGATCGACCCACAGACGGAGATCGACCCAAGAGTAGGTGATATATTGCTCTGAAGGAGAATGCCTCTATTTATACTGCAGCTCAAGCGACAAGGCTCTAACTTCTCTGCTCCACGATCCCTTGTCCCCTCTGGACAACATCTGACATTCTCTGCTCTGAGACTGCCAAAAGATGCTCTGCTCAACGATCTTCCGTACATGCGCTTTTGCCAGAATCAATTTCGCTTAGGCGAGATTGAGGGTACTTCAGTCTCTTTGCTGCAATGTGGAAGGCTTTTACTACGTGCTTGGTGTTGCCGTTCGCTTGAGCGAACTCCTTCTTGTGTGAATTTCACTTCGCTCCAACAGGAATGCTACAGACAAACTAGAAAATATCAATTCCTTAAACACTTATAAATTTGCACACATTCAAGCATATTTCGCTACAATGAACCACTAAAATGCATCCTAATCAGAAAACTAAAGGATGTTTTGCTAAAGCATAACTTTTGGTATAATGTGGCGAAATTCAATATTAAATTACTTCATTATAGCAAATTCTAATTAAAATATGTTCTTTTAAGCTACTTTAACTCTCAATTCTTGAGAGTTATCACACCCCCAAACTTACACTATTGCTCGTCCCGAGTAATTCCTATTTTTCCTTCGCGACAGCGACTTCATTTCTTACTTTGCAAAATCTAATCAACACCTCAATCTGAGAATTCAAAAGTATTTCTAAGTAAAGTTTTTCTATAACTGGACCATGCTGGGCAAAGCTTTAGATTTTCAGAAACATCATTTTACAATTTGCTTTAGCCATTCGTTCGCAAAAACTCATTTCGGCTTAGAATTTTAATTCTTTGGTTCTTCTAGCTTCCCCTAATCAATTTGATTTAACTTTTCGCTTTAAGTTCTTTTGCTCCCTTTAACTTTGGTACGTCTCGTCTTTTGCCGAAGTGAATACTATCCTTTTACAGTTCGCTGGGAATCTCTTACTTACGTTTCCTGCTATCGCTTGCTCAATTTTCATCGAATGTTTGATAATAAAGATAGATACGCAATGTTAGAGCAAACGACAGCGGAGAGATGATCCCAGAAACTTGGGCTACTAGCCCTTTGATTCACTTCGCTCTCGCGAGTATTTGGGAAAATTTTGAATTTTTTCATGTTTTTATCCAACCCAGGGTTTGGCTTTGCAAATCTCACCTTTTACTTCAGCGAAATGGCAACTATCCAATTAATTTTTCTACGCTGAATCGCTTTTGAAAAATGTTTATTTTCTGCGCTTTTCGCGAGCATATTTCATTTTCGCTTAGGCAAACTCCACCCCCAAACTTAGACTTTTCATTGTCCCAATGAAAAACACTCAGAACCCCCAAACTTAAAGTTTGTTAAAAGTTTAAGGCTTGGGTTAATTCTAATTGAGTTCGCTCAAGCTGAATGATTCCACAAAATTGAATGTCTAAACTTAATGAATTTTCGAAAACTAAGGCCTCTACTTTTCACAAAATTTCGCTCCGTTCAATTAAAAGTTTCGCGCTAGCATAGGGAGTTACAAAATTATTTTATAGAGAAATAAGCTTGATTACACAGAGAGAAAGTTAATGAGATTCCGTACAGACATAGATAACAAAAGTAATGAGATTCCGCACTGACATAGATAACAAAAGTTCGACGAAGCGAAAGATAATAGTGTTCACATTTAAGCATTTTTTTTACATGCGAGCTTACAAAGATGAATTACAAAATGAAGCGAAATGTAAGCATGCAATCATACACAAATTTGAAAGAGGCGAGAAATAAAGAGAATGGAGGACTTCCATTATTGCTTAGGCAGATCTTCGCTGAATTCTTCTGGTAGCGGTGGAAGCACTGGGAAAAGAGGTAGTTGGAACGGGCCACCCTTTATCTGGTTAATCACTTATTGGAGAACTTGCTCTCGCTGAAGGAAGTAGCGATGAAAATTTTGATTTTCATCTTTAATTTCCCTCAACAATTGAAGTTGCTCGCTGCTGCTGCTGCTTGCTGCTGGGTCTTCTTCGCTTGGCGAGATCCTTTCGCCGAAGCCTTTAGAGTGAAAGTTAAGTACTTCCTCGTGGGTAGGAAGGGATCATTAGGCTGGCCCTTCAACCCTTAAAAAGGCAAAGTGCTGATATGAAGTGCGGGTAGAGAAAATAGCTTGCCTTTCGCCCTTTTCAAGAGAGAATCTCCCAAGCGATGAGCATCCCAACATTGATGGATAAGTTACTCATGATTGAACAGATCAGCAGAGCTCGCAGAACCGTCAAAGTGGACTCGTGCGATATTGGCATGAGCGAAGATTTAAAAAATGAAGCCCAAATCTGCCGTACTTCGTTGAGGTTCGCAGTGTGGAAACGACGAGATTGCAGCCCCTCTTCCCACTTAGCCCCTTCTATTCTAATGACTTTCAGGCAAGTCTGGAGGTTTTCTTCCGAGTAGTCATCCAACAAATCCTCGCATTCAGAATTTTTGTCTTCGAGCCCAAACAGGTCATTCCAAGCCTCAGGAGCCCAGTTGACTTCGCATCCGCGAATGGTGGCCTTGAAACTGTTTCGGTCCAGTAGACTAGCGTAGAACTCAATCACCCATGTGCACAACTTTCTCCAACCCTTTTGCTCAATTTGCTCAACCACTGTTGGCGGAAGTCCTTTTAGATCTGGGTCTAAGGATTGCTCAGATAAGAACTTCTTCGATTGGTATTCGATGATGTTCTTGTTTATCTCCTGCTATCTCGCCTTGATTGCACGAGAGTTCACGGCTTCACTAGGCTCTTTATCGAATTTTGCTAATTTTTCGCAGGAGGCGAAGGGGTGATCGATAGATCTGCAACTCTTTTTCGTTTAAGTCTGGGAATACTCTTCAACTATAGGCTTCGCTGCATTTACGCTGGCTCAGGCTCGCGTTTCTCCTTTGAGTTCGAAAGAGCAAGGAACACTTCGTCCAATTCGTCATTAAGATCTTCGTCTGAGCTGATCACCCTCTCGCGTCTAAACAGGCCCTTCCCCTTTTAATTTGCAGACTTGTTGCTGGACGAAAAAGCTTCAACTTGACCAGCTGTCAAGTTTGCTTCATCGTCACCAGCAGACGAATTTTTAGCTTCGCTCTACTCTCTCGCCTCGCGATCTGAACTCACGAAGCTTTCGATCTCTTTATCAATAACTTGTTGGAGACTCGTGACTTCCATCGCCTAATCGTCCAGTTGCTCCTCTTCCTAGTTGTCTGAGTTGAGCTCTTGGGCATTAGCATCATCTTGGTGAAGCGCCAGTTGTGCATCATCCGCCTCAAGCTCCTCCACAAATTTTGCAGCCTCTTCTTTGAAGTCTTCGCTGATCAATCCTTCGCCAGCGAGCTGTGCTTCACCACTAGGCTCAACTACCACCGTATCACTCCCTTCAGCCACAGATACTTGGGGAGTTTCCCTATCGCTTCTCTCCGCCCTCCGCTGCTTCTTCGCAGCTGCTTCTTCTTCCTTTCTATCTTCCTTCTTTTTCTCCTTCTTCTCCAACATTCGCTTGTTTTCTGCCCTCGACTTTTCCAACTCAGCCTCCACTTCTGCCATTTGCTTCCGCAATGCTTCCTAGGTTGAGTCTTCTGGCTCAACAGCCTTTTTCCCTGGAACCACAGCGGGAACGACAGGCTTTGCCATAGCGGGCCCGAAAGGTTTCTTATCGATCGGCCGCTTCTTTTGCGGCCTCACAGACTTGACTGAACTGGCTGTTGGGCTAACCTTCTTCGTCGCAACTAATGCTACACTAGAGGCCTTGGCAGAGGTACCCTCGCTCTAAGACCAAATTTGTGTGTGTAGAGGGCACACCCGCCACCTTGCCCACCAGATTCGCTAACTTTTTCAAGGCAATTTTTCGCCGGACTCCCACAAAAGAAGTCTATGATAGTGCAGAGCTGGGTTCTGCTCCGCTTGAGGCTTGTATGCAAAGCTTTGTTGCCGCGAGGACACTTAGCTTCTTGTCTGATTTTTTGGGCTTCTTGGATGAGGTGATAGGGATTTGAGTTTGGGAGGCCATTTAAGAATTGGAAATTTGGTTAAGGGTATTTGGAAGTGGTAAAAATTCAACGAAATTTTGGAAGCGTGAAAAAAAAGACGATGAGAATGAAATGTGGAATTTATAGGCTGCGAGGATTAGGGTAACGGTCGGCCTTGAGAAGTGACACGTCTCTTAAATAGCGGCGAAGCCTTGACCGTTAGATTAGATTACCTTTTGACACGTGTTGAAACTAGCCAGACGATTAATGCCATGCATTTACGACGCGCCAGCGATCCGATGATGTCACACAAAGACCTCACTTCGCCCGTGCGAAATTAATTCACAATGATGACAACGATAGAAAATTTTAAATTTGACTTCCTCGACTTAACGAAAATAAAAACAATTAAGCAGCAAAAACTAAAACTATGAATTTAAAACAACTAACCTAACTTGGAGCAAATTTTTATGAAGTCAACTTGGATAATACCTTTGCTCCAGCGAGTGACCAAATAATAATCTTCTGTTGCGCCCCATCCTTGATGACTTGCTTGACCCTTCGTTGATACTTAAATAATTTCTCATTTTTACCTGGAACAGAGATCATGATCGAACATATCAGATTTACACATTGAGCAACAATACTTACCCCGATCGTCAAGGCTTTCGCTTGAATTTTTCCATTCGCTTGATTTTGCTCCACCAAAAATTTATCAAAGCACTCCTCGGCATTCTCCTTCATTGTCAATCTTTGAGGGCATGGAGGTGGAGGAATTTTAAGTGTGGTAAAATTCTCCTTGGATCTTTCTTCAAGATTTTTAGGGCTTTCTTCGTAAGTGTGGCTATCTCCACCAAAATTGTGACTCTAGAAGCTCATTGGGGTAAATGTTGAAAAATTCTTCTCCTGCCAAGCAAATTCAGTATTTGGTTCTTCCCATGAAGGGTTCGCTTGGGCGAAGTGCGGCATAGCAAGATTTTGCTCTTCGTAACTAGGGTTAGGCGAGAAATTGAAATCCCATGAATGATTTCGCAGAGCAAATATCTCTTCAACATATTGGTTGGGATAGACGAAGTCATACAAGTTTCCTTGATAATTATCCATCTTCCTTAATTTTTCGACAAAAACTTCTTTGCTTGGGCAAAAAAAATCGCCAACGAACTTCAACTCCACGAATTAACACACCTACAACAAAGGCAAAGATCAATTACTAGCTCTTAAATTAAGCACTACTCTCAAACCTACACTTAAACAAAAACTAATGACACTAGTCCCCGACAATGGCGCCAAAAACTTATTGGGGCAATAGACTAACACACAAATTAAGAAAATATTAATAATGATGTAAGAAAGATGACGTGGCAACTCTGATCTTGCCATAGCGAAATCTTTCTCTGATTAGGCGAAGTATGCGTGTGATCCCCAAAGGTTGTGTAAGTATACACAGTATTTGTTGTAGCAAGTTTTAATGTAAGTAAAGGTCATCTCCACAGGGATTAGTGATTAATACCATGCCTAAGCAAAATGAAGAGAGTCAAGTAACAGGTGAAATTGTTGTGATGAGTCTAAACTAAGTGAGATAAATGTAATGTAATTTAAACTAGATGTAAATGCATTGGAAGGAGTATAAGACATTTTCGGAGAGTTTTGCTTAGGCGAAACTAAGTTAATTGAAGACACAGACAATTGAAGGCTCCTTTATGGCTCTCTCGAGCTTTAGAAGTTGGCTCTCTTGAGCTCCTAGTTTGGATCTCTCAAACTCAAACACCGCTAAAATCACGCAACAGCACTAGGCGAACCTTATCTATAAGAGTTTTTTGATTTGCAAGCAATCTTATCTCTAAGCAACCTTGCCAGTCCTAATGTTATACATGCAAGTTCGATCTATTTCTATTCTCTCGAAGGGAAATAAAGACATACACACAGTGGATCAGACGGAATGTATTACGAATTAACACAGCATGCATAATAGTTTGACACTTCGCTAAAGCACCACTTAAGCGAACCTCTCCTACTTGCCTACTTCCTTCCAATGACGAACTTAGCTACTCATAACGTTTAATAAAAGCAAAGCGAAATAAAAACAAAAGTTCAACTTCATTACAATACCAAATAACAATGTTCGCTACAAATAGTGCTAAGACAGAAATAACGGAAGCAATAAAAGGAGAAACAAAGTTTAGAAGAAGCGTGGTCGGAATCGTAAAGACAACAATTCTGATTTGGCTCCTACGAAGTCTCTACAACTCCGACTAACTACAACTATGCTAAAGCTAAACTACTGAAGAACTCGAAATGTCGAAGAAACAACTAAACTACGGCTAAACTAAGGAAAGTTGATCAAAATTTAGTTCAACGGAGGATCGACCCAAGAGTGGGTGATATTTTGCTCTGAAGGAGATTGCCTTTATTTATACACCAGCTCCAAGCGACAAGGCTCTGACAATTTCTGCTCCTCGATCCCTTGTCCCCTCTGGACCGCATCTGACATTCTCTGCTCTGGGACTGCCAAAAGGTGCTCTGCTCCACGATCTTTCGTACATGTGCTTTTGGTAGAATCAATTTTGCTTAGGCGAAATTGTTTGTACTTCGTTATATTTGCTGCAATGTGGAATGCTTGGCTGGTTCCTTCGCTTGCTCGAACTGTCCATTGTGCAAATTTCGCTTCGCTTCATCAGGAATGCTGCAGACAAACTATAAAATATCAATTCTTCTTAACACTTACAAATTTACACACATTCAAGCATATTTCGCTGCAGCGAATCTTTGAATTGCATCATAATCAGAAAACTAAAGGTTGTTTTGTTAAAGCATAACTTTTGGTATGATGGGGCGAAATTCCATATTGCATTAATTAAATATTAGCAAATTCTTATAAAGATATATTCTTTTAAGCTACTTTAACTCTCAATTCTTGAGAGTTATCAGGTATATACTCACTTTGCAAATCAGTATTGGAGCAACAATATTACCTCGCCGCAAACATGTTTTTATCAGCAGTTAAGCTATGCGGGAGAGACCAACACAAAAATTTTCAATTCAACGTATCCTAACTGGGTAAATCAGACTCAGTTTGTGGGAGACCATAACAGTATTTTTCAAGGGCAAATTGATCTGTATGGAGGTCGCAACATAAATCATATGAAGGAATACATATGTCATGAACTTGGATACCCAATGTATAATTATGAGCAATTTCTTGGAGACATACATATAAAAAATGAAATACGGCTCAAACGTCAAAATTGGATGGGAAAATGGAATCATTTCCACACGCAAGGAATCAAATCGTGAAACTGAACTAGAGAAAACACTCGGAAAAAACGTAGCCAACAAAGAGGTTACAAACCAGACGATACATTCCTAATGGCTGAAGCACTTAATGAGGTGGCAACAGATGAAATTGACTATGAACTCTGATGGGAAGATTTTAGATTAACCATCATGAAAAAGAATGAAGAGGTCATAGCTTTAAGGCGCGCAGCAGAAGATGAAGAGCAAAGGATGCGATATCAACAACAGGAAAATGTTTGGGCAATGTTCGTGAACCCACCAATTCTAGAAGCTGACAATAAGGAGGAAATTGTGAGTGAGAATGAAGAATGCCCCAATATTGATACTATGTAGAATCCAAGTGATGACAGTCATCGCGAGGATACAAATCCTCAACCAATTAGCTTCGTGAGTAATGAGCCTACAATACATAGAACTGATATTCTAACGCAATTCAGTTGGGTGAAGGAATAATCATCAGATTTGCAAGAAAATATAGATAGCTTGCAAAATAATGAACCACTAGCAATAGTGCTATGTGTTTTTAAGCTATTGTGCCTGTAAATGCATAATGAAATGATCAGTGGAGGAAGCGTCACTTGGGCAACCCAATTGAGCATCACTCAGACGCTCCGCACCCTATCAACCCTAACATTGGTAGGAGGGACACTCATTAAGACGAATGACGGAGTAAGGCAAGAGCAAGCTATCAAAGATGGTTTCACTCTGAAAATATATAAATGGCCCAAGCAAGGACAACTCGAACCGGACGAAATTAGCATAAAGAATTCCACCCAAGTCATGCTTAGCAGAATTCCTGGAATGCGAAAATTCGGTATTTTTTACTTTGTGCAAAATCTCAGCATTTTCTTTATTTTGTAATTTAGAATAGGAAGTTTTTTTTTTCAATCATCCAATTTTCCTTTTTAGTTATTTCCATATATTTTCTTTACGTAATTCTAGAAAAGATTGGTACGAAAAATCAAATCAAGATTCTTGATTATTTCTTTCCTTACACAAGGATATTCGAATTTGTTTTCAAAACATTATATAAACCTTGTGAAGAAAGGAAAAATCACCACATTCTAGCCTGCACTTTTGAGATTCAGAGATCCTGCTCACAATTTCACTCTTTTATAACCAATGGCCACAACTAGTAAAATATGTAACAAGTCAACAGAGGACAAGTTGAATGCGGAGAGCAAATGATTTCGAGACTCAACGCCTCCAATACGTGGGGTCAAGAAATCTTCTACTAATGAAATCGAGTTTGAACATGGGAGATTCTTTGGAAAAATAGAGAAGAGTGGACAACAACTGGTTAACACTCCCTATGTCGCTGTAAGCAGCAAAGATGAAACTCCACCTTTGGCAATAGAGTACCTAGATTTGGGAGACATACTGGTCAAAAATTATTTGCGACAAAGGGCAGATAAAAGGGCACATAAGGTAATCAAGAAAGAACCTACGACCAATCATGAAGAATCCATAGAGGAGGATATGAGTAATATGAGCCATGGGGTGAGGAAAATGATGCCAAAGAAACTAAAGTAAGTGGAATGGAAACGAAACCCCCGAGATATTGTAGCAACATAATTCAATCCATGAAAGCGAGGGTATTGCCATCAATTCCAAAACAGAGACCCAGGTTCAGATCTATTTGCGAAGGCGCAACCATGGTGCCCATTGAAGCTGAGGACAATTATATTTTGCTAAAAAATAAAGAATTTTCGTGCGAGCAAGGTCTGGATGGCATCTCAGAAGAGATAATGAAAAAATCATAAAACTACGTTGGACGAAGTATTTTAACCCGATTTTGAATGCAAGAACAGAATGGGTGCATCAATTTTATGCAAATCTAAATGAAGAAAGGACACTGATCTCACGGGTAGATCGTTAAGAAATTGATTGTAGAGCAGCTGCTTGGAACAGAGTGTTCGCATTCTCTAATGGTCCTGGAAATTATTGTAAAAAGTTGATGGACTCTCCTACAGAGAATCAAACGCAAGAAAGTCTGGAGATGATAAGAATAGCAAAAGTGGAGTGGAACGATCCAACGTCATTCCAAGCATCGTGGGTTAAAGGCAAACTGAACGATTGGCTGAAACTCATAAAAACATCGATCATTCTCTCAGCCAATGAGGTTCTAGTTTGAGAGGATCAAGCAATGTTGTTATATACGGTCAAGCTTGGGACACACAACAATTTGGGGCAGATATTAGAAAAGAAAATGTAGCTTGTTTACCCAGTATCTGGCCTTATCCCGTAAGGAATATGGAAACAGAAATAGTCGAATATCTTCCAAAGAAATACCAACTTTCTGGTTAGCTTCACTAGCAGCTAAAAAGCTATGAAAATGTTGATGCGGATCTTCCGAAGGAAGTTCTCTAAAAGGCTCATTGACTCTAAGCATGTATACATATTATTAGTCAATATAGGGAATCTACCTTCACCGTTAGGTCTAATCATACCTGGATATGCTATATGATTGAATTCTCTTTGTTGAGTTCGTATGACTCTATCTCTTTCATCTACCTTCTGTGTTGGCGGTAGATTAGGATTTGGGTTCGCATTTGCTCCAAGTTCTGCACCTGCTGCTGCTGGTGGATTTATCACTCCAGGATGATGTTGTGCCATGGGATCCATTCCTCTGCGGTTTCTCCTTCTCTGTTTGCGTATCCTTCTTCGAAGGGTTTGTTAGATCAAACACAAGAGTAGTGCTCATGCACCAATCACACTAAAATGTTGAAACAAATGAAAACTGTAAATATATTTATATTGTTTTTTTTTTTTTTTTATATTCTAAATACTCTCGTCTAAAGATAATTTTACACAGTCCCCAGCAACGGCTCCAAAAACTTGACTCTACGATAACGGATAGCTAAATGATTTAAGTGTGATTAGTTCGCACTTCACGTAAGTATTCGCGGTCTGCAACAAGTAATAAGTAAATTATCGATCTCCACAGGGACTAGAAACTATCCGAGGTGATGTTCAGAATTGAATTGTAAATTGTACGAATATGATTTGAGTTAGTTTGCGATTGAAACATAAAAGTAAGTAAATAGCGAGATAAAGTAGTATTGAGAAGATAAGGCTAGACCAAGATACTTATGAAATTCAGTAGCGATGTAATAAACAAGAAACATGCGGTAAGGGACTCTATCTTACTACACCTTACAAACTTCCACTTCCGCTTTTGTTTAGCATCAAGTCCGAATTCCATCACGACTAGATGTAATTACAAGTTGGCACTAACTATGTGATAGTTAAGCGTTTATTCCTAAACTCTGATTCAAAGCATTACAGATGTTAACACTACCTATCAAACATGTAAAGTAGACTAAGGTTATTTCCTCTTACGATTGACAACCTATTAGTTTGTGTGGATGGCCAGTCGACACTCACTATTATATTGATGTACCTAATCTACATGCTCTAAATG
>JBBMKA010000018.1:6872597-6883210 GCA_037833695.1 Sechiopsis laciniata
TACTTCATTATAGCAAATTCTAATAAAAATATGTTCTTTTAAGCTACTTTAACTCTCAATTCTTGAGAGTTATCACTACTTCTCTCATCACTTATTGATTTTGAGATTGGATGTTCTATTAGACTAGAGCCGATTAAAATACAAACCGATTTTTTGTTCCAATAAAAATAAAATTGAGATCTGATTGAACCAAAAGTGGCACCATCTTACTTGGAAGTAGTTTTCAACCTGACAAAAGTGTTATTATCCATTTTAAATTCACTCCCTAACATGCAGCATATTAGGGAGTGATTTTAAAATGGTTCACTTAAAACCACTTATGAAATATAATTTTTTAGTATTGTTGGATATGCCAAAAATGATACATGGACTTTTTGTGGAGAAAGGGTTGGATGTTTCATTCATATGTATTGTTTGTTACTGTGTGATCAGAGCATTGGCCTTGTTTATTGAATTGAGCGCTGAAATGTACAAAGCTGGAGTGGCTGCCAACATTGAGGCCTATGCATTGTTTGCTGGGGCTGAGTTTATATGGGCATTGCTTGATCGTTCTTTGCTTGGCTTCTCACTGGCTTGTGTTGTTGGCCTTCTCTGCCCTCTAGCTGAGATTCCCATTATGAAGTACGTTAACCACCCCTTTCAATTCATCTATTTGCTGGTTTTAAATGTAGTTTTTGTGTTCCCAAAAGGGGTGGCGCAGTGATTGAATACTTGGGCTTTGAGGGTATGCTCCCTTCAAGGTTCTAGGTTCGAGACTCACTTGTGACATTACTCTTTTGATGTCTCTCGGTGCCTGGCCTAGGGACGGGCGTGGTTACCCTTGTTTCAAAAAAAAAAATGTAGTTTTTGTTGCCATGTTGGCCGCCTAAGTCTATCTAAGATTTAAGACTAAACAAGTTTCCTGGCAATCAAATTTAGTAGAGTCAACCGGTTGTTCATTAGATTAGTCAAGGCGCATAGTTAGCCTGGATACTTGGGGATATCACAAAAAAAAGTAGTTTTAGTTCTTGTAGTTTGCTCTTATAATAATTTCGTTAGATTTTTACGTGATGATTTAGTTCCTATATCTGTAGAAATGTAGAGGTTCAGTTCTCTAATGTTAGAAATTCAGTTTCAAGTGAGGCATGATTGAGTAATTGGTGTTTATAGTTGGATACTTGGACTCCGTTCCAGTTCGGATTATAGGGATTTGTCTACTATATTCACTTGGTCCATTTTCAAATACATAACTTGCTATTTGATGATGTTTTAAAGAAAATTTTGAATGCCGAAAAATTTATGTTCTATTTGATAACCATTTCGTTTTGAAAATTAAGTTTATAAATACTTCTTCCATCTACTTCTTTTTGTGTTATGTTATGACTGGTTACATATATTTTAAAAAATCAAGTGAAGTTTTAAACTTTTTAAAATAATGTGTTTTTGTTTGATAAGTTAAAAATGTGTTCGTTTTGGGATTTGGTTGAATCAAATGTTTTTCTAAGAAGATGAATTTTTATTGAGAAAACAAACATAATTTTCAAAAAGTAAAGACCAGATTCCAAATGGTTATAAAAAGAGACTTCAATTGTTATACTTGTGAAAACTTTTGTTTTTCTCTCTCCACCTTTCTCTCTCTAAAACAACCCCTACTCTAAAGTCCCTCCTCTTCCTCTGGCGGCGGGACCCACAGGCATTAGAGGAGGAGCGTTGAGTCAACTACTCTAGCAACCGCAAAAACCTCTTCTTCCACCATTTTCGTGCATTTCACCACATTTTTTGTTTCTCACGGGGGACTTCAAAGAGATTGAATAGTTCTGATATCTAATTCATGAGAATAAACACCGTGGAATTATGTTAAACCACCAATTAACCCAAAACCTGAAGTTGGTGGATTGGGGTAAATCACTCTCCCTCACTTGTGGGCTTTGCTCAGGACCTCCTGCTCTGATACCATGTTGAATTATGTTAAATCACCAATCAACCCAAAAACTTAAGTTGGTGGGTTGGGGTAAATTTAATTATATATAGGAATACAAGAAGTCCTAATCCTACAAGGAAATTCTAAACAGAATCCTAATCCTACGAGGAAACTCTAACTAAGAATGTAAAATAGGACAAAACCCTAATATACTACTAAACAACTAATAAACTGTAACCGTGCCCCTCTAGCTAGAGCATATATGTTAATCATGCCTCTTAATTGGTCTCCAAACTTCACATATCTAGTAGACACCAAACTTTGTTGTATTTTCTCACGAACAAAGTGATAATCAATCTCAATATGCTTAATTCGCTCATGAAATGCTGGGTTGGATACAATATGAATAACAATGTCACACCACAACTTGATTGGAGTTGGAATGTTGAAGCCTAATTCAATCATTAGTTGATGTATCCACATTACTTCACATATTGATTGTGCCATAGCTAGGTATTCTGATTCAACACTTGATTGAGAGATGACATTTTATTTCTTACTCAAATTACCTCCGACAAAAACACAATATTCAGAAGTTGATCTTTTATCCTCTCTTGATCCCGCCCAATCAGCGTTGGAGAAGCACTCCATCTATTATATGACCATGATCTTTTTTTTTTTATAGGAAACAAAATTTTCATGGATGAATGAAAAGGTACAACCCTATCGAAAAATCTATAAAAAAAACTATGCACACTGTGAGATAAGAGTGGTTAAATCATAGTTACAAAATGGAGTAGCATGACACGAAAATAATGCAAAGTGAATGACATAATCAAGAAGGGATCTGATATCCTTGATGATGCATTTTCCTTCAAACATTCTGTTGTTCCTTTCAGCCCAGATTTTTCGGTAAAAAGCAAAAATGATCTTCAACCAAAGGATCTCTTTTTCCTTGGTAAAGAGATGACCCAGCAACACATAAAGAAGATCCTCCGCCTAGGAAGAACGGTCACTTCGATTTTGACAAAGTATGCGTGTCTAACACGTATCCAACACTGATACTTACGAACACTCATCGGACACGTGTCCGATACTTGAATTTTCATGTCCTCCTTTATTATTATTATTTATAATTTCGGACACTTCATGGATACACCATCGACACTTCACGGACACATCATTTAAGCCTTATTTGTTTCAAGTGGTCGATGACACAACAACAAAGTACTGTTGGTGGAGGCCATCGATGATGATGTCCATTGAAGGTAGATGGACTAAAATGAATAAGGAACAAAAGAGAAAATAGAACGGAGAGAGAAAAATTAGGTAAAAACTAACATATTTTGAGATTGTTAGGTTAGATTTATAATTTTGTTTTGTGGGATTTTAGTAGGCATTTAAAGAATGATAAGATTTTTTTCTTCATGAGATTTAATGAATTCATATAACTAAATATGTAAGTTAAATCAAACGCTAATTGGATTTTCATGTTCATCTTTGTTTTTAATTATTTTTCATAGTTAGTATAAAAAACTAAAATATTTTTTATTTGATCTTTTAATAGTATCTCATAAAAAAATAATGATGAATAACTTATTAACGTGTTCCCGGAGTATCCGTATCTTGCATTTTTAAATAATGGCGTGTTCTCGTGTCCGTGTCCATGTCGTGTCGTATCCATATCTTGTGTTTGTGTCGTGTCGTATCCGTATCTCGTGTCTGTGTCCGTACTTCTTAGGGTAGCGTGGTAGACCAGCCAAATTTAAACAACATCGTTTTCCAGAAACTCGGAGATAGGTTACAATACTTGAAAAGCTGCTGTTGCATTTTTGGACCTTTATAACGAATCAAACAGACCGAGGGTTGCAAAGCACTATTAGCCATCTTTTTCTGCAGTATATCATTTGTGTTTATAGCCCCATTACTCAACTCCCATAAAAAGAACTTAACTTTTTTGGTTGAGGCCCCCTCCATAACCTGGTGTAGAATTCACGGGTTTGCAAGTCCTTGCTGCTAGCATAAAGCTTCAAGAATAAAAATCTCGTTGTAAAACAGCCCGCTGCCTCAAGTTCCCAGATCCACTTGTCAACGTCATCATTTAATTCAATTATGTCCATAAGGCAGCAAAGGGATATGCCAATTTGAAGGAGTAGAGGTAAAAACCTTGTTCATAAACTCATTCTTATATAGGGATAAATGATAAATGAGAGGGTATCTATCTTTGAGCTTGGAGTCCCCCTCCCATAAATCCTCCCAAAACAGACAGGAGCTGCCCGATCCAACTTTGTGGCTGACATTTGAGAGGATAAGATTGCTATGCTTTGGTATTCCTTTCGATGGCCCTTTAGCTGTATTTAATGAGAACCTGCCAGGGAGCCTAGATTCAGCAAACCCCTTATATTTACATCTAACCACCATTTTCCAAAAAGCATCTGTCTCAGACCCATACCTCGAAAGCCATTTAGCCATCAATAAGGGATTTTTAATCCTGATGTCAGGGATGCCAAGTCTCCCATCCTCAATAGTAGCTTTGACAGAGTTCCATCTTACCAAATGGCTAAGAGATCCACCTTTAGTACCCCTCCAAAGATAATTTTGATAAATACTTTCAATTTGCTCAATGACTTTGCGTGGAGCCTCAAATAGGGAGTGATAATAAATAGGAACGTTTGACAATGTGGCATTGATCAAGGTAAGTCTGCCACCTTTCGAAATGCAATTGTTGCCCCAGGAATGGATCCTTTTTAACATCTTTTCAACCACAGGGGACCAAAAACCAACAGATTTAGACTTGCCATTTAAACAGAGTCCCAAATAAGTTGGTGGCCAACTGCCAACAATGAAGCCAAACAGCTGGGCTAATGTCATAGATTCAGAAGCGTTGAGTCCAATAGGAAGGAACTCCGTTTTATTGACATTTATGTTCAAACTAGATATCTTTTCGAAGGCTCTTATAATACCATTAAGATCCTCGATCTTGGTTTTCTCTAGAGATGAGAATAAAATTGTATCGTTGACAAACTAAAGATGAGTGATTGAGACTTTTTCAATGGGACAATCAACAAAAAAACCCTCAATGTCGCCCTCCATCTCCTCTTTAATTAACATCCTATTTAAACAATCAATCACAAGAATAAAAAGGAAATTTGAGAGGGGATCACCTTGCCTTAGGCAAAATTTCCCCTTGGTTTACCATTGATAATAATGGAAAACTTTGTAGAGGATATGCAACCTTTGATCCATTTCCTCCAAGTTGGACTAAATCCCTTAAGCATCAAAATATTATCAAGGAAAGTCCAATCAACCATGTCAAAAGCTTTTTCAATTTGAAGCTTTGTAACCATTCCCTTTCTCTTTTTTTGATTCCATTCATCGATAAGTTCATTGGCAATCAAGGAGGCATCAAGGATCTGGTTGGTAACAAAGGCTAATTGATATTTAGAGATAGTGTCTTGGGAGAACCTTCTTCAACCTTTCAGAGAGAATACATAATCCTTGCACTGGTGTCCAATGATCCACGGTAGGTGAAGACATAAACTGACTTACAATGCTTACTGGACACGCTATATCTGGATGTGTCATTGTATTATAATCCAGCTTTCCAACCAATCTTATATATTTTTCAGGAACTTCAAATGGTTCTCTATCTTTTGTTAATTGCACACCAGGCATCATTGCAGTATTGGATGGCTTAGCTCCTAATTTTCTTGCTCTGATACCATGTAAACGCAAAGAGATTGAATAATCATCATATCTTATTCATGAGAGTAAGCACGCATATATATAGGAATACAATAAGTCCTAATCCTATAAGGAAATCCTAACTTTTTTTTTTAAATCAGAAAATTAGAGCTTCGCTCCACTATACTTGGGGTAACCACGCCCATCCCTGGGCTAGGCATCGGGAGGTGTCTACAAATTATAAGGAAACCCTAACTAAGAATGTAAAACTTACGATAAAGGACAAAATCATAATATACTACTAAACAACTAATATACTCTAATACTCTCTACAATGTTTTTTCACCATCCTCTCTGGCGACAAGAGCTAGAATACTTGAATGTCCCTGTATGTAGGGTTCCCTACTTCGGCGCGTACACTTTCGAGGCTATTTGCATTTCAGATTTGGCTGCACATGCTTCCTCAGCTTCAGATCTAGTCTTTCATCTTCACGACATTACGTATCTAAGGTCGCGCATAATTCCTCATCTCCAGATATAGTCTTTCTCCTTCATGCAATTTAAATTTGGTCAAGCACACCTCTTCACCTTCTGATCTGGTCATGCCCTTCACCATTGAACCCGTGCTACTGCTGTGACACCAAATGTAGTGACTCTTCGACTCTTATATCTTTCTTCTTTCGCTTTGTGCATCCTTGCCACTAGATCTAGAATGAACACCGACTTTTCTGCACTAGAACCATCCTGCTCAATCGTGCACAAATGGCCCCTCTCTATTGACATAACAACATGCAGTGTTTTAAAAGGCGCAAGGCAAGGCGAGGCGCGCTTAATAGTTGAATGTTATGTATGTTTTATATATTATTCTTAGTTAAACTTCATTTGTTTCCATGAAATGAAGGTTGATAGTTGAATGTTATGTATGTTTTCTATGTTATTCTTGGTTAAAACTTCATTTATGTCCATGAAAGTATTTTTATTAGTGTATGCACACATGTATTTAATTTTTTTTTTGTGTTTTATTATTATTTTTTTATATAGAGCGCCTTAAGTAAAAAAAGCCCGTTCCTTTTGGTGTGAGGCGTCCCTAGAAGGCCATTGCGCCTTGGGCTTTTTAAAACACTGACAACACGCAGACGACAATAAACAAAAATTGAGCCTTCATCTTCACCGACTTCTTCTTTTTGATGTCAACATAGTCACTGTTGAGTTCTACAACACAACACAAAGCTCGCATGACTTCATCTCCTCAATGCTCTTATGACTGTCGTCGTCTTATCCATCTCGCTTTATTATCTCTGGCAACACCCATTATATCGGCTCTATTGAAGATGGGTGACCTCAAACTACTTTATCGTTGTGCTCAAAGACTTATATTTTCATCAATACACGAAAGCACGGGTTTTAGATATGATGAATTTGACGCTCTAGGTGGTTTGGTTTTTTTCCTGATCGACTATTTGCGGTGTCATCTTCAACTTCATTATGTCCTATATTTTCATCTAGGGGCTTTTTTCTTGGAAACATCTATTTGTCTCCTTCATTTTTACACCTTTATTGGCTTCTCATTTTTCTTTATCCTTCTATCATTTACTTGTTTCGATAGGTCTTTGGAACAATTTTTGGTTATCAATGAAATTGTTCAAAAATAATTGTTATATCTATGAAAGTTATATGACAATTGTTATAAAGAAAGCCTTGGATAGTCTCCCGGTTATCAAAAAAATTGTTATGTAGACGAAAAATATGACGGCAAAAACGTTATAAGAGCTTTAGGATGAGAATGAGAACGAGAGTAGTACCTAAGGTAGATTTCGTCCTAATTTGAAACCCTAGTTATCTAACAAAGTTAGCTTAGGATGGATGATGTCTCTTTAAAAGGTTTAGTGATACCTTGTTTTAAAAAAACAATTAAGATTTCATTATTCATTTGATACAATTAGTTACATTTATTTTTAAATTAATAGGAAAGAGCTTAACTTTAACATGATGTTATGTTCTGGCAACTCAGAAGTTAGTTCAAAAGATTGGAACTTCTCACTTTTATAAAATGTTCAATCTTGTATGAATTCCTCAGCAACCCATTTTACCATGAAAGCCAACAATAGTCTTGGATGTTCAAGTGAAATTAGATTTGTAATCAAAATTTACAACTTCGATCCTGTTTTCGCTAACGAAATGTTGCTCTACTCAATCTAATGCTTTGTGTAGGTTCTTCCATCTCTGGTATTATCCACAAGCAAATATCGAGATCTTCGGCGAGGTCAGTGATGAAAAACTTAGATCAGCAAGTGATGAGAAAATTGATCAATCTTCTTTCTGGTAGAATTCTAAGATTGATTTTGTGTAACACACAGGGGATAATCAGCTGGACAATCACTTGTTATTTTGTGTACACTCCATTCTTGATTAATTTATCAAGATGGCTCAAGTCTGTGGTGGATTCTGCTGCTCTAAAGAAAGATGAAACTGCTTAGTCAGGTAATTTTATCTGCCAAATAGATTGGAAGATTGGAACTGGGAAGGTTAAGTAATTAATAGATTGGAAGATTGGAACTGGGAAGGTAAGTAATTAATTTCTATTCTTCCTCAATGAAAGTTTGGTGTTTCAATTTCTATTCTTATTGATGATCTGCATTTTTCTGTTCGAAAATTGTTTTATGTTTTCTAAAGAAAAAAAAAACCTTCTTTTAATTCCTATGTTCAGTTGAATCAGTCCATTTCAATCCTATCATTTTAATTTCATTAAATTGAGATAGGGTGTTGGTTTTACTGCAGGGACCTGCCTCTAATGGGGCGAATTAAATTTATGAAAGTAATGAATGTGTCCTTAATTCTTATGTGAGTTAAGTGACTACTTTTTAGGTTTTATCACTTTAGGACTAAATTTGTCTTTAAAATCATAAATATTGAATCTTAATTTTCTCCAAATAATAGTAAATTAGTTTTTAAAATGGCCTAAATTCTCTTTTTATAATTTTTAAGGAAAAACTTTACAATTGGAGGATCTACATTTGTATTCTTTAAAATGGACGCTTTAAAGTACTTAGTCATTGTTGTAACGTGCACCTTGATTATTATTTCTTAGCTAGGTGGTTACCATGTATTGACTTTTTTTATTTTTTAAGATTTTTTACCATTAGACTATCATGGTGGTTATTTGTCACGTAACTACTTTACTCAAATTATGAGGATACAATTTATAATTTTATCTAAAATTGAATATTGGATGATTTATAATGTATTTGATATGTAATCTAGATTATGTTTTTGTGGTTTTGATTTACTAAGGTCTTTGGCAGCCATTGTTGAAGGGAAAGGGTTAAGGGAATTAAGTTTATTCAATATAGAAGATGGTGGAGCCTATTAGTTAAACATATAATACTAGAACATATCTCAAACTAAATAACGAATATAGCTTTCATAAAAGAATTAACTAACATCTATTTGTCATTTGGAAAATATTGAAATTATGAAATTCAAGTCTACAACAAATTTCTAAATTTACTACCACAATGCCTATTTGGAAAATATTGAAAATATGAAATTCAAGTCTTTTCTTAATCCAAATTCCTTATTTTTAAATTTTAATTTTTAAAATTTTTAGATCGCATGTCAAGTGCACTTTTGTATTATTTTGGTATCCGAACATACTTTTATCTTATTTTTGGAATAAAAAAATGGTTTAAATATGAGAAGGTGCATAGCTCTTTTGTTAATCTATTATTCATTTTGTATGGTTGTGAATCAAATATTGTCAATAGTTGAGTAAGTTAATAAAAAAAAAAAAAAATTTATAAAAAAAAATATAAAATAGGTCAATGACTTGTTAGATAGATGGGTTTTAAAGCCAAAGACCAAATAAGCACAAATCATAAAGTTTAAATACTCGTTGGAAAGTTTTAAAGTTTGGGGACAAAACAAGCTCAAACTTAAGAATTTAAGAACGTAACTAATTGAACGTAAAATCTAAACTCAAAGAGGCAATAATTTTAGAATTGTCTTGGATTCTTCCAAATCGTGTTTAGTTCTTGACGGTACCATAAATACAAACGACTTCATTTACACGTCGCTTTATACTCAAAACTCATCAATGCAAACTCAACAAACCTGTAAAACATCCATTATAGCGCAAACAAATTTGATGAAATTAAATTTTAGAAGAACAGGGAAGAGTAGGGGTGTTCATACATTCCTCAAAAATTAAATTGGTCGACCGAGGGTGGTTAGTCGGTTTTCAAGTATATGTCGGTCGGTGTAGTTAGAAAAATATTTAACCGAAAATTTGTCAGTTAAGTCATTCGGTTTGAATTTTTTTTTTATATTATATTAATATTTTTTCATATGATTAATTTAATTTTCTTATCTAATAATTGTAAAATTAACTTAAATTTAAATGTGTTTCAAAAAATTATTGTGTATTTCGAACCTTTTAAAATTAATTCTCAAAATTTCATTTGAAAATTGTATTACAAATATGTTTTTTAATAAATAAAATATTGAATGAATTAACTAATACGTCGATTTTTATATCATTTTTAAGCAATGGATAGGTCGGTTTTAATGTTGATTTTAACCAGAAATCGATACCGACCAACCAATGAATACTCATAGTCAAGAATAAAGTTCAACCGACAAAAAATATATACTCATAGTTAAGATATTATACGTTTCAATCTCTCTAACTTGCCCATTTGTACGATTTGAGAATAAATGTCAATGACATGATAAATGACCTACATTTTTTAAACAAACTCCAAAACCTTATCTTGAAGCCAAGTTGGTTAAGAATCTGCAAATAGAAACAGTTTTTTTATTTTACTTTCAAGTTGCTCGTCTCTATCTACTTTTCTGTGCCACCAAAAACTACATTAAATCAAAGGAATAGCATGTGGGCAATAGTAATAAATCATTCTGCATTGTAGGATATTTCTAAAGAAAAATAATCATTCTATTTAATTGCCTAACTTTGAATGGTTTAATAATGTTGCTGAGTTAAATATGACCTGCAAACCATTGAAGATCTTTT
>JBBMKA010000018.1:6883310-6895019 GCA_037833695.1 Sechiopsis laciniata
ATATATTTCTTTTATTTATTCCAAAGTCAAAATCTTGACTTTCACAAATACATCTCAGATTCTGATCGCATGAAAAATTCGATAGAAGTAATTGATAAAATGTCCCTACATAGTTTTTTAAAAAATGAAAAACATTTATATTATTAAATAATTTTTTTTATATTTTTAAACAGATTAAAATCCTTTTTACTATTATATTTTCACATAATTAATTGTGTTATATTTTAACAAATTTAGAGGGTGTTTGTTTGTCAATTTTAAAAATAAATGAATTTATTTTCTGTCCATTTCTTTATAATAATTATCATCTTTCTTTAAAAGAAAATATTTAAATTTTTTAACCAAATCAAAAACAAAAACAAAATTTTTGTATACTCTTAAGTTTTCAAAACATTTGATTTTTAAAAATGTGAAAATAGTCTTTGTAATCTTGGTTTTTAAAAAATCAAACCCCATAATTGTTAAGATAGTTATATTCTATTTTACTTTTTGTAAGTCATACTTATTTGCGATGTAATATTTCAAATTACAACAAAAAAAAAAAAAAAAAAAAGGCCATTGTTCCATGGAAATTATTCCATTTTACGGTATAGCTTTAAACATAGAGATTTGTTTTTTGTACTTTCAATAAATATTAAAAGTAACCGATCATTATTTTAAGATTAACATAGGCAGTCATTAATATGTATGGTCAAATTTTTATTTCAAAAAATATATATATAGTCAGATTCAAAAAAAAATTAACATAGGTAGTCATTAATATGATATTGTCACATAGTTTTTTATAATACTTATATTAATGATTAATATTGGTATTAATGAATATTTATAATACATTATTAAATGTATTAATAATTATAAATATAATTACTTTGTGAGAATACTTCATCCAATAAAATTTCTCTTTAAAGTGAGAATACCTCATCCAATACAATTAGAACATTAAATATATGAACCGAAATAGAATAAGTCGCAAATCGAACCCCAAATTGAAGAGAGAGAGGGAGGAAAAAAAAAAAAGGTAACCAGCCTTATTAAGAACCACCATGAATATGATAAATGGAACATAACATATAATAATACAAAGCTAGGTCATAGTAATAATGTATTTTTATAAATAGAATAATGTTTAACAATAACAAGAAATTTTCATAAATGATTTTCAACTAACTCATTAAAATTTCTGCCTTTTCTCATCCCCTTATATTCACTTCATTTCATCACTCTTCCATCACCTCTCCTGTATTGCATGATATTCTTCATTCTCTCTCCCATTCCTCTGTAAGCCAACTTCCATTTCAATATCTCTCTCCTTTTTTTTTCTTTTTTTTTTTTTGAATTTTGAAGTGGGGTTTTGATTATCAACATGTTAGCTCCATTTCCATGGCTGCTTTCTTCTTACCATTGCTAAATATAACCAATTTTCTTGAAAAATAACCTCCATTTTCAACTATTATCGATAGCTTAGTGGTCAAAGACTCAAAAGTTCCTTCAAAAAAAACAAAATGTTGTAGGTTCAATTTAGGGTGATCACCTACTTAGAAATTAATTTTCTATAAATTTTCTTGACCATCTAATTGGTGTGGGGTGAGGTGGTATGTTCTGTGACAATAATCAAGGTGCGCGTAAGCTATCAGGCACTCACGGATATCAAAAGAAGAAAGCAACTTCTATTTTTTTCATTGCTTTTCTTTTTATTTTCTTTCAAACTACTACGTGATCTCGTAGGTTTTACAGTAAGTTTAATCTTTTATTCATATTTTAATACTCTACATCACTTGTGGACTTAGAAACTAGTACACTGCCGACAAGTAATCAATATCGACTGACAAGTGATCATCATCGATAGTAATTGGAAGGGAATGGCTTAGCAAGCAGTTAGGTGTAAGCCCTCCTGCTACTTAGATGCTATGTTATATCACCATTCGACTCAAAAGCTTGCATTTTAATGACACTTTTTCCTTCCCTATTTCTTCCATAAAGCTCACTGATTTTGTTCTTGGTAAACTTCAATATCACTTTTACGATTTTTCTTTATATTCATGAGTATCCAGACCAACTTACATACATTTCAACTATTTTAATAGAACATATCACCCGACCCTACAACATTTAAATATTGAGAAAATGCGTAGGAAATTATTTCCATGGTTTTAGAGTTTCTCATCTTAAAAGTTTGAAATTTTTAAATGTACCCCTAGACCCCAATGTGATTTCAATAAGGTCCTCTGATTTTTTTTCAAAACTTCATGAAGTTTGGGCCTTTTTGGTTCTCAAAGTTTACAATTGAAGTCATTTGGCCATGGTGGTTGGCCTCTCATTAATGGCTGCAGGTAGGTAGATGCCTTAATAACACCGTACAACTAACATGTAGAACTTTACCCTTATAATTACTTCTTCTAGAAAAAAAAAAAAGTAAATTTCATTGAAAAGTTAGTCTATAGTGAGACATTTTTACTTGAGAACTTTTGAAATTCTTTTATACAAGCTTCCAGACAATTTTAATTGTGTCCCATAAACAATCAATGCAGCAGGTTTTCCAGTAGTGAAGAATGAAGAGATTTTCCATCAAGGTCGAGGAAGGAAGGGAAGGCAAAGACGGGAAACCATCCGTCGGACCGGTTTATCGTAACATTCTTTCGAAAGATGGTTTTCCTCCTCTGTATAAAGATTTGAACACAACTTGGGACATTTTCAGGTTACATGCAATTCTTTTTTTAATTCAACTTAATGTTGAGTGGCGGATTCAAACCTTTCACTGTTGAACGAGAATATATGTTTTAACTAGTTGAACTACGCAGATGGTAGTTATATTCTGTTCATGTTTTTGGATACAAATGATTGTTTGATATGAATGGTTTGGTGTTAATATAAGCCTGCAACAGACCATTCTGTGTTTAAAACATGGTTAAATATGTTAAGAAAATAAGTCTATTGGAAAGTTTTTAACTTTTTCAAAGAACGTAGCTGAGATAATGAATCAGAGAAATTGGTTTTTCTTGGATTGTCTTGCAGTATTTCAGCCAAAAAGTATGCTGGGAACCGAATGCTTGGATGGCGAAAATTCGTAGAAGGGAAGGTGAATTATCATCATTTTTCAAAAAAAAAAAAAAAAGATAAAAATGTTTCTTAACTTAAATGATGTGATTGATTGATGTTAGGATGATTCTTTTTCGGGTTTTTTTTCTTTTTCGATATCCAGCCTGGACCTTATATATGGAAAACTTACCACGAGGTTTATGTAGATGTCCTTAACGTTGGTTCTGCACTACGAGCAGTTGGTGCCGAACCGGTAAGCATACTTCTGATATTTCAGATTTTTCAAATTGATATGAGACCATACTGTAAGATCTGAGAAACTAAAGATACGATGATGTTGTGCGACAGGGCTCGAGAATCGGGATTTATGGAGCGAATTGTCCTCAATGGATAATGGCAATGGAGGTTCAGCTGAAACATTATTCAATCTTGTGCTGAATGTTTTATAAGCTGTGAAAGCTATTTGTTGTTGTTTTAGTGTTGGTGATAACAGATAACAGATGCTCTAAATGTTTTGTGTAGGCTTGCAATGGCCACAGTTTGGTTTGTGTGCCACTCTATGATACCCTTGGTAAAGTACTCCTTTTTCTACTTTTTTTTAAGGTTTTTCTTTTTCTTTTTGTTGTTCTATTTTTTATAATTAGTGTTATGAATAATTGGAACAACAATCAATAATTAAAGAAAAATCGCGAGGCAAAAAACACAACGATTTACGTGGTTTTCTAACGTGGTGTTAGATATGTCCATGAGCAGAGGAGATGAACTGTTTTATTTAGAATATAAGAATACAAATGCTTGGTCCGGGACTAGGGTCTTAAGAGAATTTATATAATGACTCTCATAAAACCTGAATACAACATATGACCCAAAATACATAAAAGCCCAATACGAAAGGATAAATCAAATTACATATTTTGACTAGGATCCCCGCTTGCTGACCGAGACTATGCGCAGCATAGTTCAAGGCATTTCAACAATTAGGATGTTGATTTTGGGCCCTCACTTCTTACACTATGCTCGTGACTCGCCCATACTAATTTGCACGAGGCTTGACCACCTAAAAACCAATTATGAGAAACAATAAGAGTTTTAAGTATTATTCAACTTAGGAGCTTGAACTTAGAACCTCCGAGCTCCTAGCATTAGGACACCACTCGAGTGTTATTTTCTAGAAGGCTTTATGGTTCCACATCGCTAGATTGAGATCTGCAGGGCGGCGGGACACAGAGCTAAGTTTGATGCATGTTATTGTAGTTGAGTCACAAGTTAATTACTCTCCTTGATGGAAATACACCCCTTAGTAAAGAGTTGCATCATATCAATACCAGTTTGCTTCTTGCTTTCATATTGAATTCTCTTTTTTAGCCTTTTGTAAGTAAATAGCTTCAAGTTGAACTTTCTGTTGATTCTTAAACTAATAGAGAAGAGGCTAAATGAATTGCAGGACATGGAGCTGTTAATTTCATTATAGATCACGCGGAGATCGATATCGTTTTCGTCCAAGATAAGAAAGCGAAAGAAGTAAGCATTCCAGTTAACAATATGCTTTAGTACATCTCAGTTTAAACCCAAAAAAGAGGCACTTACTAACTATTGTTGAAATTATATGCTTGTTGTGCAGCTTTTCAATTATGAAAGCACAAATCCTAAGAGGCTGAAAGGTGAGAATGATGAGATAAGATGGTTTTCGAGCAACCATTGAACCGATTTACCGAGTTCGATTCCTTTTGCAGTTGTTGTCTGCTTTACATCACTGAAGGGGGAAGACAAGGCCTCAGCAGTGAGCAATGGAGTGAAACAATACTCGTGGGACGAGTTCCTTCGTCTGGTCGGTTTTAAGTCTAAATTGCTCTTTCATCCCCCTCATTTGTATGCCATAGTTAACATGTGAATCTATTTACAATCAGGGAAAAGAAAATCCATCCGAGATCGCTCCTCCGCGACCTCTCGACATTTGCACGATTATGTACACGAGTGGAACCAGTGGAACTCCCAAAGGTGTTGTGCTAACACATGAACTCATCACAACATTTGTTAGAGGAGTTGATCTCTTCATGGATCAATTTGAAGACAAGGTAGTTTCAAAGTTCTAGCTATCGTTTTTTTAACCTTCAAAGCTTTTGCTTTTGTTTTATGACATGTAAATCATCTTGTCAACAGATGACAGAGAATGATGTGTATCTATCTTTCCTGCCTCTAGCCCATATCCTCGACCGCACAGTCGAGGAATATTTCTTTCGTAAAGGCGCGTCCGTTGGCTACTACCATGGGGTATTGTATTCAAATGTTCTTTGAAGAGTAAATTAACTCAACATCCTTGAGAATCAAAACAGCTCATTTTCATTTCTTGTTCTGTTTATGAAGGATATTGATGCAGTAAAAGAGGATCTAATGGAATTAAAGCCGACGCTTTTAGTCGGCGTACCTCGAGTATTTGAAAAAATTCATGAAGGCACGAAATCGTTGCTCGTTATCTTTAAACTCATTAATCCATGACCTTGTTAACATTGTAAAGCAAATCTATATTTCAGGAATCAAAGAAGCTGTACAAATACTCAATCCAGTCAGAAGAAAGGCTTTTGATTTGCTCTACAAATAGTAAGACAATCTTTACTGTTCTGTTCTGGTGGTTGCTTCTTTTCTTGCTGATTCTTATAAGCTCAAAGATAATGCATATGCTGTGAACTTGCAGCAAACTTTCATGGATGAATAGCGGATACAAACAGAACTACGCATCTCCTTTGGCGGACTTATTAGCATTCAGGAAGGTCGAATCCTACACTCTTAATTAGATTTAGTATTCGTGTTTCGAGCTGTCACTTCACTCTAAATTTCAGAACTTATAAGTTGTTCCGACCTTGTTATCGCATCCAACACTAAACTTGTATTGGTTCAGGTGAAAGCTAGATTAGGCGGTCGCATTCGACTTATAATATCCGGGGGTGCAGCCTTGAGCTCGGAAGTAGAAGAATTTCTAAGGGTCACATGTTGTTCTTTATTTGTCCAAGGCTATGGTAAAGAACTCTACCTACACAAAACTATAAGTTTACTGGTAGCTTTTAGCACGTAAAGCACTGACCCGAACATGGAGACACGCTATTATTTTAAAATGTAGGATACGGATATGTCGAGGACACGTTTATTTATAAGCCTAACCCTGAACAATATCAAAATATTTAAGTTTTTATCTCTTTTCCCTCTCCATTCTATATTCTCTCTTTCTTTCCATTTTCTATTTTTTGTCCATCTATTTTTTATGGACGTCTTCATTGACTACCTCTACCATCACTAACCCGTTGTTTGTGTCATCAACCATTTGAAAGAAATAAGTTTTAAATGGTGTGTCAACGAAGTATGTGAAACTAGAAAAAAACAATATTAATCCAGGAAACAAAATTTCGAGTGTCAGACATGTGTCCAAAGAGTGTCTGAAAGTATCGTGTTCAACACTTTGTCAAAATCAAAGTGACCGTATTTTCTTGCTTAACACATATCTACTTTTTAAGACTCTCCATTCTTTGACATTGCAACATATTGTTTTAGAACTTCTTCAAACATTATAAAACATCAATGGTATGGTTTCATTCAGGATTGACTGAAACTTGTGGACCAACAACTGTCGGCTTCCCTGATGAAATGTGTATGCTTGGGACTGTTGGTGCTGTTACACTATTCAACGAGCTTCGCTTGGAGGAGGTTCCCGAGATGGGTTACGATCCGCTTGGGGATCGTCCATGTGGTGAAATATGTGTGAGAGGAAAGACTGTTTTTAATGAATACTACAAGAATCCTGAATTAACGACAGAGTCGATCAAGGATGGTTGGTTTCACACAGGTTGCTCATCACTTCCCTTTATTGTTCTTGTCCAATAACTCATTGGTATTTTACTCATTTCTTCCATTTTCTACTAATATAGGAGACATCGGAGAAATCCTTCCTAATGGGGTTGTGAAGATCATTGATAGGAAGAAGAATCTCATAAAACTATCTCAAGGAGAATACATAGCACTCGAATACTTGGAAAACGTTTACTCGATTACGCCGATCCTCGAAGATGTAAGTTTATGTTATGTTTCTCTATGTTTTTTTTTTTTTTTTTTTTTTTTGATACTTGACTTTAAGATTTTGGTGACTGGAGTTTGCTTGATGTTCCTTTTCCAAAGATATGGATCTATGGGAACAGCTTCAAATCAAAGCTGGTTGCAGTGGTGGTGCTACATGAGGAAAATACCAAGAAATGGGCAAACTCAAATGGATTTTTGTGTTCTTTCTCTGAGATGTGTTCTCTTGAACAGCTCAGACATTATGTTCTCTCTGCGCTCACCTCCACAGCTGAAAGGAACAAGGTAAACATTTAGCGTATGTTTGAGGCAACGGTTGGATAATTATAAATGGTAAGTTATTATAACAAGGGAAGTTACGATATTAATCTACGTTTGAGGTACATGAAATTATAACATGGATTATAATAATCTGTGTTTGGGGTACAGGTTACTATAACGTCTGATTATAATTATAAGAGAGAGTTTTATTGTATCAGGGATTATTATATAACAAGATTGGAGATTATTATAGTTGGGATGAGGGCTTATGGACTAACTCACTTGCTATTATAACTGGTGGACCAAATTAAACACGAATCGAGTTACCTAACTCACCCTTAAACGGTAGGTCAAACACCCCCTTGTTGCTAAAACAAGTAATGTAGTACAAGCCTAGCTCTATTTCATATCGAATAAATACTAGGAAAAACAAATATCTTTCTTTCATTATATATAGAACACCGGGACATAGTTGTACGACCTATAGAACAACTCGTGTTTGTTTTTCTATTCATACGAAAACTATAGATCGTTCTAACTCAGCGTCTCTCATTCAAGCATTTCGAATACATCAACATAACTCACCTTTAAATGGTGGCCCAAACGCCCCCTTACTGCTTAAACAAGTAATGTAGTGCGAGCTAGCCTCGGTTCTACTTCGTATCAAATAAGTAACTACAGAACAACAAATATCTTTCGCGTTCATTTTAGAATTCAAGGACATAGTTGTACGACTTATAGAGTTGATCATGTTTGTTTTTCCATTCATATGAAGAGTATAGATCTTTCTAACTCAACGTCTCTGCCTTGCACCAGTTGAAACGTTTCGAATACATCAAAGGAATTGTGTTGGAACCGCGCCCATTCAACATAGAAGACAATCTGGTCACAGCAACTTTGAAGAAGAAGAGAAACAATTTGCTCAAACATTATGAGGTTGGTTGGAATTTTTCTTTTTCACATTGGATTCTCCAAATCTGAGATTTATTAACTTCCTTTTGTTGTAGGTGGGAATCAATGAAGAATATAAGAACTTGGAGGCCAAACGATGATGAAGTTTAAGAGCTCAGCTGATTAATCTTAAGCATGCATTAAGAACTCTATGTTATAATATAAGTTAAAAATATCCATTTCTTGGGGATATTATTGGGGATATTAATGTTCGAAGTATATGTTACTTTTGAAGGTCCAATAACTTATTTATGGCTTTATCAACTTTTTTCATGTATGTGACCGAGAACTGTATTAAATTTAAGAATAAAATAATCGTTTTTATTAACTTGGTTGAATGAGTCAAATTCAACTATAAAGTTGCTACTTTATTGAATTCAAACTCAAATTTAAAATAGATTAAAAAAAAAAAAGGAATAACTAAAACTTAAATAAGTGAAGAGATATTAATTCCTAATTAATATATTTTTGTCCCAATGAAAAGGCTCTTCCCTCCTTTTTTTAGCCTTGCATTTCAAAGAAGTTCTGTAAATAAGATATTTTGAAATTGATTAAATTACAAGTTCAGTAACTTTATGTTTTTTCAATTAGGTCTTTAAATTTTAACATTATAAATCTCTCAACTTCAAAAAAAATAATTATTATTATCAAGCCGATCATTATGATTTTGTATCCTCTCTAACTTTCAATTTTATCATTTCATATTTTAAAATTAATTCTACCAAAATATTACCTCTACCTATAAGTTTAGTTTCAAAATTTGAACTACAATTTGAAAACTGCAAAAATTAAGCTTAATATTTCTTCCACCTATGAATTTTCTTACTTTATTTATTTTTTACATTGGTTTCTAAAAACCAAGTTTTAGAAACTAAAATAATAATAATTTTCTTAACTTTACTTTATTTTTAGAATTTTGCTAAATTAAAAAGAAAAAAAAAATCATGAAAAATCCTTGTAAAAAAATAATGAAAAAACATACATATTTTTAGATTATCAACGGACAATAGTTTTTTGGTTCTCAAAAAAAAACGGACAATAGTTTTCATAAACTTGATTTTATTTTTTGGCTAAGGATTCAAATAAATTTTGTTAAGAAGATGAAATATATGATAGAAATTTGAAACATGATTAGTTGAGTGAATGAAGCTGCTGCAATTGGGCGTAGAAATCTAGTAAAGGTTTAGCACTTAAATGGAAGAGTGTGTGTTGGCTAGGAAATGGTCATTGATCTGTTTCAGTAGATGACTTTTAAATTGATGTTTAACTTGTGAAGAGGAGTTTCATGGAAAATTTATTGTTTAAGTTTTTTACATAAGTGGGAGGTGACGTGTAATGGGGATATTAAAGATGTTTCATATGAGATGATAACTGTAAGGCTTGTAAAGTGAAGGGAGAAATAAACCAAATAAGAGAGGAAGGGGTGCTAAAAAAAATAAATAAATAAAATAAAATTGGGCATTACTAGTAACTGTTAGAACTTTGATAATAAATATGAGTGTGCATTGTCCACAAGTGGTGACGCGGTGGTCAAAGGCTTAGACTTGAATGTGTGTTTTCCTCAAGGTTTCAGGCTCAAGATCACTCACCTGTAAAATTAATGCGTGCGTATCTCCGTTCCTTGATATATCACAGTGCTTGGCCTAGGGCCGGGTGTGGTTACTCCAAGTATAATAGAGCGAAGCTCTAATTTCTCGATATAAACCACAAAAAAAAAAAAATCATGTGTGCATACGAGTTAGTGAAAGGTGCGTTTTTTTTTTTTTTTTTGAATGTATATAACCAGCTGTTTAAACTAAGTTGTGAATATGCTTGGAATAAGTGGAAAGGAGAAAATTGGGGTGTGAACCACATCGGGTGCTCAAATGTAACAAAAGTGGAGTAGGGAAGTGGAAAGAGTTGGGGAAAGGGTATTGAGAATGCATTCTGGATCCTCCAAAATGGGATCGCTTACAGACTGATTCTCTGGAGATAATGAGCAAATGAAGGGTATAATGGTCGAGGTTTTTTTTTGTTTGAAACAGGAAACTTTTCCATTCGTTAAGAAAATGAAGAAGGGAAAACAAAGGTACAAAACAGTAGAGAAATAAACAAAATGATGGAAGCAAAAATATCAAAAGATACAATGAAGACAAAAGTAGTAGCAAACTAAAAAAAACGCCTCCCAACTCCTATGAATGTCCTGGACAGAATAGCTTGCAAAAGACTTGGGAGAAAATTGCCCAAGAAGATGCTTTCAAACGAGCTGATTCGAATCTGGAAGCCGACGATAATTGAGAATCCTGGAAAACTCGTTGGTTTCTCTCCTACCACAACTCGTAAAGAAGGCTCTTTACTGCATTAGTCCATAAAAATTTAGCCTTTTTTTCTAGAATGAAGGACCAATCAATAATTGATAAGTATTTTGACTGGTATTATTAGAGAACACCCATGGCAGACTGAAGATGTTTAACAAATTGGACCAACAAGTGGCTGAAAATTGGCATTGGAAGAAGATGTGTAAGCTGCTTTCTTCAGCTGAAAAACATAAACAGCAGCAAGAGGTTGTAAAGACAAGCCTTGAAGCTTTCTTTGGAGAATCTCAGAGGTATTCATTCTCCCATTTAAGACAATCCACAAATATACATTGCAACTCTTCGGACTTTTTTATTTCCAAATGACTTTATGCAAGTCCTTATTCATGGGAAGATTATCACCTAAAGAGCCGTGGCAACTTCACAGAAAAGGAGCCAGAGTTTTTCAAGGGCCATACCAAAGTATTTGATGCATTGCCAAGGGAAAAAGAAGATACTAGATCTTTGTCTAAAGATAATAAGAACAAACTTGGAAAGGAGTCTTTGAGGGCAATAGAATCAACCCAAATATCATGCCAAAAGAACGTCTTGTAGTGCACCTCGCCGACGTTGGAGCTTCTTAGAGGTGAGTGATATTTTTCTCCAGGGAGTTTACCATTTTGGGTAAAAGGGGAAAAGTATTTTGATTAATTCTACACCATGAATGCTTAAGGTGGAAGAGGCAGGTGCGGCGGACGATTCTAGACTCGTGGGAAGATTGGAATTGCGATACGGAAAACACACGCCAAGAGATATTGGAAAATTGGGCGTATTCAGGACCAGGCAATAGCACATGGGGATTCTAAACTCTCAGGTGAGTTGTCCTATTTCACTTAAGCAACTCATGGTGATGTCGTTGATTATTTTGATTATAAGGGAAGGAAACTTCTTAGTAGAGAGGCTAAGATTGCTTGTGTGTGTTGAATTTTGGGTGAAACTGTGTGAAGCTATATGAGGTGGAGTTCCAAATCGAGGTGTGTATATATATGTGCAAAATACAAAGAGAGGAATATTTTTCTATAATATTCATTGATAATAGGTGTTTCTTAAATAGAGAAACCCT
>JBBMKA010000018.1:6898476-6916437 GCA_037833695.1 Sechiopsis laciniata
ACGCTCCAGAATCAATGATCCATGGAGATGAAGTAAGACAAGATAAAGCCAGAGAATAATTACCTGATTGTGCCAAAGAAACATAAGGATTACCAGATGACGGCGTGGTCTTTAGCAGTTTCAGAAGTTGATAAATTTGCTCATTACTCAGAGAACTAGTGGCAGCAACAAAAACACTATTAGTTGTGGAAAAAAATTGGCTATTACTTGAACCAAAGACGGTATGTATCAAACAGTTATTGTCTGCCATCTTGAAAAAAAATTAGACGCCAAATAACCAAGAATTGTAATAGAGAAAACCAAACAACGAATAAATGAATCGATTGTCACAGTTACCAAGCGACCTAGAGAGCCGGACTATGTGGCAACTTAACCTTAGATGACGAATGTCAATTGGGACAGCACTCGCTTCAAATCTAGTCGTCGTGTGTCAGGGTCACGAATCTAATTTGGTTTCGAACAGTTGAACCAAGTTGAAATGTTTAAAAGTCTCACTGGTTAGGGTGAAAAAAAAATAAAAAAAGAAATCAAGATTGCTAATCGTCCATGGATGATTTAAGAATTTTAAATATATTTTTATAGGCCACCAACTTGTTACTCTATAGCACAAATACTAAGTTCTCAAGTGAAAGCACAGAAGTGAAAATGGAATTTCATCCAAAATTCCACAAATAAAAAATTGATGCCAAAGCTCCTAAATCTCATAACTTAAACATACGGTCCCACATGCTAGTTTCATCCTCTAAAAAAAATGTAATGATAATACTAAATTTGAATAATCAATTGCCTAGTCTCTAAAGCAACTCATAATACGCCAAGAAAATTTGAGAAAAAATTGAACCTTCCCAGAACGCAGCGAAAGAAGCAATTGAAGACATTTCAGAGTGGCGGCTGTTGTGGCGGCAATTTCTAAAACTAAAATCAAGATTTGAATCTCTTATTATGTATGAGGCTCTGATACCATGTCGATTTTGGAGAGAATAGAATTAAGTTCTTATTCAAATAATTGATGTCAAATAATGTTACAATGCTCCTTCTTAAATAGGAGATATCTTACTCTTCAAGAAGGAAGGCAAGTTTACAAAGGATGAATTACAAAAGGAATAAAACCAAGTATAGAAATAATACAAGTATGGAATAGAATAAAATCAAATAATTTAACAAACTTCACACACACTGGTGGATGTATTTGATCGTACTTTTGATTTTTGTTCCTTTTGTGTTTCACAAGAATATCGAACGATTCTTAACACTCAAGAACTGTGAAGCTCCCCCTGCCAAATTATTATTATGTTTTGTGCATGTACGGTATGCATTTAATTTTTTTTTTTTATCTCATCTACAAAAATATAACCGTCATTCAAATGCGACTATATGTATGCATATGTAAATTGCTGGATGGACGTCTGGAAGAGATTCCATAAATTATTTTAATTTTTCTATTTTATTTTTTATCATCAACCTATTTTTTCATCCGCATAGTACGATTCTATTTGTTATAGTTCTAAATATTTTTAATTCAAATTCTCAAGGAGTTTGTTAGAATGTATCTATAATAAGATTATCAAACAAATTCACAAAAATGATAAAATTATCATTTACAATATATTCATTTAATTACTAAATTCCAAAATACTAGATTTAGACATAAATTTAAACAATCGTAGACATTTCATGTTTATTTTATAAAAACGTAGACATTTGTGCAATCGCTCATTATAAATTAAGTTCATGTTTGAAGGCCAACATCATATTTTACTCCAAAATGGATTTAGTTGCAAGTTTTTTTAAAAATAATAATCGCACTTTCTTTTTCGATAAAAGAAGGCAACCACTCGCAATATGATCATTAAAAATCCGTGATAATAATAATAACCATAGTAGATGTATTGGGGCCCTCTGAGTTGTAATGAAAAAATAGTTTAATTTCATGATAACTCTAAATAATTTCTTAATAGTTCTAAATAATTATTATTTAAACAGAAGTACTAAATCATTTCATAATATGTTGAGTTAGTTAAATCTTTCTTTCTCTTGCCAACCAAAACATAACTTAAAAGTGATATTTTATGTAATTTAGTAATAATAAAATTACAAATTCAATTCTTTGCTCTAAATATTGTTGAATAAAAAAAAAAACCATTTAAAAAGTCTTTCTTCTCTCATCGACGATGGTGAGATATGACATGCCCTATTAGGACTTGAACCCAAAATCCTTTCAAACTCCTTTTTTTTTCTATCTAACAAAAAATTGCTCTCATTTTCATGGTCCCAACAATGTTTATTCAAAATTTTGTAAACTTATATGTAGGAATAGTAAAATTTCAAGCTTAATATTTTGTACCTAAAACAAATGTGCTACTAAACTATATTGCTTTCAGTTGGTCTACAACGTACTGCAATAGAATGTGTTGTTTCCCACATGCATAATTACGTAACATGTATCAACATATGGAAGGCAATACAAATTCAGCAACAATTATGAGATTACATATTTAATCTCCATATTGTTGTACAAGAACATAATACGTATGTAGAATATTTCTTGCACAAGACCAATATTTTAGTGGCATAAATGTGTACCTATGAACTAAATCATAATTTCGAATCATCAGCCTCAAACAAAAAATATAAAAAAAATATATCTTTTTGACCCATAAGTTTGAAGCATAGATTCTATTTAATCCCTATATTTCAAAATCGAACACCCTTACCTTTGACATTACAAAAATGATAAGTTTTAATCTCTAACATTTTAATAATAATCCATTTTAATGGTTGAGATAATAAATAAATAAAAAATTAAAACTAAGAGACTAGATTAATATTAAATTTTAATATACTAATAGAGTGATTTTTTTATAATGACATAAAATAAGTTTATAAAAAGAAATAAGTATCAACATAAACCAAAGTACACACGAGAAGTAAAACTAAACATTATTAAAATATCGAGAAGTAAAACTAAACATTATTAAAATATCGAGTAATAATATTATGAAACCTAGTAAACTTTGGGACTAAAAATATATATTTTCAAAAAATATATCAATAATAGATCCGACAACATACCCATTTTTCGAAATTGACTAGAGAATTCTTTAGCGTCAAATTGAGAAAGTTGATAAGACATACATTAAACAGTATAAGATGTTTTCCAGAAGAAAAAGTCGTCCCCCAACTTATAATGGACAATTTATTCAATCACATAGTAACTTTAGAATGTGAACATTTTGACTCCGCAAATTGTATCATGATTTGTTTGAGAAAAAAAAAAAAAACAATTAGAATTAAGTTCATCAGAATAGGTTAAAATGTAGATATCAAAATAAAAATAAAATTTTTTAAAATAAAAGAAAAAAAGGTCTAGTTGTTGCAAGATTATTTCAAAAATAAAAAAACACAGACAGAGCCTATATTTATAAAGTCAAAATAAGAACGTGCATTACTCAAAAATGAGAAGAATTCCATTTCTACCACAGCAAAAGCAAGTCATTTTCCAGCTAAAAACATATGTCTCAGAATCACAATACCTGGCACATGAGCTATACCTGTTAGTTTCTTGCCACAATATTTGGGGCCATTCTGGGCAAGAATTTAAACATAAGCCGTATAATATCTGTGCGCTTGCACATCGATAAGCAGTCGTAATTACCGATTCATAAATATATGAGCCAGTAAACAACCAAAGATTCCAACTGGGTGAATAGATGTGGTTACCAGTAAACTATCCTAAGCTTCCAGGTTTGTGAATGACTGAATTCAGTCATGTCACTGCTACCCAACTATTAGTGAGTGATAATAGTAGAAAGAAATGTTTGCCAAGGAACCAATTCATAACCAATTCAAAATCTCAACCGTTCATGAGAACTTCATCTGATTAATAAAATCCAGGATCACATTCCATGTCGTTCTTTACAACAAGTTCAAAACCAGCTGAACTATCAAACTTAAACGACAAAAACAACTGGAAGTAGGCTATATGGGAATGCATTTCCATTCTTGTCTACTCGGTCCAAGACCGTAAGATACGTACTACTTACCTTCGATTAGACGCTCGTCCATGCATTAGGCCTACCCATGATGGATCTGAATCCTGAAAATTTTGGAATGAAATTAAAGAAACTCCCCAAGCGGCTATTTGCTGTATATTAAAATTGAACATGGAAGACCCCAAAATAACCTTTCTAATGGACATGGTCTCTAGTCCACGCACAATATGGAGTAATATGAAATTGGGCATGGAGATTATGTGTTTCCAATCATACAGCCAAACCGAAAAGATGAAGATAACTAACACGGTAGCACCCTTTTTAATTTGGCTGAAGGTAGGGTTAGACTACTTACCAGCTTACTTCCTTGGCTAACAAATTAGTATCGTTTGTAAGCATTCCCATAATCATCGCGCCTCTGACGTTGAAACTCCCCAAAATTACCATGAGGCCTTGACGGGTAATTCTCCATATGATTTGGATACTTGCTCCTTGAATCGAGGGCCGCTAAATTAGCTCCTTCGTAATGGGTGTTGACTGACCCACCCTCATATTCAGAATAGTTATGCTGCTTATAACCAGCAAAACCTGAAGCCATTTGCTGGTGCACTTGTTGCTGACGCCTTTGGGCATCAAGTTGAAGAAACTCATCCCATTGTTTTGCATGTGTGCTCCTCAAATGAGCCAATTTCTTCATGTAGTTCTCTCTCATCTCCCTTATAGTCTTTATATAGAACCATAAGTAAAAAAGCACAAACTTGAAATTAAAATCACGAAGTGTACAGAAATTTCAGTCATGTAAAAAGATCCAAAATAAAATATCCAAAGAGGGAAAAAAATCTCAACATTGAAAAATAGGAAAATACGCCAGGTGCCATTTGATGTATGATTGCAATGATATTCATAGGAGATCCATACCTCACGGTGTTTATAATTTTCATCATCTTCTTCCTTATCACGAATCTTTCCAAGTTCAGTTGCTTCCCTTTTATACTCCATCTCCAATTCTTCGAGGGACTGGGGAAAAGCTGGATACTCAAACTGACGCTTAGTTTGCAAATCAGATCCTCTTCCCTCACTATCCCATCCTTCAGTTCTACCATATGCACTCTTGTTCTGATAACTATCATATGAACTGAACGAGCTGCCAGAATAAGGGGGCTGACCTGGAGACTTCGAGTGGCTTGAACGACTTCTAGCTTTGTCATTGTTATAAGCTTCATAGTAAATGAAGAACAAAGTTAAAAACAAACTAATGCTAGGATGTATTGTGGTTATATTCGACATGATCATCATGAAATCATATGAAGAGACCATTTGTTTCGAAGACAATCTGACCAATTCAGATCCTATCCTTGAAAATTACTTCAGAGTCGCATACATAACTTGAACAGAAGAACTTACCTCATGCTGCAAACAAATATAAGCAACAAATAGCATTATTAAAAGATAAAGAGAGAATAAATCATACAAAGATGAAGAAAACAAAGATAGCTACAAGCTATGACATAGAATTACCAGCTTTCTATCGATGTAAACATATCCTATGCTTTTCCTACCTGGAACTGAGCCCCTCGAATATTTTTGCATATCATCACGAACACGGTTTTCAACAGCCTTCTCCTGTCTGCTAAACCTAGGTTGAAATTGTGATGCATTTGTAGGACCAGATTGTGATCTATGGACGTCGGCACGTTGGGATCTTGAAACAATTGGACTTCGCTCAGGTGACCTGGATCTACTCATACGAGAACTAGAAGTACCCTTCTGATCACCATCCTCTTTAATTATCTTGAGCACTGCATCCACTCCTTTTTTCAAAATCAACCTGTCCTTGCCACTAACAATGATGAATCTCTCATCCATTTTGATCTTACAACCAATATCCTTTTCAATTTTCTGCAGAACCCTATCGGTGAAAAGTGTTCTCACGTGTTTATCCCTGGCAGGTACCCTTTCAAAAAAATCTTGTGCTTTTCGATTTGATCCCAAGGTAGAGGGGCATCCCTATGAATAAACAAAAATAGCAAAGTAGCATTTGTTAAAATAATGATAACCCGCTTGAATTCTACCTTCTTGTGAAGAAAAAGTTGTGATTTTAAAGCAAATAAATAAGTTCCAGAATGTCAACTTCTCATAAGAAAACTATCTTCCTGCAAAAACAAATCATAAGGCATCAAATACTCTCATTGCCTCTGCCCTTGCACACACACACATGTAATGCAAGCATGTGGATGCGTGAGGAGGTTTTATTCTATGTACTCTCTCTCTCCCTCCCTGCTCATTCTTTCTCGCTTTCTTTTTTTTTTTTTTTTTGAAAACCGGAAAATCAGAGTTTTGCTCCACTATACCCGAGGTAACTACGTCTTTCTCTAGGCAAGGCACCGGGAGACATCGAAGGAATGGAGATACGGGAGATGTCTATAAATTAATGCCACAGGTGAGGCTCAAACCTCGGAACTTTGAGGGTAGCACACCTTCAAAGCTCAAGCCTTCGACTACTGCACCACCCCTTGGGAACCTCTCTTTCTTTCTTTCTAGCTTGTTCCCTTCTATACCTAACCCATTATGGATACTCTCTACCAAAAAAATTTGACACTCTCTGCAATCATCTGGTGAATATGTTCAAGAACTTTTTTGAAGCAACATCATTGATGTGAATACATATCCTTCTTACTGCCTCAATATTTTAAAAGACTAAAGGCGGCCTCAAGGCTTTTCCTCTTGAGAAGGCAAGGTGTTAGCCTTGAGGCAGTATGAGGCGTAAGCCTCAACTTTTATTAAAAATATTATAAAAAGTAAATTTGTGTAGACATGTATGGTAAAATATAATACTTACGTAAAAATACATAAAACATAACACCAATACTAATAGGATTGAGTTTTTTTGGAATAATAAACAGTATCTTTATGAATGAAACTTAAGTGAATTCTCCAAGCACCTATAGTGAATACAACAAAGAACTCCAAAAGGACATGCTAGAGGAAAATAAGCCAAAAAATGATAAAAATAAATTGACAATTCTAAAACAATTGTGTCTTTCTAACAAAAGAATTCATAAGAGAAAAACTATATTATCATGGTTCAAACCCTTATATTATAAGAATGTAAAATATTAATATTATTATTCAAGTTATTCTACGAGGCGAAGGGATTTTAAGCCTCAGTGTGTAATCATCGAGGCATAAGCCACTCTTGTGTGAGGCATAAGTCTCTTGTGATCCAACCAAGGCATAAGATTCAAGGCTAAAAATTAGAGCCTCGCCTTGAGGCAAGGCTCAAGGCGTAAGCCTCAATAGCCTTTTAAAATATGGGCCTTACCTTCACAATTGACTCCCAACTCGAAATTATGCATTGAGATTTATGCAATTTATTGCATACATCCTCAAGAGGATAGGAATATATTGGAATTAAAGTGCTAATTAAAAGTGTTCAGCTTCAAAACCATGAGGCTACTTGGGCCTTCATAGTTAGTGAATCAGCAATGTCATACATTCTGCCTCAAGATAAGGTGAAAGTATGTTTGGTGGATAACGGGGCAGTCGTATGATCACATATACAAGAGTTTATATGTTAGTAAAATTCAGTCAGATAAAAAGGAATGAAAGAGACACTCGTCGGAGAGCAAAGTATCGAGGCCAGTGGGATAACTGATTAAGAATTCACGCCTCACGACTGCCCAAAGATTATATAGCCATCAAAGGCATCCATTGAAGTAACTTCTCTAATTCAAAGTCCATAATCCAGATCCTAACACTTAGCATGTCCTACACAAAATTATCGATATACTAGACAGAAGACTACAAATAGAACAACAAAATTACTAACATGAGCTTAACAATGTATTAAAATGCTGAGAGGAATTCCAAATGTTCCATAGGATGTCAAAAGGACATAGTCTGGTACTAAAATAATCTCCCCCTCAAAAAGATGTACCACTGTTCCAAATGAGTACAAGGCAGCCTAATACAAGTAAGAATATACAACAGAAGTCATATCTCTCTAGCTAGGAAAAATCTATGTGCAATAACTTAACGAAGTAAGTTTTTAAAAAAAAAAAAAAGTATAACTTAACAAGATCCATAGAGCATCGATAGTACTAATAATACCTGAGTAAAATGGCCCGATACTCCACATATTTTGCAGATCATTTCTTCCTCTTTTCTCTTCTTCCAATTCCTCTCTGTAGCTTTTGACTTGGCCTCCCAGACCTTAGCTTCTCGGCTGGTAAAATCAGTTGGGACAGCATTGGGATCACGGGGTTCATCCTCCTCGTCAGAACCAGCTTGAGACCTTTTATTAGTATTTGTCTTCTCTTGTGCAGCAGTTGCAGCCGATCGTGGAGGGCCAGTGTACTCTTTGTAGAGTTCACTAAAGTCATCATCGGCATCCACATCTGGTGAATTCGCCATCAAAAAAAGATCAACTTCAGTTGAGCTCCTGCATTTATAGCAACAAACCACCACCAATCAATGTCTAGAAATTTGGCAACCGGCTAGTTAGCAAACCATTAAAAAAAAAAAAAAAAGAAGAGAAATGCCCATTTCAGACTAAAAAACGCCTTAAATTGGAAAAGGGGTCAAATGAAATAAACAGGTAGAATTCGACAGAGGAAGGAAAAGGTGATACACTTGCGACTTGCAAGAACTTTAAAATTTTGGCTTAATGTTAATCACATTCTACACTCGAGGAGTTAACATCTATAGCCCCTGTAAGTTGTATCAGACCAGGAAAAGAAATAAGCCAGTACCATTTTTTGAAGATAATGAAATAAACCAGGAAAAGGAAAACTCAATGGGTGTCGCATTACGGAGCTACCCTTATCCTAATTCAAAAATCGGAAAGAAATAAAAATAAGTGCAACAAAGGGGAGAGCCAATTAGAGAGAGATTCTGGTAAAACATGAAGAACGATCGGGAATCAGAGAAAAGCGAACGAAAGCAAGACAACATGAGAGCGGAATATAGAATCCGGCAGTGGAGAAGGAAGAACGAAGTAAAAGACGAAATCGATGAGGGGGAAATGATAAATACCTTGTCGCCGGAGGAAAGAACGCGGCGGAGGCGGAGGCGGAGGCGGAGACTGCAGCCGGCGGAGAAAGAGGTGGTCTGTGTTTTTATGGCTCGAATTACCGCTGAATAGAATGAGACTCCGATAGGGTTTCAACCCGAAGTATGGTGTACGATGATAATGCTAAATTACTTATATGCCCCAATGATTTGGGGTATTGACATTGATTTAGGTTTAAATGAGATATTGAAGAGTTATATTGAGTAGTTAAAAATTGAGAGTTGTGCTAAGAACTCGTTTGGATGTAGTTTTGTGCAGAGGAGTTAGAGTCAAAATCTTGTTTGGATGTAGATTTAAAATGAGTAGTTATTTTTTGTAGTTAAAAAATAAATGATTAAAAATGAGTTATTTTTATTGATTTTAAATTAATGATTAAAAATGAGTGATTATAAATGATTGAGTAGTTATAAATGAATGGTTAAAAATGAGAGTTATTTTTAAAAGTAAAAATGAGGAGAAATTAATAAAAACTCGTTTGGATGTAAGTTCTCAAGGAGGAGTTAATAATGGAGCGAGTGAATATTTGTTTATTGGGAAAATTTCTTGAAGGAGTTTGGATGAGGTTTTTAGTTATAAATTGAGAGATGTAGTAACAAATTTATTTGGATGAAAATTTCTTTTGTAAAGAACTTAGAGACAATAGCTTGTTTGGACGTAAATTTGAAATGAGTAGCTATTTTAAATAGTTAGAAAAAATTATTAGAAATGAGCGGTTAAAAATGAGTTATTTTAAGTAGTTATAAATGAATTATTAGAAATTAAGATTTATTTTTAGTAGCAAAAATGACAACTTATTTTGAGTAGTTATAATAACTCGTTTTGACGTGGTTTTATGATGAGTAGTTACAATAACTCATTTTAAATTCACCATAAATTCAACAAACAACCACTTCTTATAAGCTTGTAAAGAAAGACTCGTTGAGTAGCTTTTTTTTATATTCGTGAATGTTTGGATCAGTTTAAGTGTACATTATTCTTATGAGATATATTAACTGATCTTACGACATTTAAATGTCAATAAAATTTTTAGAAAATTAATTTCTAAGTAAGTAGTGACCATGAAATAAGCTTATAATCTTTTGTTTTAAAGTCATTTTGATCCTAGAAAACTTCCCAAGTGATATTATCAATCTGCATATTAATATTCATAATTTATTTTAAATGCTTTTGAATCCTATAATATTTGACCAACAAAAGTATAACTCAATTAGTATAAGTTTTTGTTCGATTTTTCATATTTCTAAATGGTATGCGTTGAACGCAAAATAATAATAACATTATCAAGTTTTATGCTGTATTTTTAACTTAATATTATCAAATGGCCCATCTATTAGTATTTGGGTTTGGAAGATTTTGGAGGGGTCTCGAAAAGATGAAACATTGTTTGGTATGATATTTTTGAATGGGATCAAATATTTAGGAGTAAAAGTGACGATTTAAAAAATAAATAAAAAAAGAGAGTAAAAGTGACATAATCAAAAGGGTTGGAGGTGTATTGACTTGGTTGATTGATTGTATTCAATTCAACTTCAAGTCATTGATGTAATACTAAAGTACCCTATAAGTAGAATTTGTGGTTCTCCTCTCCAATTTGAACTAAAAAAACGTAAAACTAACATAAACAAGGTATGAATTGTTGAATTGAGAGGGAGGGTGGTGTAAAAAAAACATTATTTCATATGCGAGAAAAAAAGTGGTTGGCGTGTTTGAGAGGTTTACCACTTACTCCTCCCTAAACAAAGAGAAGAAAACAAAAACTCGAATCCTAAAACTCTCTTCCACTCATACCATACAGCCCTAAATGTTTTAGGCCTTCGACCTTTTTTGGTTTTTGAAAAAAATAGAAAGAAAATTAAAATGCAAAAAAATGTACATACCTCAAATACTCTCTCCTTTGCCCCTCGGGAGTGTTTGTGCGCATGCATTTATCATCTCGTATTCTCTCCTTCCAATAAAGTGGAAATCACTCTAATAAATGGAGGAATATGAGGAGGTCGTATATCTCTCCAACTTTCATGAGTCAAAATGTCAGAGAATATTCTATTTTGTTTCATTGGGAAAGATCTTTTACCTGAAGCTAATCTATATGGATTATTTAAAAAATGTTATGTGGAATGTGTGAAAAGTTCATAAGTATATTTTGATTGATTGTGTGGCTGCAAACGCGCGCACACACACATATATATTTCATTTTCGATTGACTATTATGGATAAGAACATGGTTTTTTTTTTTTACAAAGTTTTGTTGCTATTGGAGGTTTCAAATGCTGTTATTCAACAATAAAGGATGGTGTTTCGACAAGTTGACTTCTCAATTCAACTGCACAATTTTCGTATGTTTTGTATGAAGGATGAGGTTATGAAAGTATTGAGAGCTCGACTAGTGACAATGTTGGATGTCGATGCGAATGTTGCAAGTTTTTATTGGGGATGTTTTGCCTGATTTCGTGTACTAATGGATATCCAATCCATTAAGGCAAGGTTTGATGTCTAAAACTTAAGATGGTGGATAAGACATTTTCATATCTTGTTGTTCCAAGAAGTTGTCGGAGTTCTATTTCACTCATCACCTTGTAGGTCATATCAATATTTTTGTGACTAGGAAAGAAGAGCTTATGGTTCGACAAGGAAATTATAGGTATGGACCTTGGTTAATGACACATAAGTCTAAAAGAAATATAACAAAGTGAATGATGATGACATTATGATTAATTTCAAAGGGAATACTGATGATAGACTCATTAATTTGAAAGGAAAAGATGAATATCACAGACCAATCAACAAGCCACTTTATTAAAAACATATTTAATACATGGCTAAGCTCAAAATATGGAAGCAATAATAAAATAAATAATGGATATGACATAGCTATTGAGCACACAATTCAGGTATTCTACATGGTTGTGGTCACCAATGAATAATTGTACTATTGAACTATCTGACATTGAACATGTACCACGTTCCTTAACATTATACCTAGACACTCAAGGTCGCTGAGTATTATGAAAACATTAGAGTATGAAATGTTCGAGAACTAGACCACTCTTAGACAATATAAAATTTAACTCTAATTTTATTTATGAAAGCAAGTATAGTGGTTGGAGCACTTGGGATGAAAAAACTAGGTTTGTTTTTATTAAATTATAAACTAAACCCTAATATGTAGAACTTAAAAAAAAGAAAAAAGGAAAAAAAAAAAAAAAAAAAAACCTAACTTCTTTTTGTTTGTTAATTTGCAAATTGCACCGGCGAGTTTGAAATTCGAGGTCAAGATCAATAACAATAATTTTCTAGTGATCCAGTGCGGAAGCTCTCTTGTTCATCGTCGTCTGCAATTCACAATCCTCGGGCCTCGAGTAATTTTCCCGTTGTTTTGATTCCATTTTTTCGAAACTGGAGGCGGACCAGCCTTCACCCTCGGCGCCGCCGTGGCCCTCCGACAACCACCGCCCCAATTTCAACCCCTATGTTCAATTCCCCAATCATCATCCCGGGCCTCCTTTCTCCCAGCCCAATTATCCGCAACACCGGCCACCACCACCAACCCCGCCGCCGCATCAGCATCATCAGCCACACCAGAACCAGCAGAATAACTGGAACCACCCTGAGTTCCACCGTCCCCGGCCTCCTTTTAATGGCAAGAATAAAGAGGGGTTCGAAAACGGTGGGACGAGGCCGAATTTTGGGAATCGAAGTGATTTGGGGCGCAAACGGCCTAGAAACCATTCCAGCATAACAGCTCCTGCAGGTATTTGATGTTTTGATGAATCATAAAGTGCAGGAAATTGCAAAACTGATACTAATACATGAATTTGTTACTTCTGATAGTCGACCTTATAATTCCCTGCTAGATTATGAATTGAGCTTAAGAATTTCTCTTTCAGTCTGTAAAAAATGTGGCTCTAATTTTTCTTCTTTGTTGCGCCTTTTAAAACTTAGAAGTTTAAACTATTTCTTTTACCAGAATCTATTAGTTTTGCACATTTCTTTTCCACCCCTTAGTTCTGTTTAATGCATTTTTTCCGGTGATGAACTTTTCTTCAAGATCAAGAATTCCAAGAATATTTTGCAATAACGTGGAGACATACGTTAAGTGTATTAACAGAATACTCTTTAACTGTCTAATATTAGGCACATGGAAACCTTTTAATTCAAGAACTTTATGATATTGCTTTTCTTTGGAGTAATCAATTTTTGTTCCTCCATAATGAATGTGATTGAGATGGTTAAGTTTTATTTATTTTTATTCAGATCATGCTGAGACTGGTGGTCCTGTGAAATTGTATGTTGCACAAGTTCCCCGAACAAGAACTGAAGAAACTGTAAGTTTTAATTTCCATGGTTTGCCAATTTGTATAACTTTGTAGCGGAAGAGTTCATTGGGAAGGAAGATTTAAGGTCTTACAATGTTTTCCCTTGCAATGTATTGATATTCAGAGGAAAGCTTTAGCCCTAAGGCAATACAAAACTCAAAGGTAATTGGAGAGGACTGGTAATCTCTCCCTTTCCTCTCTTAAGCCAAAATTACTAAAACTGAAAGCTAAAAAACTGAAAGCACACAATCATAGCCCTAAATACTCCTTATGCTTCCTAATGAACCCTACGCTACCAGTGGTCTCCTCTAAAATTCCCAACATTTCTTCTATCTCGTGAGAGATGGATTGTCCTTTCCTTCTTGCTGCTCCTTCGATAATGTTTTGTTATAGGGGGTTCAACTGTTCAAGAGTGCTGTAACTAAGTGGTTGCACCATTTCACAAATTCAAATCAACTGTGTTCTTCAAATCATCCAAAAGTACAAACATAAAGTTATTCCATAAAAACCTCAATATTGACTTTTTCCCCTGGAAACCTTCGAAATCAAGACGCAATGATGCATTACAAAAAAGATTGTTGTATACTCATTATCTTTTTGTTTTGTTCCAAGTATTTTATTGGGAATTTACCCTCAACAACACATTTTACCTCTTGTATTATATTTGCAGCACAATTTCTAAAATATTTCATCTATAGCACATTGATTTCTATCGGTGATTAAATTCTATCACTGATTGAATTTTATTACTGATTGAATTTTATTATTGATTGAATTTTATTGATGATTGAACTCAACCAGTGATAGAACTCTATCATTGATTGAATTATATCGGTGATAGAAATAAATTTGGATTTCATGCTACAAATGAATTAGTTTTGATTTTGTGCTATAGATGAAAATATTTTGCCCTTTTTTATTATACATGCAAAATTCCCTATTTTATTTCTTACTCCAGTAGACTTTTTTTTTTTTTTTATAAGAAACAATTTCATTATAAATATGAAATTACAAGAGGGCTCATGGCCTTTAAAAGTAGGCACCTAAATGTTTGCAAATTCAGCACTTCATTTGTTTCTTCATAATATCAAAGTCATCTCACTTCTTAAAGCCATCTCAGTTCTTAAAGCCATGATTTCATATAACTAACTAATATTAAATCTTTGGTTTCAGATTCGTCCCTTGTTTGAAGTACATGGAGACATAGTCGAGATTGTAATATTAAGGGATAAGATAACTGGACAACAACAAGGTATTCTGTTCATTATAAATTCCATGCCATTTTATTGTTCTGCCATTCAATGGGTCGACTAGAGCATCAATATGTTCATTTTGGTCTTTATACTTTTTGAGTATGACTGTATGGAATCAGCGTGTTGTTTTGGTGTATTTACTATTTTCTTACACGTAGTGTTCTGGTGTGAAAACTATGTCTGGTGGCAGTACCTTGTCCTTTCGGAAATTTGAAAACTTGGCACTCTGGAGAACATTATATTTTATATATATTCTGTAAAGTACTTCTAGTTGATTCCAAAGTGAAGCATCCCCTTGTCAAAGCTAACTATAATTCATTGGATTACTTTCATCTCATTCCTTCTAGATATCTTTGAAACACTTGTTAATTTAATTATTACATTCAATTAACACCATCTCTCCCTGTTTTATTTATTTATCTTTTTATATGGCTCTGTTGCTTTAAGTTGACTTTGTCGTGCTTCTTTTATGGTTATCATCCTTAATTGAAGTTCTAAATAGCTAGAGATCTCTTTTGTAATCCCTCATGGGATGCTACTTGAATTTCATATATCAATAAAAAAAATTCTTATCCAATGACTGAAGTGTCATTTCTAAAATTCTTTTATGGTTGTTTTTTTGATGACCCAAAAACTTGGAGCTTTGCTTCTATAAACTCGGGGCACCACTGACCCGTTTCTAAATTGTGTCATCGGGATACATCGTAGGACCAAAAGCGAAATTGGGAGTCGCCTAGCTGCCTCAAACTTAAGATCTCAAGAGGAGCACACCCTCAAGGGCCTAGGTGCTTGACCACTACGCCGCTTCTAGGGGATGTTCTTTTATAGTTGTTGTTGGTTTATGTTTATTTTAGTATTTTCATCTTTTTAATTATTTGTTCTTTTTAGGATTAGATTAAATATTATTTTTTATCTTTTCCTTTTATGACTAGGTAGTATCGTTTGCTTTTATGACTAGGTAGTATCTTTTCCTTTTATTATTAGATTATCTTTTCCTTTTATGATTAAAGTTGTATCTTTTCCTTTTATAATTAAGCCATTTCTTGTAGTCTATTTAAACCCATTGTTGGGTTCATTATTAAATTAAGAATTTAGAAGAATTTAAATTCCATCTTTCAACATGGTATTAGAGCTTCAAATTTTTCCTTTGATCTGGGTTCAACTTTTTCTCTTCTCCTCCACTTCTTCATCACCTTCTTCCTCTTTTAGATTTTTTTTTTAAAATTTTATTATTATTATTATTTTATTTTTCTCATCTCAAAACCTAGAAAATACAAACCTTCCTCTCTATTCTTCCTCACTTTTTTTTTTTATTCATCGAAAAAAAAAATCAACTAAGTTTTTTCTCTTCAAAGGTGTCAATGAACTGCTGGCAATCGGAAGAATCATCCTAGTACCTGTTCTGACCAGTATTCCCAATTGGCTCTGACCAGTATTCCCGATTGGCCCTGACCAATATTCCCGATTGGCCCTGTCCAGTATTCCCGATTAGCCCTATCCAGTATTCTCGATTGGCCTTGTCCAGTATTCTCAATTGGCCTTAACAGCAGTATTCCCGATTGGCCTCGGTAGCACTAATCCAATTGGCCCTGGCAGCACTTATCCAATTGGCCCTGACAGCACTAATCCAATTGGCCCTGATAGTACTCATCCAATTGACCATGACAGCACTCATCCAATTGGCCCTGACATCACTCATCCCAGTTGGCGGCGCATCATCCCAATTCACACCATCATCTCAATTGGCGCATTATCATCCCAATTGGTGCATCATCATCACAATTGATGCTCACAATGACCAATTCTGATAAATTTGATTCCAAGCTTGGCTTGTATTCCATATACAATCCAGCTTGAGGGAGAGTGTTGGTTTATGTAAATTTTAGAGAAAATGTATTTTTTCTTATTCAATAATGAAACCAATATTGGGTTTAAATAGACTACAATGGATGATTAAAAAAGGAAAAAATAATACCTAATTATAAAAGAAAGAGATACATGACCATAATAGGAAAAGATAATAGCTAACCATAAAAGGAAAATTTAGAAAATAATATTTAATCTAATCCTAAAAGGAAAAAATAATTAAGATGATAAAATACTAATATAACCATAAACCAACACTCCCCCTCAAGCTGAGTTGTATATGGAGAACAAGCCAAGCTTGAAGTTAAATCAATCAGAGTTAGTCATTGTGATGATGATGTGCCAATTGGAATGGGCGATGTCAGGACCAATTGAGAATACTGATGTCAGGGTCAATTGAGAATATTGATGTCAGGACCAATCGGGCATACTGATGCCAGAATCAATCGGGAATACTGATGCTAGGACCAATCGGGAATACTGATGCTAGGATCAATCGGGAATACTAATGCCAGGATCAATTGGGAATACTGATGCTAGGACCAATCAGGAATACTGATGCTAGGACCAATCGAGAATACTGATGCTAGGACCAATCAGTAATACTAGACAGGACCAATCGGGAATGCTGGACAGGACCAATTGGGAATAATGGACATGACCATTTATAGAACTCTTTTCTTTTCTTTTTTAAAAAAAAAAAAAAAAATTCTTGATTACATTTGAGGAGAAAAATGTAGGAATAGAGTTCGACACTACTAATCATCTTCTCCGACTTTAAATCTTGTCCCAGCTTCTTGAGAGTTTGAACCATTTGAGGAGATAGAGGCAATTGTCTGAGCAACCAAACCTGCACCTTTCATTGTATGCCTTATAATTTCTTGCAGTGCATTTATCTATTTTTTTATTGAATGCAGGTGACTCTGTACCGGGGAAATTATCGGAAGTTGTATACGTGTGTTGCTTAGCTTTTCAATCATGAGGTTTTCCATGTATTTTCCAGCACGTATATTGTGTATGGCCTATCTTCTTGCAATGTTCATGTAACCGAGAGAATGTGACTAAAAAGTCGTTCTATTATTCATTGAGTGGCAATGCCATTATATAAGTGTTACAATGGGTCTAACGAGTCTAATGGGTCTAGATCTAATAAAGCAATAAACTATACTAAATACAAATATACATTTAACTCTAACACTCCCCCTCGCTGGAGCAAATATATCCATCATGCCCAGCTTGTTGCAGAGGTAGCTTATCTGAACTCCATTCAACGCTTTGGTGAAGATTTCACCCAACTGTTCTCCAGTCTTCACTTACCTTGTCGAAATCAAACATTGTTGTATCTTCTCTCGAATAAAATGACAGTCTACTTCAATATGTTTTGTTCTTTCATGAAACACTGGATTAGAGGCAATGTGGATCGCTGCTTGATTGTCACACCATAGTCTTGCAGGTAATGTGGTTTT
>JBBMKA010000018.1:6926841-6944456 GCA_037833695.1 Sechiopsis laciniata
TGTTTTCAAAAAAAAAAAAAAAAAAAAAAACAAGAGAGCTCCAAATAAGTGACCATGAGACGACAAACTACAAAAACTGAGAAGAGACTGATTCTACTTGAAACCCCCCTTTCTTCAAAAGCATACAACTGGCCCTCGAATACGAGCTAATGACAAAGGCAACTGACAACGGAAGAGGAGGCGAGGGAAAAAAGAACCCCAAACAAAAACCTATCTCAAAAGAAGAACCACATTATGTAGACCTAACAAAAGATCCACAATTGAAGATAACCCATAAGAAAATCTTCAATACTGAGCAAACAAGGATAGCTTTAAAGAGCTTTAACTGTTGGAGTCTTTGACAGAAAATTTCTTGCATTTGCAAACCACATGCCTTAACAAGGGAGAATAACTTCGGTTGAAAATAGATTTTTTAAAGCTTCTACAAAAGGAACAAAACACAGAAAATTAGTAGCAAGAACTAGTAATAAATAATTAATATGAAGAAACAAGAAAAGAACAGAACATAAAAAATAACCAACAAATAACTAGAAAAAAACAGGAGTCGTGTTAGTACATCAATTATAACTTAACTAATAATAAGAAAAAACAAAGAAGAGAAATGGAAAGAAAAATAGTAATCATTCAAAGGAAAACAGGAAAAAAAGAGAACATAATCGTCTATCCAAAAGGGAATGGAAAAAAAAGTTGAACAAATAAAAAAAGTAAAAAGAAAGAAATAAAATAATAAGGTGAACAAAAAAGAGAATTTGAATTAAAAACAGAATAAAAAAATTAATGAAAGAAAATGAAACTCACCTCAGCTGTGGTGTGAGGCTGTCAAAGAGAAAGAGACACCATGCAGTTTTTTTCTCTTCTATCGTGAGTCAGCTCTCTCTATATTACCATAAGGTGAAAGGCCTATGTTTTTTAGGTCAACCAATTCAACTTCTGTATTTTCATATTTCGGTGCATTTTCTATGTTACATGGGCCCACAGTGATAGCCCACCACTAAATAAAGTTGGAATATTAACCGCTTGAATTAAATACCCATAGCCAATGATCCACCTCAAATATAATGAGGCTTACGCCTTTTCGCGAGGCATAAGCCTTGTGGCCTTTTGTTACTACTTGCTGCCTCGAGGCGTACGCTTTGACCGATTTTTGAAACATTGGTAAGAACATGAATATTCTTTCTTCCTCCAAAAGAAGGCCAAATAACACATTCAGAGTTGAACCAATAGGTGATCAAAACTTAGAATGGCCCCAAAATCATCCCTACATTTCTTATAAAAAATGAGTGAAGCGGAAGTTGCAATAGTTCAACCAAGGAACAATGGAAAGAAAGAAAGCTTCTCTTTTTATTCACGCTTTCCATAAAACACTCTTCCTTATCACTCCTTAAGTAGAGGTAAATATTTCCAAAATGAGTAGTACTCCAGCAGCGTCATGTATCTCTTAGTAACCTGTTGGTTATGGGTTCGAGTCGCAAATGTTATTAGTTGAATTAAAAAAAAGGTAGAGATAAATATTGCGGATACAACAATTCTTTATATCCATTGAACCCAATTGAGAATAAACTCAATTAAGGAGTTTGGGAGGTGAAAGAAATCCACTAGAGCCTGCAAGAAAAGCTGTGAAGATCCTTGAGAGCACAAAAAAAAAAACTAAAAAACAGAAGGATGACGACGAACAAGTGACGATTGTCGGCAAACAAAAGAAGTGAGCAGAGGCTGGAGGTGATGCACAAAAATGCGACACCCAGGCCGGAAGAAAAGCGAGACACATCGAAGAAAAAACATTAAAAAAATGCCGAAGGTTTTAGGATTTTGGATTGCAGGGGAGGGTTGTCCTGTTTACAATTATCAATAGAAAAGTAGTTTATTTCGATTTATGTTATTTGTTAATCTTTGTCTTTATTCAAATAAGAAGTTTTTGTGACCATTTCATTGACAGGTATTCTCACCTTATGGCTGTGTTGAGGATATTTTTATCATGCATGATGAGCTGAAGCAAAGCCGAGGTGTGTAAAATTATCTGCTTGAGTGATATGACTAAGAAACATTATGATCCTTTTGTTAAATTTATTGACAGAGACATAAATAGTTCAAACCCTTATCATGGAAGTAGGTCTAAAATGGTATTAATTTCCAATTTACTGCATAGAACAAGTCCATATGTCCATAATTTCTTTAGTATGTGTCATGAAATTTGTTCAAGATGAAATTATGAGCAGATCATGATTAGAGCTAAAGCTCTATTCTGATGGATAAAGTATCTATGGTTTCATCATGTCGTAACATCAGTTGGACTTGACACATTATTTTTAACATTTAACATCAATATTTTATGAATAGGCTTCAACTTCTTCTCTTGATTGGAAAGTTAGCTTAATTTTGTGTCAGTTTCTCAATTTATGCTTCTGATTTTGTGCTCATGCTTTCTGAAGGATGTGCCTTTGTTAGGTATACTCGTAGAGACATGGCAATGGCAGCAATCAAAGCATTGAATGGAAATTTTACAATGAGAGTATGGCTTGTCTATATACTCTGAGTGCACGCATAGGCATACTATGTGTAAACTTAACATCGATTTCTTGTTTCTATGTCCCTAGGGTTGTGATCAGCCATTGATTGTTCGGCTTGCAGACCCTAAGAAACCCAGGATTGGTGAACAAAGGTTCGCCCTCCCAATACATTACTATTTTCTCAAATCTATTATCTATATGAAGAAGTATAGCAGATTCCTCATCTGTCACTGTCACAACTATGATTTAATTAATATTATTAGTTGCTGTATCTTAGTCTTGCCTTTTGCACCATCGAATAATGATCTTTAAATTTGTGGAGGCCCACAAGAGTACAAATTAAATAATCATTTGTTAGTGTGTGAGTGTTAGGTATCTAAATTCCAAACCACCTGGAACAGCAGAAAAACACACATGATAATAAAAGAAACCCAACACTGTTTTATTGAGAGTTCTTCAATAAACAGTGGATTATCATTAAGCTGTTCAATTGAACATCAACAAGAAATATCACACAAGAAGAACCATCCCGCGAATTAGTGATAGCTGGTCCTCCCTAAACCACCTACCCTAGAACCCCTACAAAAACTACCCATCATACAATTATCACGCACATACATTTAACGAAAAAACCCCTTCAAAAACCACCCATCGTAGTTGTTAGGATTATATGTATATATGTGTTTTGTATATATTACTGTTTTCCTAGATTCAGGCCCAGTAGGCCCGTTAGGGTTGTTATGTATTCTATAAAAAGGCAACGCCCCTTCTAATAAAAGATGAACGACTCTTTAGTCCCATGCTTGCGATTACATGGTATAAGAGCTATTAGATTTTTTCAAAATTCGAAATTAGGGTTTCTGTTCCAGCAGCCGCTGTTGTCAGAAATTTGCGTCAGAAAACCAGAGGCTGTTTCTGCCGTCATATGTCAGAATTTTTCGACACGACCTACATATTTCGAAAGCCTACGTCCTGATCTACAACATACTAAAAAATCGCGGTCAACGGATAAACAGGGAAGCCACACTTGCCGTCGGAAGTATGCGGCTGTCAGAATCTTTAAACTGCTCGTGTGGGCGCATGAGACGTCGGATCGGGGTGTTTTTTGTCGAGTTTTTTCCGTAACGTCGACGTTGACAAGTGTGTTAGGTTAGTTTTCAGTTTTCGAGTCCCGTTTGCTCCAAATCTAGCGCTTTATATGCTGTTCGCAGAATCTGTGCGCCGTAAATTTGCAATTGAGTTTGACGGCGCGTCTGAGCTTCGTTTCTTGTGGGTTTTAGTGGGTTTTTCTCGTAACGGCAAGCTCTACACATCCGTGGAGTCGAAACTTATTTTTTGGCAATTTTTTGTTCCAGTTCTGACCGTCAACTGATACTGTTGTTCCGTTTTTCTGCTATGTTCAGTTCTGATTTTTTGAAATATCAGGTTACTTGCTGCCCATTTCGATTAAATCAAGGTAATATGGGCGACAATAAGTCCCCAAGGGGTGGCGCAGTGGTTGAAGACATGGGTTTTGAGGGTATGCTCCCCTCAAGGTTCTAGGTTTTAGACTCACCTGTGACATTATTCCTTCGATGTCTCCAGTGCCTGGCCTAGGGACGGGCGTGGTTACCTTGTTCCAAAAAAAAAAAAAAAAGGGCGACAATAAGCATACTAGTGTGTTATACAAGCATCATGAACACTCTAATATTGAGTGTTATTCAGATGTTGACTGGGCCGCCTCTAAAGAAGATAAGAGGTCGACCTCAGGGTACTGTGTGTTCATGGGAGGAAATTTAGTGTCTTGGAAGAAGCAAAATGTAGTGTCTCGGTCGAGCGCTGAAGCGGAGTACAGAGCCATGTCACAAATGACATGTGAGATAGTGTGGCTTGTTCAGCTACTGAACGAGATCGGGATGAGAACTACGATACCTGCGAGATTATGGTGTGACAATCAAGCAGCTATCCATATTGCCTCGAATCCAGTGTTTCATGAAAGAACAAAGCACATTGAAGTTGATTGTCATTTCATTCGAGAAAAGATGCAGCAGGGTTTGATCTCAACGAGTTATGTAAAGACTGGGGAACAGTTGGATGATATATTCACCAAAGCGCTAAATGGTGTTCGCATAAACTATCTCTGCAACAAGCTGGGCATGATAGACATATTTGCTCCAGCTTGAGGGGGAGTGTTAGGATTATATATATATGTGTTTTGTATATTTTACTGCTTTCCTAGATTCATGCCCAGTAATCCCATTAGGGTTGTTATGTATTCTATAAAAAAGCAATACCTCTTCTAATAAAAGATGAACGACTCTTTAGTCTCACGCTCTCGATTACAGTACTATTATCCAGTATGTACATTAAAATATCGGTCAAAGAACAATAAAAATCATCATAGATTGGTCTAGTGGTCAAAAAGAGTCTTGAAGATTTAAGAGGTTTGTTCAATCTATGATAGCTACTTTCCTAGAAAATAATTCCTATGGGTTTTCTTGACAACGTAGGGTTAGGTGGCAAGCGGCATGTCCCGTGAGAACTCTAATAAAATATCTTTAAAAAAGATCTAAATACAGATTGTGAAAGGTGGCAGGGGCATTCGTTAGGCCGAATGACATGGCTAAGAATCATAGTGGACCCCATCATGTGTTCAGAACGTAGTCTTGGGAATGTCTTTATTGTGTACCCTTATTTGTTGATACCCATATTTGATATCCTTGGAATACAATGTGGAACTAGGGATTCATCAAGCTAACTCTTCAATGATTGTAATTGAGAATTTATCTAGAATGGTAACTTCATTCAACGATTGACATAGACAGTCACAAAAGAAGAATGGCCCAACTATTCAGAGAGAGCTGGTCCTCTCCTCCTAGACAAACATTGTCCACAAAATAGCCTCCTCAACAGTTAACCCCGAAACCCCTACAAACCCTTCACTCCCAACCCACCTACAAGTACGATCTGACCCATGGTTCACAATAAACCAATCCTATTCCTCCATTCTTCTTTTACCCCACTCATACATATTAATAATAAGTGGCCTTACAGAGAAGAAGGAAATATGAGAGCTACCAACCCCGGCCACCCCCTCCTCCCAATTGTTATGCTGTTTTTTACTTTAGTTTTATTTTTTTTTAATGAACTGTGTCAAAGTTCAATTGTTAACCCCTCTCTCTTTCTTTACAGAAGCAACAACATATCAGGCAGCTCAAAATTTGGTCATCATCCTCAACATTTTAGGTGCATTGTATCGTATTTGATTTTTTTGTTTGCCTACTAATTTTATAACATAAATTGTTTTCTTATTGGTTGAATCTTTTCTAGACCTGAGCCTTTTCTTGGTCCTCCTGGTGGAGGGCGTTTTCCCAATAATTCATTTCCCGGACAAAACTATTCAGCGAGTTTAGGACCACCAAAGAATGCTCCCCAAATGGCATGTCATGCCCCTTCCGCCCCTAAAACTATACAGAAACCATCCCTTCAAATACAAGAATCCTCTACATCTTTTGCTCAAATGTCATCACAACCAATGAGAACAACACAACAAGTTTGCCAAGCTCCTACACAGACTGATTTTTCTAATATGCAGAATGAGGTGCATTGTCAACAGCACAGGCAAGATTTACATCAGCTGCAGAATTTACAGATTCATGAGAATACGGTATAAAAGTGACCTGAATTTTAGTGCTGTTGAGTGTTGTGTTGAATTACAATAAACTACTATGCAATGATGACATCCTAGTTCCTTTTTTTTACGGTATGAAAGAGGTCATTTAGTGTCAAATCTTGGTAACTTATGGTGTATTCTCTTTTATGTTTTTATGCAGGCTCCTTCAGCTCGTGGTGTTCAAACCTTTACCGATACTACCAACTCACCTATGGTGCATTCAAGTTTTCGGGTAGAAGGCCCTTTGGAGTGTGATTGGAGTGAACATACCTGCCCCGATGGGTTCAAATACTATTATAACTGTGTTACGTGTGAAAGTTTGGTAAGCTGCAACCTTCATGTCTTCAGCCATCTGTTCTTCCACAATTCCTCAATCTTTGTGATATAATTTATGATAGATACCTTTGAAACTTTGTTCTTAGTGGGAGAAGCCAGAGGAGTTCGCCTTGGTTGAGAAACATTCAAAGCGAGAAAAGCTTCAAAAACCAAACCATCAGCTTCATTCTCTATTAGGAGGTCTCTCTTCTCCAGAAGTGCTTCCTCAGCCAAATCTCTTCAGTCAAAAACTCGAAGTCCAATCTTCCTCAGCTGTACGAGTTTGTATTCATACATACATATGCATACCCATACACGTAGACATACAGTTCCCCATGCATTCATTATCTTTTCCTGCTATATTTCACTTAGCCATGCGCATCGGGTGGTACATAAATCACCACTCGTCAACTATACTAATAACCCAGCTGAGTTCAAGCTCAGGATTTCAGTTGTCATTAATTCTTTATTTGCTCAAATTTTGCGGGAGTTGGATTGTATGCGACTTCAATCAAAAGCAAGTTCTGTGGTTAGTCCAGCCTGTGTTTAACAAATGTTGTCAAAGTTATTAGGAAGGTTATTTAAGATGTTTGAAGTTCATCCTGTTAGCAACTAACATTTAGCCTTTTGATGCCTAGTCATTACAATGTGAATTATGATGGTAACAAAGACTACATAGCTGCTCGACTCGCAACTACATGATTTTGAAACACTTGTGCAAAGCTGATGTACTTTATAGTCTATTAGCTATCTCCATGGTCCGGCAAACTCTTGGTGTAGTATATGCGTGAAGGGACTGCCTAAGCTTGCATGTGCTTCCATGGAGTTGCTCTAAACGGTAATTAATTTGCTATTAATGTTTTAGATACGGCAGTTCTAATTCTTTTAATCCATCCAATACTTGCATTAACACATAGATGCTAAGTTGTAGGTTATTACTATATGCTATATAAATATATAGCCTGTTCTATGTTTGTGTTGCAACCGACTTTGAATATGGTCGAATTTATTCTGGAATAGTAGTAAAGGATTAAAGGTTCCCTGAATTCATAATATTTAATGGAAATTGCACCTAGAGGAAGATTCTTCTTTCTTAGATGGGAAAGTAATTAAGTGTGCTATTCCGACTGATTTTATTGACATCCAAATGTTGTAGGGTCAGATGGTATATCCTATAAAAGTAAAAATAGTTGAGCTAGGTGTGCGTAAGCTTTGGACACTCACAGTTATATTTAAAAAGGAATATTTGAATTAGGATTTTTCATTTTTTGCAATTTTATTTTCACTTAGAGTATTATGTTATAAATAAAGGTTTCAAAGAAACCATCAATATGTCGATATACAGATGCCTAATCACTTGATAAGATGAGCATATAAGAGATTTAAGGACATTCTAAACTACTTTACTTGAGAATCTGGGATTTACCTATCGTAACCTAACCGTTATACCCATACGAGATTGCGATATCTACTGCTTGACAGGCTATTTGGAAGTAGATAAGATTGGTTGATTTCTAATTTGCCACACGAATATGAACTTGGCTAGTCTAAACTGAGCAATTGAATATTTGTTGAAATATATTCATTTATTGGTTCAGTGCCTGTCTGTTTATTGGTCTGGAGAATTTCATCAACTGTTCAGTGTAATTTGTAAGAATTATTTATCCCCACTTCTTTATGGTAATATTTTAAAGTCCTTGAATTATTGAATACCTAGTACCAGTTCCTTTAAAGTTATTTCACACAAATTGTTTTATTATTTGTGTGGAAATATATTAATAGAAAAAGTAGGAGATAGGCAATCAACAAGTGTTGAAGCACAGGAGTGGTTTTCAGTTTTTTAATAACCAGTCACAAAAATGTTGTATTCTAATTTTCTCAGTCGTAGAACTAGGTATACAAAATCTCATAATTATATTTTACGCTGCTTTTTTTTTTTTAAAAAAAATTTAATAATATATGAGAGTGAAAAATTTAAATTCATAGTTGCTTTTTTTAAAAAAAAAAATGAAATTCGTAATCTTTTAGTTACCAAGGTAACATCATGTTTTTGTTGGGAAAGGAATTTATTTATCAATGAAAAGCAAATTCAAATCTCTTATTTGTAATGTAATACATTTTCTTAACAAATAAAAGAGTATTTCATATTCTCTTATGTCAAATATTCTACATGTGTGAACCAAGAAGGAAAACTTACATTAAATTAAAAAAAAAAAAAAAAAAAAAAACTCTTATCATCACTAATCAAATCTATATGGCCATATCATGTTACATCCTTTTTTTTTTTTTTCTTTTATATTTTGAAATTTGTACTCTCTAGTTGAGCAATAGGAGTCTCAAAACACATAATTAGGGGAGTGTACATTGTGTGATGGATGAGCTTACTTCTCGAGGGAAGTTTTGAATCTTTTCGGTCCCGAAGTGATTCTCTAATCAGTGGTTTGCTACATTCGTGGTCTTCAGTAAGCTTATAGTTGTTGGATTACGCCTCAATTTTTTTTCTAAAATCAATATCTATGTTGTTGATGAATATTTGTTTAACTCTTGTCGAAGGCTCTTACCCATTTGTAAGAATGTCCAGCTCTATTCTTTTAGGAGGTGTTTGGATGAAGTTTTGATGAAAAGATGGTTTGAAAAGTTATTTTGAGTAGTTAAAAATTAAGACTTATAGTCAAAAGCTCGTTGGATGTGATATTTTGTAAAAGAGTTAGAGTAAAAACCTTATTTGAATGTAGATTTAAAAAGATTAGTTATTTTGAAATAGTTAAAAAAAGAATGATTAGTGTTTAAAGTGAATTATTTTGAATAATTAGAAATGGGGAGTTATTTTGAGTAGTTACAAAAATTTGTTTGGATGTAGTTTTTCAAAGAGAAATTAGTAAATCCTCCTTAAATATGGCAAACAAACACCTCTTTAGACTTTTTTTGTTAAGTAGGTTTTCGGTTGACGAGTGTCGTCCGCTGTGGACTGGGATAAAGTCTTTGGTTTAGGATGTGTTATTAGTCTTTTGTATGTTATCCCTTGTTTGGGAAATGTATTGAAAGGATATTTTATTTATTTAATTTTTGTTTTTTGAGATTGTATTGTAAGGTGTTATTTGGTTTTAAAAAAACTCTAGTCCAGCAATAGGACCTCGTCTCATAAACACATAATCAAGTACAATACGTTGTAGGCAATTAAATACCCAATAATGTACCGTAAGCATAAGAAAAACCCTATGGTCACCAACTTTAATTTTTAGATTCAATTCATTGTCGCTCCAATACATCCCCTTAAAATATTCTAAGAATCAATTCATTGCGGCTCCAATACATCCCCTACCTTCCCATAAAAAAAAAATGTAAATAAAAATTTATGGAACATTTCAAAACGTGTTATATTAAGTTATAATAACTCAATTCATATTTGAATCGTTGATTATAAAAGTTTATGGGTTAGTCAATATTTTTTCATCTCAACTATAATAATTTTTCAATCTTATTATAATAATTCATGTTATAATACAAGTATGCTTAATCATAACTTTTGTTACAATAAAATGTATTTAAAACAGAGATTATTATAGTTTAGAATAATAACTAAACCTTTTACTTCAAGTACAGTCTTAGAGTCTCTTGGATAACTTTTTGAGTTTTGTTTTGGCCCCTCCATTTGAGGCTAAATTTATGAATTATTGATTTGTAGTACAACAGAGAAAAGACAGTAAAAAGAATATTCCCCCTTTTCTGCATTTGCATGGAAATGTACCAAATCCCAAAGCTCTTCATTTCCAAACATGACACAGTCAGCTACAAACCCTAATAAACCTCCATGGACATTTCAAAGTCTTTCTTAATTTCTTCTCTCTTTCAATCAAAATCCATAGTTTTACCTAAATTTCTCACATCTCTATCAATCTCTCTCTCTCTCCTTCCATTATATTTGCATATTCTCATCTGTCCCCATCATTTAATGAACCAAACCCACAATAAAAACAGTACCTTGCAATACTTGTAAACTAAGGCATTTAAATTGGCAGGCCTGTATTACTCCATAGCTGTACACTTATATTCTCTTTCTTCTATGTCACCCAACCAAACACCCACATTCATCATCTATCCCCAAACCCTTTTCATACTTCCTTTTTAACCCCATTTCTTTCTTTTATATATTTGATATTCGCGATTGTCCGGACCATTTTACTCACACCTTGATTATTGTTGCGGAACTTACGACCGTTTGATCCTATAACATTTGTATGTCAAGAAAATTCGTAAAATAATTAATTCTTAGGTAGGTGACCATTGTAAATTAAACCCATCACATTTTTCTTATATTTTTATTGAGTCAATCTCTAACTTTAGTGCATAATGATTTTAAACTATAGGATGCACTTAAATCATATGATTAAACTTGATGTCCTACTATATTTTTGAACTGGAAACCATTTTTGTAACCTGCTTATTGTATATATCTTACCTACATCTTCAATATGGTATCTTTTTTCTTAAAAAAAAAAATTATAGGATCAAAAGGTTAAATGTTTGAGTTCCTCACTCGGAACGAGATAGTTAGGCATATATACCCTAAACCAAGAAGCAAAGGAATTAAATAATTTCCATTTCAATAAGACATAGATATAGTATCGTCCACAAAAAGCTAAGAAGTTCAAATTCTCACTCTAAGAAGACATAGTTGAAGTATACATGTTCGAATTTTAAATATTTGCCCAACAAGCCATGATTAAGGCATGCGTGTTCTCGATTGAAAGATTAAAAGTTTGAAAATCTATTTCAAATGTTGAAATAAGAAAACAAAAGACATAATTAAATATTACATACTTATTATCTTACAGAAAATTGAAGGATTTGATTTTTTACCCATGTTTATTGAACTCAAAAGAAGAAAGAACACTACAAGAACTACAACAAAACATACTATCATTGAAGAACTAGTTAGCAATCACGAATTAATCTAATTATCGAGAGAAGTTTGAAAAACTAAAAGATTATGAATTCAATCATAGAGATCATTAAATGTTGTAATGTTGAGCCTAAGTTGGACACGATATCAATGAACTAAATTGTTAACATATAATTTGTATCCAACAATACCTTGTAACAAAGGAGAATTTCTACAACAAAAATTAAAAAAATTTACCTCCATTTTTGCTTTCAAGCACAATATTCTTCTTATGAACAGAAACAAAGATATGATCCAAAAGATCATTTAATGAAACAAACAAAAATCTCTTGCCCACATTCTCTTTCTTCTGTCACAAGATCTTCTGAATCTCTCTCTCTCTATCTCACGTCAGAAAAAAAAATGGTACAATTAAATTACAAATAAATCCAGTTCAGTAATGATTTGCACAAGGAAATTAAAAAAAAAAAAAGATGAGATCACCAAATTTTGTCAGCAATAAAATTTAACTTAATAATCATTAATGGTTTTTTTTTTGTTCCTCTAAAATCTTCTATGAACATCACAAGTCAGTTCTCTGAGCTAAAGATCAAACAGAACACCAACTTTTTTCAACTTAGACTAATATATATTTATATCTATATATGTCTCTATAATCTTTATATTATATGTAATTAAAAAGCATATTATATATTTATTTTACTCCTGTTTCAGCATGTGTGGAGGAACAACATCTTGAAGTAGTCCATGGTCTGCAAGAAAAGCAGGATTTTGATTGCAGAATCGTTTCTCCTGAAGGAATCCAGCCACGCTTGCTGGTCCGATAATGTTGCGATTGTAATCGTCGTTTAAATGTTGGGAAGTGAAGAAGGTCGGGTTTTGGTAGAACTGGTGAGTCGACATTGCTCCAAGGTTGTCTCCTGTTTGGAATCAAGAAAGTATTAAAGAAATGATTTTAAACTTTTTGGCCTTATAAATCATAGTGTCTTGATTTAAAAGAAAAATTAAAAATTTGATCATAGTTTTAAATTCAAAGTTAATATAATTCACTCTTCTTTTTAATTGAACTTTCAAAACGTTTATTTTGGTTGACATGCTTTAAGTTTTTCAAAACGTCAAGTTCAAAATAGTCACTTTTTAAAATTTGACCAAAATCAAGTTGACAAAATGTAAAAGAGAGTTTTTGAACCTATCGAAAGTGAAGTGAATAATTTGAAAATGTAGGTACCAAAATAAAGAAATGTTGAGTGTACAAAGACAAAAAAAATAAAAAATAATAATGAAAAACAAAGGAAAAAAACCTAAGAACCCGCTCAAATTTTATTTTGAAAAATCTTTAATTAATTAGAATTCAAACTTAATCCTTGTTTTGTTAATCCAAAATTTAAAATCACTCATAATCTTACGGAAATAAACTAACCATGAGTGTTGTTGCTAGCTTTGAGCCATGGCATGGCCACAACGCTGGCACACCCTCCTCCCGACACGCTGGCGAAGGGAGGAGGCGGAACAGCAAGGGCTAAGGTTGACCGACTGATGATTGGGCTCGGGTGAGTGTGTTGACCTTCGTAGGTGGTCACAACGACGGTTGGATCAGCAAAAGATCGTTCAACTCGCTTCTTTACATTACAAGCTGCACTAGTGCAACGATAATAGCTCCTAAAGGAAGAAAAGAAAGAAACAATTACAATATTAAATTTAAATTTATGAAGAATATGATAATTTTCTCTTTGAGAATTAGAGAGACAAAAAAGAGATGTCAATTTTTGATGTTATATCGAGAAATCTTTGATGTTTTGGAGATGGTGTTTTCGAACTTGTAATTTTTTTGTTGCTAAATTGTACACAATATCATTGGAGTTATATTTTTTTTGGAAAAACTCGTTGAAACTTACACATGAATGAAAGTCAAATTTGTTAGTCTACCAATAGATCAATTGACATAAATATGTGTTCATGACCAATATATTATTCTTCCAATTGTTGGAACTCAAAAAAAAAAAAAAAAAAGCTTGGTTGATAGATAAAAGTCTCTCTATACGCTAGTACTTCTCTAAAATCTAGCCTAACTTTACAATAGGTATATATTTTTATAATTAATGGATCATACAAAATTTTCAACTAAAGAATAGTAAATGAATAGATACCTAGGAAAAGGACTGTTTTTGACAGCTTTTTGGCCATACTTTCTCCATCTATACCCATCTTCTAGATGATCTACCTCACTCTTGGTCATGAATGCAAATCTTGCCTCCTTTTCTCTCTTCCCCTTCCTCTTCTTCACCTTCAACCTAAATAATAAACATACAAACAATTCAAATCTTAAGTTCAAATCTTTATTATTAAAACTAAAAAGTTTATCAATATTATTTTTCTTAAAAAAAAAGACACTCAAATGCCAAATATACAACTACATTCTATATTGAGTGCAGATTAGCCCACATAATTAAATTATTCGAGAAGACTGGATACAATAAGATGATGGTTTTATATATAACGGAAATAATAAATATCTCACTTTGATATCCAACATTTTAACGTTTAAATTCATGATTTATAAAAAGTGATGAGAGCTGTATTAATAATCGATTAGTTACTAGGTTTTATTTTTTTTTTGGAAACCAGAAAATCGGAGCGTCACTCCACTTACCCAGAATAACCACGTCCGTTCTAAGGTTCGGCAGCAAGAGACATCAAAGAAATTGAGATACGGAAGATGTCTACCAAGTAAATCTCGAATTTGAGACCTTGAGGAGAGCATACCCTCAAAATCCAAATCTTCAATCACTTGTGCCACTCGATGGAAACAATATATTAGTTACTAGATATTCATTCTAATCTAATAATAAGCTCTATTTTGACTTAATTTTCTTCTCTCTTTTGATAACTATGTGCAAAATGCCAAAGGTGATAAATAACTTAGAGACAATAGTGTATGCCTTATCTAAAAAAAAGTTATGAATTCGAATTTCCAATTTTTGATAGATATCTGAAAAATGCAAAATGGATCTCTCAAGAAGATGGCGATAAAAAAAAATTAAAAATTAAAAAAAAAGTGAAATGAGAAAGAGAGAGAGAGAAAAACCGACTGTTTAGTGGGGTTGTGTTGTTGTTGATGATGATCGGCGGCGGCGGTGGCGGGGTCGTCGTTAAGGGCGAGGTTAGAGGCGGAAGAAACGGAGGAGGAATTAGGGGTGGCCGGAGGGTTCAAAACCTCAGAATTGTAATCCTTAAATTCATCATCATCATCATTATTATTGTTATTATTATTCAGCCCAAGCAGCTCCATGAACCCAACAGAGCATTTTTCGCCATCACTAAAATCCAACAAACCGGAAAATGGCAAATACCCACCACCAGCGCCGCCGCCGCTGCTTGTGCTAGGATCTCCCATCTTTACAAATCACCCTTTGTTTGTTTGTTGGGGTTTTTTCTTTCTTTTTTTTTTTGCAAAAAAGAAAAGTTGAAGAAGTGAGAGAGAAGGAGAGGAGAGGAGAGGAGAGAGAAATAAAATGGAATTTGAGGATGGGAAAGTTTTTAGTGCAATTTGTAGCGGCGAATATCAAAATAGAAGAGTCGGTGAAAGTTTCAATGCCAACTATATTCATTTTCTCTTTCTTACTTTACTCTTAAAATCTTCTTTTTTCCATTCCTTTAATTTCAATTATTGGACACTTTAAATTCTTGTTCTAATTTTAATTCATAATCCTATGCTTATCTATTACATTATCAAATCATTTCTTTATTTTACTACATTTTGTTTAGAAGAAAAAAATCATTTTTTTAATCCTTGAATTTTAAGATTTGTTTCACTTTTCTCTTCTTTTTTTTTTTTGTTCCTATCTGTTTTTCTTTTTCCTTTTTTTTTCTTAAGTTTAAATTAAGCAACCCGTAAACCATAGCTAAAGATATTTCTGCTTTCAAATATGATAAAAGTCAAATATCAATTTATAAAATCAAATATATAATTAGGAGTTGAATTGGATCTCAAAATCGATTTTCACTTTGATCTCAAATCTAATTTTAATCTATAAACAAAGGTCTCTGAACTTTAAATAAAAATCATTTCTCTATACATTCTATAAATATGTAAACTTCATTAACTAAAATGGAGCAAATTTTAAAGTTCAAATATCAAAATCAAATAAAGTTCAAAGTTTTTTTTTTAGTTCTTACAATAATTTGGGGTGATTTAAAAAAAAAAAAAAGAAAAAAAAAGAACAACAACAATTTTGAAGTGATGATTCCAATCCATTATCTATTGATTATTAGGAGTTATTACTTTTGACCAACCAAAATAGTATTTTAACTCATAAAATACTATCTTGAATTAAGCTCATTTATTTGACAAACTTAGTAAGATATTTGAAGTATTTTTGTTACTACATTTTTCATCTCAAGAGATGTCGAACTATTTTTATTTTTAGAAAGAATTTAATCATCTTCTGTTAAATATATATCTATAATAATTTTAATCTCTTTTAAATACAAAAAATATATTTAAATTTTTACTAAAATGATATTCAAAAAGTAAACAACTATTTTTCTTAGCTTTTTTTTTTTTTTTTTTTTTTTTTTTTTTTTTTTTTTTTTTTGAGAATACCATTTTTCTTAGCATGTAAAACATAACTTGATTTTTAATATTTATATACTTTTTTTAAAAAAAATCTATGGATAGACTTAATTTTTAAAAACAAAAAATAATAAAATAAGATTTCATTTGCCATTTTATTTTTATTTTGAAAATTAAGTGTATATCAATTACATCAACCTATTATTTTTTAGTAAAATAATAATATTTAAAGTGGTCGAATTCATACTTTTATGTTTAGTATAAATTGGAGAACAGAGACCACAACAATACGATTGTTGTAAAATAAATGATAGTCAAATATCGATTTTTAAGATTGAACACATAATTACGGAATTAAACTAGATTATTATCTAACAATGAAATCAACACATCATCCACCCTAGAAAAAGTATTATTATAAAAATTAGGTTAAATTGCCAACCTATTTTAAATTTCAATATGACATATATAACCAAATTATGGAGGAATAGAATCAAACCAACGCAAGGGTTATGATTTAAAATAAATATCAGAAGTTAAAAAAAAAAAAAAAATTTACTTGACCTGCAAAACCGTTCGAGATGAGAAGTGTGAACAGGTTTTTATCTGTACTCTTAACACGTGCGATTCTAACGGCGGAAAGCCGATCATAAAAGCTTCGCACGTGCGTTTGGATAAATAAATAAATTTCTTTTTGAGAATATGGGGAGCGGAGCAATTTCTTCCACTCTCATTTCTTTTTCAATGTACTTTCTTTTTCTTTTTCTTCTTTTAGAAACCATTTTTCTTTGCTTTCAAATTGTGTTCTCACTCAAAACCAACATATAAATAGAATATATCATTACATTATATTCCTTTTTATTTTATTCATGATTTCGAAAATGCTTTCTTGTGGAATTGTAATCTTTAATCTTTTTTTTTTTACTGAAAAAAATCCTTTTTTTAAAAAAAATGTAATCTTTAATCCTTAATATACTTTAACTATATTTTTTTCCTGTCATATTTTTATTTTTTTGAAAAAATTTTCATGTCGCATTTTAGTTTCTAATTTCAATATTTTAATTATAACATTTGTTTTCTTCTATTATAGTAAGATCTTGTTTGATAATTATTTTTATTTTAAAAAATTTAATCAATAATTGGATATTATTTTTAATTATGATTTTTATTTTAATTTACTATCTACTTTTTTACACAAACTTTTTAAAATTAGTTGAATTTTGGCTAAAAATTTAAATATTATTTAAAAATATATGATTTTTTTTTTTTATAAGTTTGAAAAATGACGAGAAATCAAGTACAATATTCCTAAATTAAAAATTAAAAATGAATGGTTATCGAATAAAATAAGTTAGTTGGAAAATTCAAATATATCTTTTAATTTAAGATACATTTCAATTGTTGCTTTTTTTTTAGTACGTATAAAGGGAGGAGGGATAAATATCGATTTCGGGATCGAACCTATGACACTGGTGTTGAACTGGTTAACAACCAAACAATAAAACATTGCACAACTGATTCATTGGGTCATTTCAATTGTTGCTTAGCAATCTCACATCAGTACTTCTTAATAGAATTAAGTTTATTTAGCCTCATCATTTATTTGGATCTCTATGTAGTTTTTTTTTTTTTTTTTTTTTTTTTTTTTTTTTTTTCGAAGGGGCT
>JBBMKA010000018.1:6944556-6968754 GCA_037833695.1 Sechiopsis laciniata
TTGAAACTTACTCTCCAAGTAATTGCTAACATACCCTTATATTATTCCTATTTCTACTAAGACCCAACCCTATCAGAGTGTGTGAGAGGAAGCAAGGAAACATGGGAACCAACTGGCCCCTTCCCCAGGCAACCTCTCCCTTTCAATTTTTTATGCTTATTTTCTTGTTGGTTGTTTCAATATTCAATAGCTGAATCTCTCTCTCTCTCTGTATAGAAACAACATGTCAGGAAGCCCAAGATTTGGTTATCCTCAACCGTTTAGGTACGTTCTGTATTTATTGTTTCCTCTTCGTCTACTAATTTATAGCATAGATTGTTTTCTTATTGGTTTAACCTTTTCTAGACCTGATCCTCCTCTTGGTCCTCCTGGTGGAGGATGTTTCCCCAATAATTCATATCACGGACAGCAAAATTCTGCAAGTTTAGGACCACCAAAGAATGCTTCCCAAGTAGCATCTCACGCGCCTTTTCCTCCTAATACTGCACAGAAACCGTCCCCTCGGATACAAGAATCTTCATCATCTTTTTCTCAAATGTCATTACAACCAATGAAAACAACACAGCAAGTTTGTCAGCCTCCTGCTACACAGACGGATTTTTCTAAGATGCAGAATCAGGTGTATTATCAACAGCCCAGGCAAGATTCACATCAGCAGCATAATATACAGGTTCTTGAAAATTCAGTATGAAAGTGATCTAAATTATAAAATTCTCATAGGAGCCGTTAAGTTACAGTAAATTAAATGCCAAATTGTACAAAAATACACCTGAACTTGGCCTTTGTGTAAAAAAATACTTCTATTTTTCAAGGGTTGCAATATTACCCTTGGCCTTACATGAATGTTTCGAAGTTACCTTTAAAGTAGAAAAACTATTATAATGTTGGACGGAAAGTCAATGTTTCCGAATGTGTTCTCTTTGACTTAAATGAAGCAAGCATCTTTGTCACTACCTACCATGTTCTAGATCACTGCTACATAATTGCATGTCCAACATTCTAATAAATTTCTACTTCAAGGATAGTTTTGAAACATTTATGAAAGGTCAAGGGCGATATTGAAAATTTGGAAAGAATTATGAGTTTTTCTTAAACAAGGAAAAGTTTAAGGGTATTATTATATAATTTCGCCTAAAATTAATAAAATTATGCCATGATTGATATCCTAATACTAATGCTACACTGTGCGACAATTACTATGGTCATTTGATGTCATATTGGCATGGTAACTTGTGTGTATTCTCTTTTATGTTTTGTGTAGGCTCCTACAGCACGTGGTATTCAAACCTTTAGCGGCACTCCCAGCTCACCTATGGCGCATCCAAATTCTCGTGTAGAAGGTACTTTGGAGTGTGATTGGAGTGAACACACCTGCCCAGACGGTTTCAAATATTATTATAATTGTGTGACCTGTGAAAGTTTGGTAAGCTTTCTGTTTTCAGTCATCTGTTTTGCTACAGTTCCCCATGTTTATGGTATAATTTATGATAAGATACCTTTGAAAATTGGTCCTTAGTGGGAGAAGCCAGAGGAGTTTGCCTTGTTTGAGCAACAACTAAAGCAGGAAAAGCTTCAAAAACCAAACCATCAGCTTCATTCTTCATTAGCAGGTCTCTCTTCTCCTGAAGCGCCGCCTCAGCCAAATCTCTTCCATCAAAAACTCGACGTCCAATCTTCCTCTGCTGTACGAGTTAGTATTCCTATATACATATACTGACACTGACAGTTCCTCATTCATTCATTCATTATGTTTTCTTGTTATATTTCATAAAGCAATGCAATTATATGAAGTTGATGTCAGTTGGTGCATCAATCAAAACTCGTCAACTATACATAACACAACTTGCAATTCAAGTTCAAGATTTTTCAGTTCTCACTAACTCTTTAACATGCTCAAATTTTGCAGGAGTTGGATTGCATGCGACTTCAATCAAAAGCAAGTCCTGTTGTTGGTCCAGCCTGTGTTTAACAATGTTGTCTAATTTTGTAGGAAGGTTATTTAAGACATTTGAAGTTTATCCTGTTAGCAACTAACATTGAGCCTTTTGATCCATGGTCAATAGTCATTACAATGTGAATTAGGATGAAAACAAAGAGTAAACGTTAGCTAACCCGCAACTACACGATTTTGAAATGCTCGTGTAAAGCTGCTGTACTATATAGTCTATTGGTTATCTCAATGGTTCTGCATGTGTGAAGGGGTAGGCTAAGCTTGCATGTGCTTCCATGGAGTTGCTGTTCTAAACGGTAATTAATGTGCTATTATCACTTTAGAAATTTAGTTCCAACTCTTTTTATCCATTCAATTCTCGATATAAAGTCACATCGAGGCCAATTGTAGTTTCCTTATTATTTTATTTGTAGTGTTCCTCTATTGTGTTTGTTTCATAAGCGAGTTTGAAATTATTCTGGTATAGTAGTAAGGTTTTAATTAGTTTAAGAATATTTTCTTTTTTGATATAGGAAACGTAAACTTTTCAGCATAAAAGAATATTTGAATCCTATCGGAACTCTATATATATATTTTGAATTCAACAACATTTTGGAAGGAGGATTTACACTCATAATCTCTTGGTTACTAGGTTATACACATCATGCTACTTGAACTATGTTTTTGTTATCAAACCTAGTTACTAGAAACTTTGCTCATATTTACAAAAGCTTGAAGGTTCTTCTTGGATGGGAAGGCCATTCTAAGGACAGGATTAAGTTTGCTATTGAGACTTGAGAAGGGAGTTATTTCATATTGTTTTCTTGTTTTATGTTCATTTTATAATTAATTTGGAATTATATTTGAATTCGTACTCACTAGATAGGCTGTTCTGAAGTTGGTGGAACTAAGAAATGATGGGGTTCTTTTTATTTTATTTTTTTTAAATTTTAATTTTAACCTTCATTAAAAAAAAAAATTGATTGCATGTTTGATGGTTTCTAACTTGATACATTAATATAAACTTTTATTTTTTTTTTAGTACAATCATAATATTGGAACATGCAACCTCTTTGGGATGCATGCCAATTGTCTTTGTTCATATGGCTAGTCTGAATTGAGCAATTGAATATTTGTAAATATATTCAAAATTTTGTACCCTGTGTCTGGTTTATTGGTCTGCAGGTGCCTTCATCGCTATATCTTTAGACAGATTTAGGTGGGGAGATTGGTTCGGGTTCCCATCAACTGTTCAGTGTAATTTGTAAGATTTATCTATCCTCTCTTGTTAATAAATATTTAATATATGTACTATTTCCTCATAAACTCATTTAACTCTTTTATTATTATTATTATTATTAACATTGTGTTAATATTTAGTCGGAAAAAAGTAGGAAATGCAATCATAGAACGCATATATTTGTATACTTTCTTCATTTAGATCTCTTAATTTTATATTTGTAAACAATGGTACATTTATTTATAAATCTGAAAATAGTTCTAAGTGATCAGTCATTTGAGTTTTCTTTTTTTGAATGTAATACTAATATAGGGTTCGATCTCTTCCTTTCTGTGATGTTATATTTTATATATTCTTTTGGGTAAAAAAATAGAATATTTCACTTATTTTGATGCATTTCTCTAGAATTTTGTCAATTTGATACAAATTCATTGTGAGTAGAAAAATAGTTGACTTGTGAATTATGCTTGCATCGTCTTCAACTGATTATATCATATTATATTTTGTTTTATTTTCCTGACTTTTTGACTCTAGTCTAGCAATCGGGAGAAAGTAATAATTATCATTTTTTTTAATACAAATTTGGGAAAAAGGGACCAACAAACCCTACCTAGAGGGTATCACTGTAGAGTTGAAATGGATTAACACCAAACAAGATAACTAACTGTGCCACCAATTCCATTGGAGAAAGTAATTACTAACCTTTTATACGTTTCAGACACCGTAAATACACGAAGAAATTTTACCCGAGTAAGAACAATTTTGCTGTTTGTGTTATTTATTTATTTTATTACTATATTTTTTATAACACGGTTCAACATATAAGGATTTGTTGGATAGCTTTGAAACTTTCTTTTTAGCCTTCCATTTCAGGCTAAATTTATGGATGATTTGCAGTATAGCAGAAAGTAAAATGAATATTCCACTTTTTGCCTTGCATGGAAATGGACCAAATCCCAAAATTTCCATTCTGAAAAGTCATCTATTTCATCCTAGGTATAAACCTCCACGAGCACTTCAAAACCATTGGAAAATGTATAATGTTACCTCCTACTATCTTTATTCATAATTTGACTGCTCATCAAAAGATATATTATATATTTATGAGAGTATTGTTCTATTTTACACGCATCTCGACTATTCTTATGGAACAATTAGCTTGACTATATAAAGGGAGGGGTTGGAAAATAGCTTCTCGTTCCCACCATAGATATAGTTCCCTTTCTCGTAATCATTTTTTTGCATAGATTGAGGGAGTTTCTCGTGGAGAATTTTTTTCTATTTTTTTCATTTTGTTATAAATATTTTTTTGATAGCTATTTTCAAATAATTAAATTTTCATGGGAAAAAGTCAATAGCTATTAAAAAAATCTTATATTAAAATTAAAATCCATGTTTAATTTGTGGAGTATTTTTTCCTTCACTTTCCCATTTCACATTTCCGGTCGTATAAGGGGTTGTCTCGTGGACAAATGGACATCTCTCAACACCATAGATTAATTATATAATTTTTTATTTTCTAAAATCTTTTTGATTAATTAGTCAACTTATGATGGTGTGAATTTGAAATGAAAAGTTATTTTGAATAGTTAAAAATGAATGATTAGAAATGAATTTTTTTTAATAGTTGGAAATGAATGATTACAAATAAGTTGTTAGAAATGAGAAGTTATTTTAAGTAGTTAGAAATGAATGATTAAAAATGAGTAGTTAAAAAAGAAGAATTAATTTGAATAGTTACAATAACTCGTTTGGATACCCCTTAAATTTAACAAACAAAAAACACCCCCAAAAATAGTTGGAAAGCAATATAAGTACGTAGTTGAGTCATATACCTTCTTATTCATGCAACATATAATTAGGGTCAATAGAAATTTGCAATTCTTTTCGTAATTGGAAGATTCAAACCTTTAACCTCATAATTGAGAATACATATCAATTACCATGTAAATCATTTTGGCATCATATAATTAGTTTTCATACTTCAATAATATTTATTTCTCAATATTTATAGTTGCAACTTTAGTTAGAGGTTAAAAGTACAAAAACCAAATTTAAACATTTAAAAAATGAAATCAACATAATTTGATACACCTAAATCAATTCAATGCTAATAAGAACACTAATTCAATGACATTAAATACATGTCAATTATCAAGAGAACATGAATTAATATCATAATTGTTGAATTAAAAAAAATAAAGAACAAAAGAAAAGAAAAACTCAATATATTGACCGACTAGAACATGACATGATGGATAAACATTGGCTCATTTACCAACATGACAAGTACACGGTCAAAAGTAAATACAAAGTAATACATCATTATTTTTAATCAATCACATGCCACTCTAATTAATACAAATGGCAAACTACTATTGAAGTAAAAAAAAACCCTTTTAAAATATATAAGTGGAAGAAAACTCTTCCATTTGATCTCAACAAATTAAAATGGAAGGGTTTTCTTTTATAATCCAACAAGAATTCTGTTACAATCCAACAACAAGAAAAAACACAAAGAATGAAAACTAAGTAGAAAATATAGAGGTGGAAGAAGAAAATACATTAATATGTTCACACACAAAATATATTGATATATATATATATATATATCAATTATTTATCAGAGTCATTCAACACATGAACCAAAGCTTGCATCATCCTCACCTTCATTTGTAACCCCACAATATAATCAGCTGCCTCTCTAAAAAGCCCATTCATCTCCATAGATTCACCCTTTGGAATCATCTTCCTCAGCCTCCTAATCCTCTTAGAGCAAACCCTCTTCTCCGACCTCGATATCGATGCCTTCGGTTGCCTTCTCTCGACTCGTTTCATGATTCTCCTGTCCGAAACTTGATCATTAGAGTCACCTCGTTCTTCGTTTTTTTGTAGCATATCTTTTGACAAAACTTTCATGCCTCTCAAAAACTCAACTAGCTAGATCTCTTCAAATCTTTATGAGGATTCACAACAATATAAGTGGGGTTTTTATAAGTGAAAATGAGGGTTTAAATTAGCTTGAGATTTTGAGGATAATACTTAAAATGTAGGGCAAAGGGACCACAAAACATGAAGAAGTATTTTAGTTTTGAGGGGTTGTTCAAAATTGAAGTAGTTTTGTAAACTAATTAAGCTTTTAGTCTTTTTTCATGTTAGTGCTCAAGCTGCCACATGATTGTTTTATAGCCAATTCCTTAACCCTAAAATTCCACCATGTGTCATCAAAGGCAAGCTGGATGATTCCCTTCTTCCCCATGCTTTCCAAATTCAATGAACATTATTTTTAATGTCAATCTTGGATTTTTGTTTCATTTTTCTTCAATCCAGCTCATACAAAACATGGGTGTTCTTAGAAATTTATTAATGTCTATGAAACTTTTGGGAATGCAAATTTTTAGACTAGCCCTAGGTGGTTGAGAAATAGAGGGATTGCTTCCAAACTGGGAACCTGATGATTTAAGTAAAGGAAGGAGTTGAATTTCTCTTTAAAGTTTGATTGTTGCTTGTCAATGTATATGCCAACATGTGGTAGACATTTTGGATCATGAATCTCAAACTATATGCTTTGTATAAAGATGACTTGGAAAGACAAATTATTTTAAGTCTATTTATTTAATTATTATTGCTTGTTTTAATTTGGATCGTAAAAAAGTGAGTTTAACGTAGGGGTGTACATGGTTTGTGTTAGATTGAGTTAGAAGTGTTTTAAGGAAAAACCAAAGTTTCGGGTTGGTCAATCCTCCAACCAATCCCAACCCTATGCATTAGAGAAACCCAACTCAACCCTATATTTTCGGGTTAGGCCGTTTGGTTCTTGGTTGTGTTAATCTCCCATTTTCTCTATAAAACAACTCTACTATATTTATATCCCACCCATACATGCCAACCCTAGAACCAACTCAATTCAACGAAAATTAGAAAATCATATCCCAATCCAACCTAATCCAAATAAAAGTATAACTCAACCCAATCCCTTATGGTTTGGCTTGAATAGTCGAGGTTGCTCAGGCTGTCGCTTCTTTTGTACACCCCTAATTTAACCTAACACGACAAGAACATGATTTTTATATTAGAATATTTAGACAATTGGATATGCAATGAATTATTGTTAGGTTAAATTGTCATTTTTTATTCTTTTTGGCTTAATTGTAACTTGAGTTTGGTTCCAAATTTAGCTTCTAGGATTCTAAATATTTGATTATATTGTGTACAGAGTTGCAATGTTGGAGTTGTTTGGGTTTTTGGACTGATTAGGGTTTTTGAAAAACAAATTATTTAAGAGCAATTTATGACATGAAAATAGAGATGATTAGAGGAATATAGTATTATATAAGAAGAAGAAAAAGTTTAGAAGCAACTCCAATTTTGTTTAGTATAACAATATAATTTATTGATGAGAATACATGCAATTAATGAGCAATGCCTCCTTTGGTAAAATCAACTGGATATTGTGCAAAAGAAAATGTGGATTTTATCAATTAAGCAAAGAAAATTATAAGCTGGTTTTTGCGAATTATCTTCAACAAAAATGGGTAGTTTAGGAATGGCTTCCTTAACTATTTTACATTTCTCTAAAGTTTTGCCTCGTCCACTGCCTTTCTTCCCCTTTCTTTTTTAACATGAGTGATGGTTGTAAAGATTTAACAAATCATAGAGACTGCAATAAAGTTTGAGATTAGTTTGTGATTAGGCTTAACATAAAAAGGGATTTATAATGGTAATGTAATTCATTTATAGTCTATAATAAGTTTAGATATTGTTGGTGGACATGCTTTTGTAATCCATTCATAGAACATACACAAAGAAAAAATATTTTTAATATAATAAATAATTAAGTATAATCAAATTTTTATCCATAAAAAGAAAGATGATCGAGTGGTTATAAAGTAAGCAACGTGTTAAGAATAAAAATACAAGATCGGTTGCATTATAAATACGATGGCTGGGCCTTCAATCGTTTTAATTATACGATTGGCAAAACAAACAAAAACGACATGACGGCTAAGCACATGCAAGCCATTCCATCCTATTTATCATTTGCACCATTAATTAATCATCATCTAATTAATTATTTATCAACTAAACGTGTTTATTAATTATCATTTGTTGTCAACAAGAACAATAGAGATAAAATGCTCCACGAGAAGGCAATCGGAGTGCAGTCGATTGAACTAATCAAATATTTGTTGATGAGACCTTGTCGAAGGGTCTACCAAATACATTTATAATTTAAATACAAAATTAAATATTTGTAGTATTTAATAATTAATAGTGGTTGGGTCAAACCAAAAGCAACCAAATAATTTTATTTCTATCTTTTTAATTTTCTTATTTGGCACGAATGTATGGAGGGATTTGAGAAAATGAAGATACATGATTAAAATAATAAAAGTAAATTGGATACCGAATTGAGGTAAACACAAGGAACAATGGTATTTTCGATTATAGACAATTGAATGCAATTATATAATTATCTAACAGTTTTTACCTACTCGACCTTATGGTAAAGCCAGCAAAGTCCTAGTAATTTTAAATCCCCTAAATTACCATTAACTCAATTAGTTGTGCACGATAGCATTTCATATATCAAGTTAATAAGTCTATTTAATCCTAATTAGTTGGGCACCATAGCATTCCATACTAACGTAACTAATAACTTTAAGTTCTAGAGATTGATTTGGATAAATGAGCTAAATTAGGCACACACTCATATTATGATTAATTAATTCTCTTGATTCTTAGGTCCTGACATGCAATTTATATAAATGAAGTGAAAAGCTCTACTTCCATGCAAACACGCGACAACCCTATATTTGTTAGCTAAATCTAACAGTCATACATTCAATTGGCAGCAATAGATTGTCAATCTATAAAAAAACATGAAATGAATATGACAAGAACAAAAAGATAGAACATGTTAGAAACTTCTAGAAAAATACACAAGTCTCACAAAAATAAAAAATATCATATTTGCAACCTAGCTAAAATGTCATTTTTAATGACATATATTAAACGTCAAGGAATATACATTTTTTTAAAATTTTTTAATTTGGTCAAATTTATATAGATTTCCTATTTGTAGTTTGTTAATTCTCAATCTAATCACACTTAAACATGACAACGTTAAATGTATTGTAATTTAGTTCCCAAATTTCTTGTATGACTCCATAAAAAGACATGTCTCTAATGATATGATTTTTATCTTTTGAATTAGAGACTTGCATTGTTTTTGCAACTAAAGTAATACAACTATTTTGTACGCTCATATTGTCGTCACAAGACTTTGTGTGTCAACCATATAGAAGACGTGTTATCCCCACAAATTGAACATGCCTTATGGTCCTTGACACTACATCCACTAGGGTTTCCATACGTAGGAAAATCGTTAGCTGTCCATAATAAAACGACCCTTAGGTTGAATAAATTCGTCTCAATAAGCATCATAACATTCAATACCATTTTTCCATAACAATTTTAAATCTTCAACCAATGATGCTAAGTATATGGCAATGTCATCCCCCAATTGCTTTGGACCTGATATCAACATTGAGATTCATGAACTTTCTTTTCATACACAACCATAGTGGAAGATTATAAATAATCATCACCACGAGCCAACAACTATATTTAGAACTCATATTATCATGTGAATTTATTTCTTCGCATATAATGCCAAACGTTGATTTCTATGTTCATAACCAAACTATGACCATTTTAAATTTACTAACTTCCATGCCGGTGAGTCTGCAGGATGGCGTAATTTACCATATATGAATCTCTCCTTAGAATGTCATGTTAGGTTCCTAGCACACTCAAGAATGCTAAACATTTTTTTGAATCGAGGGATCGGAGGGAAATACCATATAACTTTTACGAGAATTTGCTTTTGTCTCTTCTTTTTATTTACATCAAATTTTCATCTTGATTCACCACATTTGGGGCAATTATTTGCATTTAAATGTTCATTTCAAGACAAACAACAATCATTAGGAAATGCTAGAATTTTTTTCATAATCCATTCTCAATGCACCAAAGGTTTCTTTGCTTCATACAATCGATGAAGGAAGCTCATTATAGTTGTTGGCAGAATTTCTGTAAATATTCTAAGCAATTGTGAAAAATTAATATCGCTCCATCTAAATGTAATTTTCAAATTATACATTTTCACTAGTGTAGACAACTTAGTGAAATTCTTGCATCCCCTATACCATGGTTTCTCGGCATCTGTAAGCAACTTCTCAAATTCATTAGGATCTTTTGAATATTCCTCTTGAGCAACTTTAATCATTTTCTTAACACCTCCAACATCATTCTCTTCATACTATACCAGTGTTCGGCTTAGAATACTCACTAGTGCACCCCATAAGGATTGTTTAGCCTCCCCCCTCCCATCAGTTTGTTTTTCCTTCATTTGACTACTGACTTTTGATTTTTAAGACATTGATCTTGTTGAAGAAATAGATTTTTCCATTTGTCCACTAATCAGTATGGCAACCCAGTTGATCTTGCTCTTTAAGATCCAATAGAAGTAGAGAAAGAGCTCCTATTTCAATTAATAGGAACCCAATAAAGCATAGATAACCCAATATCGACCAATAACAAACTAGACCCTAAAAAACCACAAGATTATAAGCACAGAGTAAAGAAGAATTTAAAGAATGGGAGAAGAACATGCAAGTTGGGGAAAAAACAAAGTGGAGTTGCAATGGAGATCATCGGCGATAGGGAAATGTAAAGTACATCCTTATAATCTACACATGGTAAAAAAGAGTAACCATATCCATTGTTGTTGTTTTGTTTTTTTGAAATAAACCACCACATCCATTGTTAGGGAAACAAAAACACAACTATAACCAAAATTACTTCTATAAACCCTACCAAGATGAATACTTGATCAAATATCATTTGATGACTTATAAAATTATTTTAAAAATTGGTATGAATTAACACATAGTAAAATAAAAATAGAGAACATATTACATAGAACAAAAATAGTAACAATGCTCAAATCACCTTGCTATTCAAAAAGACTAAACTAATCAACAAATTCAAGTTTACTTTTATGAACAACCAAAAAAGAAAACTAGCAATTAAAACTAAAAGAATCCAGAATCATAACTAACTTGGAATACATAAACCATTGCAACCAAACCAAAATCACTACAAATGGAAGAATTAAGAAAGAAATGCTTAGTAATATTTGTACTTGGGTCAATCAGTAGCAGTAACTTCACTATTTGAAGAAAAAACTTAGCCAAAATTAGAACCCTGGCAATTTGGACTTTTGTTGGAGGCAATGCAATCTACCTTCAGTATCAGCCTTGTCTAATTGACCCAAAAATACACAATTGGCCAGAGCTTCAAAGAGCAATAAAGTTACAATTAATACACAATCACTCTCCACGAGCTTTGACAAGCAGCAGTGAGCTAAAGCAGGGATGTAAACCCTAGTGACTTTCAGTCTTAAAGAATTTGAAATTTTTACATTTCATTTTTTCCCTCTTTTTTAGGACTTTTAGATATTTTTTTAAATTTTATTATTATTATTATTTTTTATTTATTTAATTAGATTTAGTGATTTATTTTGAAGTGACAAAAATAGAAACAAAGTTAATGCGCGTGGAAAGTCATCTATTAGAGAGAACTATAAAAAAAAAAAATCAGCGGACTTAAAGAAATTTTCGCGCCTTCTAACTTTAGTTTATATTTCTTCATAATTAAATGTGTATAGTTGACGTTTTATTCCAGTGCCAATTTTTAATGAGTATTAATTGACGTTTCGTATATGTCAACACAAGTGTCGTAATAGTTAACACGTATAGCACATCAACTAAAAGCAAGTTATAAATATTCCACCCGCCCCTTTTCACATTAGTTGACGCTTTTCATATTTCAAATACATTACTTGATGCTTTTTTCTCTTATAAATGTCATTCTTATCCGTTGGTATCATACCCTTGCCCCAAACATAACCAATGGTAGACCGCCCTGGTGAATAACAAATGCAATTGGAGCCTAGAGACAAAAATTTGTTGTAGCTTTACCAGACTGGTTTAGTATCTTTAAGAAAATAGGAATTTGGTCTAGATGTGAGCTAGATAAATTGACTAGGTGGTGTACTCTCTAGAGAACATGAGTTAGTCGGATATAATAGTCGTTGCAAAAATTCGGTCTATCGGGCCAACGATGTACTATTAGGATAAGAGGAGTTATTCAATTTCATCTAGAAGGATTGGCTATTTGAATAGAGGTTTAATCTTTGTTCAAGGGGAGGGTTGAATCATATCGAGTGTTGAATGCAAAAGTCGAGCTCATAGAAAGGCTCGAAGGAAAGGCTCGATGGAACTTTGTTCGAGAGGAGAATTGTTGGGATGCAAAGAAAGTATCCCACATTGGTTAAATGGAAAGATCATAGGTATATAAGTGATGACAACCATCTTCATTGGTATGAGACTTCTTGGATGAAACGAAAAATAAAGGCATGAGGGTGTATGCTCAAAGTGAACAATATTATACCAATGTGGAGATTCGGGTAAGGTTGCCATTCTTATCACATTAGCGCCCATTTTATTCATTAAAGTGCTCATGACCTTGTAACTTTTCATATGGAACTTCTTCAGAATTTCTTTGAAATACCTGTGCTGACCGATGAAGATTTCATTCGTTCTTTCTTTGATTTCTAAGCCAAGAAAGTATAACACGAAACCAAGATCAGACATCGTAAAAACCTTCTTCATTTCACTTTGGAATTATTCATTCATCTATGAGTTGTTTCCAGTCATAAATAGGTCATCAACATATAGAGACACTAAGGTAGTATTCTGCACTTTGTGTTTTAAATAAAGAGTTACTTCAAACGGACTTTTTTTTTTTGTTTTAATCTGAAACATGACAGATGATCATTCATCCTATTATATTCCATGCTCTAGATGTTTTTTTTTAAAAATTTTATTTTTTATTATGATCATAGATTACCTTCTAAAGCAAGTAGATCTTGTCTTCTTCTCATTTTACCTCAAATTCACTAGGTTGCTTAACGTAAATTTCTTCCTTTATGACTACATTAAAGAATGTAGACATACTAATTAATGTATTTTCCAGCCTTTTTGAGATGAATTTGGCAACATCCTAATGGTGTCAAGTCTTTCAACTACGGAAAAGGTATCTAAGTAATCAATATAAAAGTTTGAATATAACCTTTTTACAACTAGTCTGGTCTTATGCTTATTGATAGAACCATCTTCATTAACCTTGATTCTGTAATTCACCTAACTCTAATTACATTCTTTTTTGGTGGTCTATCGACCATTACCAAAGTATCATTCTTTTTTATCACGTGCAGCTCATTCTCCATGGCTTTCTTCCATTTATCATCTTCAATAGCTTCCTCTACAATAACTAGCTATGTGCACCTATGATAGATGTCACTCAATGACCATATTCTTTTAGTTGAAATCTCGTCTTCTTCTATCTCTTCCAACTATTCTTCATAACAAAGATTGTTTAAAATTTGAGTCGCGCTTCTTGAATTTTTCCAACTTTACTTTTCAAACTCACTAAAGTAAACATCTCTTGAAATTGATATTTTCTTCGTTTGAGGATGCTAACTTTGTAAGCCTTTGAAGCTAAGCTTTATCCGACAAAGATATTTGAAGTTTGAAAAAAAAATTGGATAAGACTCAAAATATCTTTGTAGGATAAGACTACAAAGATACATTATTTTCTAGTTAGGGATATGAACATACCATACACAACCAAACAATCTAAAAAGAAAAAATTAAGTGATTGTTTGTGACCATACAATGCTTCTAAAGGAGTCTAGTTCCTCAAATCTCTTGTTGGAAGCCAGTTCTAAATGAACATTGTTGTGTTGGAGGCCTCTCAAAATTCCTTTGATAACGTCTCTTCATGGAGAATACACCTTGTCATTTCAATAATTGACCTATTTCTTTCCTCACTCACTCCATTTTGTTGGGCCATGTAAGGAGTGGTGAACTAGTGCTCGATTCCCTACTTTATGACAAACAAAATTGAATGTTGTTGAATTGTATTCTGTTTCAATCTGTCTTCAAGATTTGAAGATTACAATCAGTTTGATTTTCCACCAAGCTTTTAAATTTTTAAAATATCTCAAGAACCTCTGATTTGAATTTCAAAAAATAGATCTTGCACGCTCGTGAGAAATTGTCAATAAACATGATGAAAAAGAGACTACCTTGCAAGGAGGAAGTGTTGTAAGGTCGAGCTACATCTGAATGCACAAGCTCTAGCTTATTTTGGCTCGCCGAGGTTACCATGGAATGATTTTCTACTCATTTTTCAAACTTACATGCCATGCGGTCGAGGATAGTGCTTGTAAGCTCAGACAAACCTTTTGATCGACTTTTCTTCTTCAACTCTATCATTCTTGGAAGGAAGTAGTGACCTAGACTTTTATGTCAAGTTTTTGCTTCACTTGACTCAATATGATATGTTGTAGGTTTCTCCTCAGCTGGGTTGAATGAGAAATTTTTGCCTTTTGATATTTCATATATTTGTGCCATATTATGATTGTTTAGTATTCATGAATGTCTTTTGGGATTGAACTTGGCTCAATAAGATAGATGTCGATTTGGACTTCATTTTAGGATTTCTCATTTCGTGATCAATACTCATTCTTAAGTAATTCTAGATATAGTACATGCTGATTTGAGATTCATTGTTCTGGTGAAAATCTAGAAAGCTAATAGATGACTTTGATTTTCCTCTATCCTTATTGCTCAAATTTGATAATTGTAACCCTAAAAAATAGGTGGTGCAAGATGTGAAATGTTTGATTGTCCTTCCATAAAGTTTCTTAAGAAAAAATATGGCCTGATACCATTTGTTAGGAATAAATAAGAAAAATAAAGAAGTGAAGAATGAAGTGTTTGACAACTAAAGAATAAATTATGAGAGCATGAAATTGGTTGATTTGTTGATTATTCTAAAAAAATAATAATGAAACCGAAAAATAGCTTGTTGAATCATTAAAATTTTGCAAAATACTAGAAATTATAAGAAACAAAATGGTGAAGACTTGATGAATTCATTATCCTCTATTTGCTAACCATTTTATTTGTTTATTATTTTTTTTCCTTTTGGTTTTTTAATTTAATTTTTAGTTTTTTATTTAAAAAAAATAATAAAAATTATACATGATTGATACTGCTTTTTGTTTTTCATTTTTTAAAATTTAAAAAACTAAAAATATGTTTGATAACTATTTTTTGTTTTTTAAAAAATCAAAATTTTTTGTTTTTAATGTTTAATAAAATAAAATAAAACTATTTTAAGTAAACTATATATTTAATTAAATGAAAATGAAAATGAAAATGAAAAATTAAGTAGATTAAGTAGGTCGGTTGTAAGAGATTCTTTTCAACTGTAGTCGTGTGTTTAAAACTACTTTTTTTATTTTTTCCAATTTCATTAATATTTTAAAAAATGTTTTAAAATTTTTAAAACAAAAAACTAATTGATTATCAAACAAACATGTTAAACTAAAACTAAAAATGAAATATTATTAAACGGACCTTAAACAATTATGCTAATTTTACAAATCTCAAAAAGTGTTTGCTAGATTTATAAATACTTTTCTCACTCTATCATCTATTACAATTACTCTAAAAAATCCCTTCATAAAAATTCTAGGTTTCTTACATATCATTCAAAGTCCTAAAATTTCGTTCCAACCATATATTTTAGAAAGTAGCTACAAATGTTAAAAAAAAAAAAAAAAAAAAAAAAAACTCCAAAAAGATTAATCTCTGTAAAATGGATGATCCCTCCACCATAGGGACCTATTGAAAGAGCCTTGTTTATTAAAAATGTAGCCTAAAAATTAGAAATATTATTAGATTAACGAAAGAGGTTTGATCCCTCCACCAAATTAGATTAAAAATATAATATGATAATTCTAGCATATTAGATGTAAATATTATAAATTAATTTTCATTAAAAACTAAAACTTCAAAAAACTATAGTCAAATGTTACTTGATTTTTTTTTTTTTTTTTAATCTTAAACAAAAAGTAGTTATCAACGTGTGCATGGCTTTATTTTTAAAAATAATAATAATAATAATAATTATTATTATTATCTAATAAAACCTAAATGAGTATCAATTACAACAAGATTCTCAAATGTCATCCAAAACAAATGGAAATCGCAATTTCGTATGTCTTTTTTATGTCAGCACATTTTTCATTGGGGATTGTATTAGAGTGAATCTGAAATGCGTTAGATCCAATTCTCTACCCAAACTTTTTTGTTTTTAGGGAAAAAAAATCTAAATGCTAGAATTTTCGAGAATGGTTTCAAAACCCCAAACACTAACAGGAAGATATAATTATGAATGTTGCCTCTTGGTATAAAAAATCTGCTCGTTTCAAAAGTTATGATAAAACATCATTGTATTAAATTTGGGATCCTTTTACAATCTTTATTATTTCTTTACTGACATATCCCTTTTCAAAATTAACAATGGCAATAAAAACAAAACAATAACAAAGATTAAAACATCAAAAAATGACTAATCTGTTGATATGTGCCCTTGAATGCACTAATGCCCTGTGATTAATAGTCGGGAGTCTCGTGGTTCGGTCAGCGAGTGGGGGTATGAAGGCAACGCACCCGTTGTGAAAACGCATTTCGCATGCGTGAATGCATCTGCATTCACTTAGCACATCCAGTGCGCAAGCTCATCTCGCATTGCAGCGCATTACTGCAATACGTTCCGTATGTGTTTGTGCATCCGCATTCTATTTTTAATGCTTGGGTTTAATGAAAGTACATATATAAACTCGAAATAAACCCTAGCCGTATTATGACATTCATTCTGCAATTCTGTATTGTTCGTTCTCCTTAATAAAACTTCGTCGTCTTTCTGCCCGTCGACTAGCTAATACTACGTTAGTGAACCACGTAATTTTCTGTGTTGTTTCTTCTTCTCTCTCGCATTTTCTTTATCTTCGAGTGGTTGTTGATTGTTGTTTTTATGACATAATCAACAGCAATTAGAATGAGAGATTTGAATTTATGACCTCTTGATCATCAGTATAAGCTGAACTATTCTCTCGTTAGCAACACTATTATTAATTATCCTTTTCATTTTAGCCGGATAAAATGACTTTGAGAAACTTGTCCAGATTTATTGAACATCAACAAACTATTATTTTGTGCAACCATTTCAACACCAATGCATTGGATTAGTACTTTTCTTTTCTTCTTTCTTTCTTTCTTTCTTTTTTTTTTTTTTTTTTTTTTTTTTTTTTTCTTTACTTTTACAAAACTGTGTTAGTGACATATCTAAAATATTCAAATAGATTTAAATAATTTCAGTTGTACATTTTTCAAAAAAATAAAAAATAAAAAATAATTACGTTGCTATAAGGTTACCCTTATTCAAATCTAATACCTTCAATGGTTCAAATGGTAACAAATTTAATTTGTATATAATTTTGCATCCTTATTAAGTCTATGTATAATTCATCACCTCTTTATCATATATTACTCATCAATAATAAAAATACCTTTAGTTTTTACAATGGAAAACAAACTAAATAAGGAAAAATTACAAAAATGACATAACTCCTAAAGGAAAAAGAGAAATATCTAATCTGGTCATTACTTTTTAATTCTTTCTTGCATTTGTTATATATATATATATACATTCAAGGAATTCTATTTTGTAAAAGGTCTTATAAATTATTTTCTTCCAAAAAAAAAAATATGAAACACTCCAAAAAGATAATTTTGTTACTAACAACATTGTTGTTACTTTGTGTCAATGTTTCAAAGGCATTGGATTGTGAGCTTAATAATAATGATCCTTATAGAGTTGCTTATACTATTGTTGTTGACAAATCAGGGAGTGGAAATTTTAGTACAATTCAATGTGCCATTGATTACACCCCTTCTCAAAATATCAAATGGATTAGAATTCGAATTTCTTCGGCATATATGTGTAAGATATTATTTCATTTACATTTTCTTTGTTTATATTTTTGTAGTTATTTATTCATTTGATTTGAGTTTTGCCTTTTTGTTTACATGGTTTTCTTGTTCAAATATTACATGTTAGGCTAATTATGATGTAAATATGAAACATTATGAAGTGGTTCAAGTGGTCAAAGAGAACCTTGAGGTGCTTAAGGTAATGAGTTCAATCTATAGTGATCACCCACTTAGAAATTAATTTCCTACGTCAAAGTGCGCGCAAACTGATTTCGGATAGAACGGGTATCAAAAACAAAAATTATGATGTATGACTTTGTTTATAATTTTGGTAATTACAGGGAAAAGGTTAAAATTGGTCCAGAAAAATCATACATATTTTTAGATGGAGCTGGCAGTAAAGACACTGAAATTTAATGGAATGACCATTCATCCACAGCTACTAGTGCCAATTTCACTTCTGTAGCAGAAAACCTTGTTGCAAAAGGCATCACTTTTAAGGTAACCATTATTTTATTTTCTATTAAAAAAAAGAAATATTTTAACTTAAAGGGGATTTTGCCTATACAATAAAAAAAGATAAAATATTTCCATCTATGGTACAAAATCAAAACTAATTCTTTTGTAGCAGAAAATTCAATTAGTGATAAAATTCTATCACTGATTGAGTTCTATCACACTCATTCTATCACTAGTTGAGTTCTATCAGTAATAGAAAATCATGTATTATAGATGAATAATTTTAAAAATTGTGCTACACATATAATATAAGAGGTAGAATGTACTGCTGAAGTTAAATTTCCTAACTTAATCAAGATTTAATTAAAATGAACGAAATTGAATACAGAATACTTATAATGAGAACGTGGCTAGAGTTGAAGATATAGCACAAGCACTTGCAGTTCTAATAGAAGGAGATAAAGCAGTTTTCCATATGTGTTCCTTTATTGGAGTTCAAGATACTTTGTGGGATGGATTTGGTCGTCATCACTTCACACAATGCTACATCCAAGGTGCAATCGATGTCATTTCAGGCTCTGGCCAATCTATATATGAGGTTAATTTTAAAAATCACCCTTTTTTTTGAGTAAAACTCGAGATTAGAAGAGATATTTGAATAAATCATGACGAATACATCTAAATGATCAAAGGGATTCTAAAATATGAAAGTCGTGATTAAAAAATGCTCAAGATATAGAATGAATAGATAATATTAGTACATATATCAACAACGTGTACCTTCTTTTTTGGTGATCCAATCATTAATATAATTCCAAAGTTGAGCGTGTTTAACTAGGAGCAACTCTAAATTGGGTAACTTTTTTAAAAAAAATTAGGAAGCAAATAAGTGGGAATAAAACTTGATGAATTAATGACCCTTGTTTTGGTTTTTTTAAAAATCAAATTAATGGTCGTTTTGATTTATGAGAATAATTTCCACTTTAGAAGCTGTTAGGAATAAATATCTTTAAGATATTTTATAAAATTGGTTAGGTTTAGCATTTGAATATTATATTTTTTAAAGATTTATTAAGATATTTATTATGTAAATGCAATTTCCAGATCTAGATCTAATCCAAGAATGAATACATATAGATGAATCAAACAATAGAGAAATAGAAGGATGAAGAAGAGAGAACACCGGATTTAAGCGGTTCGGGAACGTTCCTACTCCATTGTTATGGATCGATTGAGCTTGATCGATCCACCATCAAAATGTCATTGCAAGATTTGTACAAGGGTTCTCAAGGTGCTAGGGTTTCTAATCTCACTCTCAAGGTAGAAGAAAACCCCCAAATGAGCTTATATACAAGCTCTTACACATCTCTCATGATTAGATAAAACTAACCCTCTAATTTACCCAATTTAAACATTAACTCATCTAGGGCTAATACATGATGTGTAATTCACCTATTACATATTAGGTATTATTTATTATTTTTTAGGAGATCTTTTTACATTTGTATTGTATATTCGTGAAAAGTTAATGGAAAAATCACAAGGTTTAGACATTTCTCAAATTTATGAGTCAAAATAAATAGGCATATAACATAGTCAGGTAATAAAAGATGTAGAGGAATGTCGGGACTGAATCCAAAATCTGAATCTTAGATCTCAGGTGTTTCAAATACGGAAATACCATTAGGTAAAAAAAAAAGAGGAAGGAAAAGTTGCTCCTTTTAATTATCTAATATTTAAAAATAATATTTGTTGATGTGATTGTTGATTATTTGCAGAAGTGTAAGATAAATATGCAAGTGGGTCCAGTGTTGGATCATGTGACATAACAGCTCATGGAAAGAATGATTCAACAGAAACCAATGGGTTTGTTTTCATTGAATGCTCAATGAGTGGAAGTGGAAAAGTTTATCTTGGAAGAGCTTATAGAGCTTTCTCCACAGTTATTTATCATCTATGTTCTCTACCAGCTTGCATTGATCCTGCTGGTTGGGACTCTTGGAATTGTTGAGTAAGTCTTCTCTACTTTTATTTGATTGTGAAATTGTAGAGTAATTATTTTGAATGATTATGAATGAGGAGTTATTTTGAGTGATTAAAAATTTGAATTTTAGTAATAATTTGTTTGGATATAGTTATTTTTAGCGGGGTTGTAATTAATGGCTCATTTAAATGATGGTTTTTGTAGAGTCGTTTCAGACAATGGTTCGTTTGGATGTGGTAAAAAGTGAATGATTAAAATTTGGAGGAGGGGGACTAACAAACCTTACATAGAAGACACTATTGCTTTCAAATAATATGAAAGTCAAATACCGATTTCTAAGATTGAACCATAACCGTGGTATTGAACTATATTAGCATCAAACAATGAAACCGCTAGACCACTAACATTTTTCGATAATTCAATAGAAACTCATTTATAATAGATCGTTAATTACTTAAAACAAACATCTCCTTATAAATTTAGTTATAAGGGACTTATGTCATATAGTCATTAAACTTTAAAACGTATAAATTAGTTTGGTTGGGTAGACATAGTGTGACAGACAAATTGATAGACAATATCAATAATCGTGTTAGTGATAAGAACTAAACAAAAAACATGTTTTTTTTTTTTTTTTTTTTTTTTGCTTTGAAGCTATAGCTTATATTATGTATTCTCCATTTAAGTATACAGACTCTCAACTGATCGAACATTTTTGTAGGATCTCAAACTAAAGAACATTAATTCAATGAAACTCTAAGACTATGTTTGATAATCATTTTATTTTTTATTTTTTATTTTTGAAATTTAAGCTTACAACGACTATTTTATCATAGGTTTTTACTTGAATGTCTACATCTTACCTATAATTTTAAAAACCAAACCAAAATATAGAAACAAAAAAAAGTAGCTTCCAAAAGCCTGTTTTTATTTTTGAAATTTGGATAGTATTCACATATTTTCTTTAAGAAAGATGGATAAATTGCAGGAAAGATGGACCACATTGTAGGAAATTTGAGTAAAAATAAGTTTATATTATTTCAAAAACAAAAAACAAAAAACCAAATGATTATTAAACGGGGCCTAAACTATTTTGTTTGTCTATAATTATCTAGGTCGAGTTTTACGCATGCAGAATCTGGTTGCATTGGACCAGGAGCAGACACTTCAAAGCGTGTGCCTTGGCTCAAGAAACTCACTGAAGATGAGATTAAACACTTCACAGATATTTCTTTTATTGATCAAGATGGTTGGACTTCAAAGCTTCCTCTATTTTCATGATTGATGGTTGGACTTCCAACACATCCTCAATTTCCAATAACAATTGAAGGATGGAATTCAATGAATTCGTATAAGTACTTGTTGAGCTCTATAATTCACCGAAGATGACTAGTCATGAGCACAGACTTATGTTAGTTGAGCTCTAGTTCTTGTTGACACTTCAATGAATCGATTGATGTATCAAAATTGGAGGATGAAAATGGGAATATTTGAGTTTAGGATTATCTTGTTTGGTTTGGTTTGGTTTAGTTTTTGTATGTTTGGGAATGGGAATAACCTATACCCTCGAGAAAGTATGTGGGTTCTCTATTTCTTGAAGTTTCATTTCTTTTTTTTTTTTTTTTTTTTTTTTTGAGTACAAGTTGGGGGAATGGAGATTACAAATATCGATTCTAGAGATCAAACCTGTGACTGTAGAGTAGAAATGAATTAATACCAACCCAGATAACCAATTGTGTCACCGACCCATTCGGTTTCATTTCTTAAACTAATGTGTCAAGTATTCTTTGGCACATTGTTTTATTTTATTTATCGTTAATTTATGTGCACACTCTCCTTTTCTCTTATTCTTCATCTTCTTTATTTATTTATTATTATTATTATTTTTTTTGGAAATAAAAGACTCTTCATTAATAATAATAATTGTAATCGAAAGAAATACAAACCCACTCCCAACATAAGAGGAGCAAACATAAAGTAAAAAAGAACTTTTTAATTAATAAGATTTCGGTCCATAACTCGGACCAAAATCGACCAATAAAAGACGAGCTAGAGATCAATAAGAATTCTAGAGAATCAACATAACCCAGCAAGAAAATCATCTTATATTTGAGGTTGGAAGATCCCAACATAAGCGACTGTCTCAAAAAAATCAACACTACAATGGTTGAGTTTTGATAAGGCTTGATGTTAATTCAACTTATAGAAAGCTGACGAACAAGTGACCACCAAAAGAAAAAAAGAGAGCTCCCAGATCGTAGAGGAATGAGGACACCTTCGAGGGAAATAATGGTTTGATCCTATAGTAGAAAGACCTATATCAATCTAACTCATCTTCGAAAAGGACTAGAACGAAACTAAATCCAACAAAAACGACTTGCAAAAACTTGACAACAACCTTATTGAAATTAAAGAAGAACATATTGGGGCTGGAAAGTGTACTACTTCCTTAAAAATGAGTGCCCAAGGGTAACCCCTCCCTCGGACTCTCAAAACTAAATTACTTATTGTGATTGGCGTCCCTGAATTCCAGGGTACGCCAAAGCACAACATGAGCCACAATCAACTTTCTGCAACCAACCACCAACAAAAATCAATTTATTCAAGATTCAAATCATTGGTGGGCACCTTGAGGTGAACAAAAATCTTCTGGCTTTTGATAAACAATAGCTTATCTACATACTTTTTAAAATTTGAAACTTCATCAATTTGATCACCCTGTGAGAGCCATTTACTTCCCTTATTATGCACCAACAGTAAATTACTTTTCTTCTTCAATAAACTCAAATTCAAAGGCTCAATTTTGAAAAGTCCTGCAATCTCCACCAATGAGTTGGTCCAATCCTCTTGCAGAATCAATCCTTTTCCTTTTTTGACAGCAAACACTTAATGGCCCATAATAAAAATTTCTTTATTGGATGAAGAGTATAATTTTTCATTTTCAATTGAAGCAGCAAACAAGGAAATCGTGGACTGGCAAGAATCAGATCCAAAAATTTCTCCATTAAAAGTCTCATTCATAACTGCAATTTTTAAAGATGAAATTAACTCCTCCAAATTAGGAATTAAATCTCTAGTTGACGTTTTTCAATAGCATAACAAATTCCTTCCAATGTAATATTTTTTCCTTTTCTTGTTGCCCTAAATTTCACAACTTCCTCTTCGGTTACCAAATCAGAGTTTAATTTCTGCCGACGTGAGCTCTCTGCATTTAATTTTCCGACTCCCTTCTGCATCGTGAGATCACCATGTGGTGAAGTGTCAACGTCCAGCACCTCCTTCAACCGAGCCCCGAATGAACACATAGCATCCCGTTGCACACAAAGCCTTGGAATACCATGGATCTAAATTCTGAAATTTGCACGAGAGAAGACAAAATCCTTCGATTGGATAGCGTCATTCAGATATTCTAGTAGAATCAAAGCGACATAAAAAAAACCATGGATTTTCCAATAAGTTTTGGTTCTTTTCTCCGCCAATGCCCAAAAATAAAAAAGAAGTGTTTTCCCCCAATACAATAAATTACCCAGTCTCGATGATCTTTCCATACATTACAAATCACAACTATGAAAGAAACCAAATTGAGAAGTTTTCTAGAAAAAACCTT
>JBBMKA010000018.1:6974421-7034287 GCA_037833695.1 Sechiopsis laciniata
TACCTTGAGTACAAAAATATTAATGGAAATATTTCAGAGGTTTTCTCCTGCTATAATTTCTCTGGTTTCTGCTTTTAAAATCTCTCAACCCTAATTAAATTTTAAAAAATGATTTTATTTTCATGAACTTAAACTGTGTTTTTAATTAAAAAAAAAAATTGTGAATAGTTTTAGAATAAATCACATTGGTTAAGTTAGGTTGCACCTCCACAAAGGTGATTTGGAAACTATATCACTTTTGAGAATGTAAAATAGATTTAGGAATTAGGATCCGAATAATTTAACCAATCTAATCCAATTTTTTACTAGTTGGAATAACTAAAAAATAATTAAGCTTGATTGTGTTCAAATTAATGAAATTTCATAATTAGATTTTTATTTTTTTAGCCTTTATGAAAAGAACTGGTATTTTAGAAACCAATCAATCCACCAAATCTGAGGGAACACACTCACCAATCACCACAAAAGCAATCTACGAGGGAAAATTCCCCCCACTAAAAAAAAAATAGTTCATGTTCAGATCACCTGAGAGTCAAAAAAGCAAAAACTAACGAAGCCCATAGGTGAGGAGCTAAAATTTGGATTAACTTGAGTAACCCAAATTTATTATTGAGTCTAAATTTGTTTTTTAAATCAATAACATAATTAAATAGGCATATAGTTACTTAATTTATTTGATTACATTGTTATTTTTAGACTTTTGACACTCCAAAATTCTTAAAAATATTTGTTTAAGTCTTTAGAATATATATTTAATAGTATGTAAAACGAAGCATTGTATCGGTCCATCTGCCGTGAGAAAAACGTGAAATGGGTTGCCACAAAAGGAAACATGCCGCATCTAAATGGTAACAAGTCACATACATGGGGTTGAGGGGCAGTGGTACAATGAGCAATAAAGCACAATTTGTTGTGGCTTAAGGTATAATGTGGAGTTCGCCCTACACGGGAAGAGAGCGGCACTGAACTTATAACTCATTGGTTATTAAGCTGTATAAGATGAAGAATAAATCTCGTCGTTGACTAATAGAGACATAATTATAGGAGGAAGGCTAGAAAGTAAAAGGAAACTAATGAGATGGAATCACGATGGAGCACAACGCTCGTGTAGTGCTCAACGTTAGAGGTAAGTACCTTTTTTCCTTCTAGTTATTATGTCATATATCATACGAGTTTGAACTCACTTGTTATTAGCGAAGCAGATTTTTAAGGAAGAAAAAATCTATAATCTTAACAATACCAAAATTAAACAAAAGAAAATTGAAGAGAAATGAGCTTCCAACTATTAGGTAGCAGTACAAATTTTATATAAAAATAGAAAGAAAAAAAAAGTCCAAAAAAAAACTAATCCAAAACTTTTATTGTTCTTTCTCCAATAAGCCTACTAAAGAAAAATCAAACCCTTTTTCCTCTTAAAATCTTTTTTTTTTTAGTGTTCTCTTTGTTCTCAGCTACTGTTGAAAATGGAGTCTTTGAAGAAATGTCTTAGCGATAGCCCTCAAGCCCTAGCCTTGAGTTCAGCCAACTGCACACTTCATTCATCTCTTTTGGGACTGTGTAATGGCCAAGCCTGCAAACACAAGTAATCAACCAAAATCCTTTTCATTTTGCTCTGTTTTCATTGTTCAATTTTGTGCATTTTATGAGGATATGGTTTTACGGTTTTACCCTTCTTGGCTTTTGAAAATAAGGGCTCTAAACCCTGCTGAGGTTAATGACTGGGCTGATTTCTCTCCATACTTGAGAGGGACTACCTCATCAGCTGCATTTTTTGTTAATAATGGTTAAGAATATGATTTACTAAACAAACTCAAAAGTTAAATTATAAATTTAGTTCATGAACTTTGAAGTTTGTGTCTAAAAGTTAAATTTGGAAGTATATGTTGAGGAAGATCTCCTTACATTTATAAGATAGATTATTAATTCACTTATGAAACCTTATACTATCTAATATGGTACCATAATTCATTAAACACAAACGAATAGTCGATCCAATAAAAATGAAATTAGGATCTGATAAAAGATTGGTGAAACTAAAGAGGTACCATCTTGACGATCTCACAATGGTAAGGAAATGAGACTTTCTAGCATTTATAAGAGAAATGAGTACTTCACTCACTGAAAATTAGTTTTGAGATGTAATAGTATCTACTAGTTTTGGATATGTCAGTAACTTATTAAAAACAAAATTGAAAGTAGAACCAAATGGACACAAACCTCAAAACAAACTCAAAAAAGGGAGATAAGAATGGAAATAGTCTTATAGGTTGTTTCAGAGTTCTGAAAAATAGCCATGAAATGGTTGAAAATATGAGTTTTCCTTAATCTAGGACAATTAAAGATGTTTTTCTCTTTTTGCCCATTTTTCAAATGATCACTTTAAAATGTTGAGAATCAATATCTTTTAAAACAAGTTGTGAAAGTTGAAATCCTGAAAGAGAATGGCTACAGAATATATTAAAGCTTTCTCAGAAATGTTTAGTTATTAAAGCCATGTAGGTTTTCAGAAGAAACTGTATTCTGATGGTTGAAATCTTCATTTTAATTCATATTTGTATGGAAGAAAGTTAAGCAGAGAACAAAAACATAAACATTAGCATAAGGTTTAAGACGCCTGCCTGTTCCATGAAACTGAAATATAGGAATCGATGCCGCTCGCCTCGTAGCCTCACGTGATGCTTCAAATTTGTTCCTTATGCTCCTGCATAACATATTTGATATATTATTTATTTTTATATGAACAATTATCAATCAAGGAGATTTCTTCCCTAAAAAACATACCTTGAGCCAGGAAGCCAGCCACTAAGCCCAACAACTGCCCTTGGGTAGATGGGGTATGGGACTCCATTTCCATATTTTCCAAGAGCACAGCAAGTTGCAGAGTAAAGTGCTATTGCAGCTCCCATACTGAACCCTCCAATCCCAACTTTTACTGTCACAAATAATTGAAGTAAAGAAACTTTATTCTCTATCAAGTTGGGAATAAATATTTTGATATGTATAAAGATTCACATATTGGTAAAAGTTAACCATCATAGGTTGGCCTACTGGTCAAGAAGGCCTTTGGGAACCAAAATGTTTTGGTTCCAATCTATGGTCGCTACCTGATATGACTCATTTACCCTCTATTTGCCATAGGTTAGTTAGTGGGATTAGTCCTATAAATAGGATGGCTAGGATATTGTAAACACATCTTATATTTTGAATGATCAATTGAATGATGAGGACCCTATGTTAGAGTAAGATTGATCGTGACTCTATCACTGAATTAATTTCATACGGGTTTCCTTGACATCCAAGTATTGTAGGGTCAGGCGGGTTGTCCCATGAGAATAGTCTGAAGTGCACATAAGCTAGCTTGGACACTATTATGCACTTGAGATATTTGGTGGCTTAAGATGCATACCGTCAGATGGCTCTGCAGACAACAAGTTTACAATATGGGCAGCTGAGGCATCAAGGCCTTCCCAATCATCTGGACCTTCTTCTGAAAACTCTCCCACATCAAACCCTGATAAGAAGAATCACATGGAAACTTTTTAGATAATATCCACTAGAAAACAATTCATTGAAGTAGATATGACTATGAGCCTAGGAATGAAAAACAAAATGATAAAAGTTGAGATCTAACATGCAGAGCAAGGAAAGCCTCCGAGTAGAGATACCGGTCGAGTTGGAGCAGTTGGACAAATCCATTTGATCTGTATATTTGAAAGAAAATGTTGATAAGTATTGGAGAAATTTAACATGAAGGTATATCCATTTGATGGCATAAAATCATTTTTCTTACATTAGGAAGAGGAAGAGTTTCGAGGAGTTGAGAAGAGCTGCAATTAAACAGAGACCAAAAGCAAGAAATTAAAGCTTATCAGATTGGTTATTAGCAAAAAGAGATCTTCAAATTAGGATGTATGATTGAATCATTGATCATATTTCATGTAAATCAAAAGCTTATTTAAAGATGAAATTGGTAGGAAAAGGGAAAAGAATGCTCATAATGGAATATTTAGGAGGAGGACTGTACAAGACCTTATGCTGGCTAGAGAACCAAGTAACTATGTAAATTCCAAACCATGGTTCCCGAATCACAAGTTCAAAGGGAAAGTTCTAAACATTTATTTGTACAATTTCTAAGGTGCTGTTGTTTTTTCACATTTCATTCAAGTGAGAAACTCAAGGAAAGTATATGAAGATGTTGACATTTTGAAACCACCTTTTTCCCTTTTTTTTGTTTGGCTTAGGAAACAAAAATAGGCAAGAAACCCTTCTTAAAGAAAGTAAAAAGTACTTATGCAAAAGGGAAAGGAATATAACTGTCTACTGTTATTTTTAGTAACAATAGGGAATTTGGGCACTCAAACTAGGTAATCATAGATCAGTAAACCAGTTGAGCGATGCTCACATTACCATATAACTGTCTACTATGAGAAATCATTTAATCAACAAAAAAGAAGCATTACCTAGAGCCATTATCACCAAGGCCATGCAGCCAAACAATAGTGGCCTGGTGTTTCCCTTTTGGCCTCACAACATGTGTTCTTCCAAACTCTAATGGCCTTCTTGCTGATGATCTACTTCCTGCAGTTTGTCCACAAGAATGTGCAACTTCTCTGAATCACGAACAGTTCGAGAAAACGAAAAGCACAACTAATCCATTCATGAGTCTTTGTCGATTAACAAAAGAAACCAGGCTTCAAGCAAATGTAATCATGGATGGAAAAAGAAATGAAAAGCAGTGTAGAAAGTAAACAAACCAGAGCTGATATTAGAATGTGAGTAACTCATATTGAAAGTTGTAACAGCTTTAGCAGTTAAAGGGACTTGTGAGTATATGCAATGAGCAAGGAGTGTAATATGGTGTGATGTAGAAAAACAATAATGAAAGTGACTATTTATAGCCAAATTTTGGTGATGTGAAAGGGGAATAAAATGTGGGAGAATATGAATCACTATGCTTGTGTGGTGTGTGCACCAAATGGCCAAGAAACTCAGAAAATGAGAAGTAAAGACTAAGGACAAAAGCAAGAAATCTTTTTATGAACACAAAGAATCCCAGCAGGCAGAGCACATTCATCCATCAGCTAGGAGAGAGAGCTCTGGATATGCAAAATAGAGAGATTCTATGCTTGTGGCAGCGGCCAGAAAATAAAGCAAATCCAATAACAAACTACAAGAATATTACTAAAAATAAAGAAAAGAATAGCCCCTTAATTTATCCAAAGAAAATATCTATTTTCAATCATTTTTAATGAATTTCTAGTTGATACCATTAACCTGAAAGTGAAGTTTTTTTTTTTTTCCTTTCTTTCTTTTTTTGTTTTTTTGCTTTTTTTAAATAACAAGTAATAATAACACAAACTTTCATGGAAGAATAAATGAAAGAAAACACAAGAGGGGTATACAGAAAGGGAGCGCACAAAAAACGAGAGACCTTATAAAAACAGTCTTCAATCAAGGGTTCTTGCAAGTCAGTTGGACGTTCGAACTCTTTGAGAGTTTGAATTTTGTATTTACCATATTATCTCATAGTAAAAAATGCTCAAAATCTAACCCAAAACCTTTAACACTTTCACCTAATTTATGAAAATGTTTTCATTTTCTATAGAAAAATAAAAACAAAAACTCAAAGAGAAACATAGAATCTAACAACACTTCACACATAAGTCCAGGAACGTTCCACTTCTGAAAATTCTATTTAATAATGAACTCATAATTGAGTTTAAATAAACTACAAGAGATGATCTAATTATAAAAAGGAAAATATACACAATCTAATGATTAAAGGAAAAGATACTACCTACTCATAAAAGAAAAAGATAGAAAATAATATTTAATCTAATCCTAAAAGGAATAAATAATTAAAAAGATGAAAATAATAAAATAAACATAAACCAACAAATTTATCTTTCTCGGTTAAATCAAATGCTTTCATTTCATCTTGGTTATGTTATGCTGCCCATTTATCCAATTAGGCAAGCTTTTGGTAAATCATGGACTTTCCATTATTTTGGCAATTTCATATATCAATAAAATTGTTAGAAAAAGTAACAAGAGAAGTGAGACTTAAAAGTTAGTTAGAAGTAGTGGGTGAGACTAAAACCCAATTGGCATTTTGTGTGAGGATTTTCCAAATAAATGAAGTTCTAGTGGAAGTAAATAAGTAGATTGAACGATTAGAAGAATTAGATAATATGGAAAAGAGACTAACCAAACATAATGATTGAAGTCCATAACTTTTGTTACAGTGAAAAACTTCAATTCTTCAATTATTGTGACAGAAAATATAAACGACAATAAAAAAAAATAGAATAAGAGACAAAATACATAGATTTACATGATTCGCAAACGTTGTTTTAGTTACATCCACGAACAGAAGGATGAACTGTTTTATTAGGAGATTGCAAAGAATAAAGAATAATGAGGTAAAAGGAGATGAGGGTTTTAAGAGAATTTATATAGTGCATCATTCTTAAAATTCTAATACAACCAAACAATAAATTACGAGTCTCCATGTGGCGCTTTGCCCTTGGACCCCGACATGCTGACCGGTCAGCAAAACTCCCGCACTAGGTCATTTGTATCTTATTAAGATTTGCTAAAGATTTAGCAAATCTTCAAGCTACTTTTGTCTCTCTCCATACGCCTCAGATTTTAATGGATGATTTTAAGTTATATTTTTCAGCTACATAATCATGTCAATCAATAAAAACTAAAGGCTACAACAACTCTAATCCCAATGATTTGATTCTGCTGAAATTATATTGTCAATATTGTGGCTGTGTGCATAGATAGAAACAAAAAGTAGTCTTTGTGTGGGTCTCAGAGCAATCAAAATACAATGAACTGGCAAGCAGTAGAGAAGAAAGAGCAACAAAAAAGTTGAAATGCTTTTTATTGTGCATGATTCCATTTAAGACATCCAGTTTGTTAACCACATATGGACAACTATAGTATAAAAATACAAATGCAGAATATAAGATAAAATTACTTAGCACTATAAATTTAGATATTTCTTCCAGCTTAAATTAGATAGATTGGACACTCCAACTTCCCTTTCTGGTTTTCCCCTCACTTCATGAGAATGAGGCGTTTTTGTGGCAAGCTGGTGTATACTACATTCTATGGCTTCTTTACGACAGCAAAATTATTGGTTTATGTTTATTTTAGTATTTTGATCTTTTTAATTATTTATTCTTTTTAAGGTTAGATTAAATATTATTTTGTATCTTTTTTTTTTATGATTAGGTAGTATCTTTTCATTTTATTATAAGTCTTGTATCTTTTTTTTTTATAATTAGGTCATCTCTTGTACTCTATTTAAATCTAATTGTGAGTTTATTATTAAATAAAGAATTTAGAGAATCTAAATTTCTATCTTTCAACAAAACTTTTCATTTATTTCGCTTCGCCCTTAAAGATTGGTCCTGATTCAATAATGTTAACTGCTTAAATCCTTCACTTCCATGGCCATTACATTTGCAATGTTCCCACTAATATGGTTGAAACTTGTACCTTTCAGGATGTGTTTCTTATGGAGGAGGTTCTGATTGGAGCAATAAAGATTAGAAATATTTGGCTGTGAGGAATAGATTCTAAAGCTCCACCACTAAGTGGATATACAGAGGTTAGGTAAAAGGTCTCAGTCAATTTTACACCACTAACTTTTAGTCAGACCCAATATGCTGCAACTTCAACTCTCTACAGTAGAGCCATTTTAGAATGAGATATCTTTGTTAATATTATCTTCATTCGTATGGCTATACACCCCTGTTGTTATTTTACTGATAAAAGAATAGTGGTAGGGTTGGAGATTTATTCTTACGAGTCTTTGTTAAATAATGTTAAATCATCGATCAACCTAAAAATATCTATTGATAAATTGGGGGTAAATTTAATTATATTAGTCAACAGTTTCTTTGACAGCCAAATGTTATAGGGTGAGTTGTTTGTATCGTGAGAGTATTCAAGATGAGAGTAAACTGACCTGGACACTCATGGATATTTAAAAAAAAAAAATCTTATGGTATTTCACACAACTAATGCTAGCATAAAATTGAAAACTTGAGGAAACTATGATATAATAGGGAAACTTTCTCAGAAAATGCTCTAGTTTTGAAAGCTTTAGCTTCAAATACCTCTTGCAAAATATAAGCCAACTTGTAAATGCATGGGAAAGAAGAATCTACATCTATTTCCTGGTTGACCAAACAGAAAAATGATCAAAAGAAAGAAGGTGAAAAAAGCTGATGTGGCAGACTGTGACTGGTTATTTTTTAAAAAATTACAATTTGAGCATCTACTTTTCTCTCTTGGTCAATGCTTGGGCACTTTTCCTTCCTTTATGGAAAGAGCAACTTTTATGTTTGTCAACTCCTCCAACTTCACCACCCCACCCTTTAAAATGGAGAGATAATCCAACTTGATTATAGAATTGGTTTGTGCTTAATTGTGGGCTTATTTTTTTTAACATGAGACAACATATGCTGTTGTCACTATTCTTTGTTGGACATTGAAATACTTCAATATGGAGTCTTACCAACATCGTGGGTTGGCCTAATTGTCAAATAAAACCTTGAAGAAATCTAAAAAATTATGGATTCAATTTATGGTGGTCGTCTATTTAAGAAATAAGCCAACAAGTTGATAGCAAGCTCTCGAATCAACTTATTGGTCTTATGATACATCTCAGTATAGAGAATGAGACCAAAGATCTGTATTTATTTATGAACACTCTTGGTGGATGGATAACACCCAGATTAGCTCTTTATGATACTATTCAATTTGTGAGACTAGATGTACAAACAATATGTCTAGGATTAAGTGCTTCAATAGAATATTTTCTTCTTCTTATGGATTTTTTTTTACCTTAAACGTTGTAAGGTTAGGCAGTATGTCCTATGAGCATAAGCTAAACTTGGCTGAACACTCATGGATATAAAAGGAAAAAAAAGTTCTACTTTTCTTTTTTCTTTTTTTTTTTCTCCCTTTTTTCCTTTACTTTTTCTTGTTCTTCTTCACTTTCCCTCATTGGGTAAGAGAACTTGAGCATAATAAGAAAAGTTGTATGCATTTAGAACCAAAAGATGGAACCTTTATTGACATTTGCAACTCAAATAATCTTATTTTCTATATCAACATTTAATTAGAGTGAATGCATGAAACAAACTCTAACCCCATTTCTCAAATGGGGTGGGGCCTCCTCTCCAAGCCAGCTAAAGGATATTTTTGTTCTAACTTAACCTTGTCTTAAGAAATATCCTAACTTAACCTTGCTTAAGACTAGATATAGTGAAAGCATAATATCACTTGATATTATGGAAGAAGCTAGTGCAAATCCATTGACTAGACATTTGTGAACCATAGCTGAGTACTTGTTCTTTGCTTTCCAATATATACTAGTGAGTATATAGGTTTTTGCTTACAAGTACTTTAACTATTTTCACGAGATAATTATATGAGTGTAATATATTTGGTTGCTAAAGTAATTCGAGTAATCTATTTCCTTTTAAGCCATTTATTATTTATACAACTTTTTTTTTACTAGGCCAATTCAAAGTGGTTTTCTATCCTATTATGTAATTCAAAATTTTAAATTTACCTTGTACTTGAATTGGTAATTTTTTTAAAATTTATGACTAAACATAAGCTTTTTTTTCTTTAGCTAGACTTTAGAGTTTTTTTAAGCTCGAACAATAATTGGAGAAAGAGAATTTAAACATATGACTTCTTAATCATAAGTCTACACTTTAAGTTAGTTTGCTATCCATATGCTCTTGTTGGCTAGACTATTCTATATAATTTGATTGAACATTTATATTTGCTAAATTTGAGCAGTTTGGTGCTAAGGTTTCAACTATTTGAACTCTTATTTTGTAAGCATTCTTCTGGTTAGATTTAAAGGTAACTTGTTATTTTGTCTCTAGATTTTTTTTTAAAAAATAAAGTTTTAAGGATGGCAATAATATAATGCTTAATGAAAAGGACAGAAGTGTCAATCATGTATGGGAAGTATAAATTACCTTTTGACATTTGTTTAAAGTAATAATAAGCTTAAGTGACAGATAAGTTAATTAAGCAATGGTTTTGAGAATTGTAGAATAAAAATATTGCCAGAGAAAAAAAAAATTGAGCATAAGATAAAGAAGACCTTTTTGTCTTATCAATGAACTAATTAATTTTTCTAATGGGGTTCCATATTTAATTAATCAAATGAATAAGATACTTTCCAAAGAGCAATAGATATATAAAAAAATCAATTATTGCATATATTATAAAATCAATTCGCAATAATTAATTTCTATTTGTCTTATCAGAATGATATCGGTTGGGTTTTGTCTTTTAAATTAAACTAACCTAAACCCAATTGCTTCAAGAATAAAAAGTAAGCTAAATTATAAATTTAGTGATGATTTGAGAAAAATTAAAATTAACCTATATAGTTTCAAAATCTAAAATTTAGTTATTATGATTTTAAAAATTGAAATTTAGTTTCGAATGTTTGATAAAATTTAAAAACTAATTCATGTTATTCATAATTGTTGAAGTATAAAATATATGATGTTTTTGTGTAATTAACTACTTGACTCACACTATTGTTATTGACACATAAATAGCTAACTTTCACATATTTAATTAGCTAGCGATTACAAATTATTTTTTAAATTTTATCAAATCATATGAATTAAATTTTAGTTTAAATTCTAACTTTCCTCTAATCATAAATACTAATTTTTAGCTAGAATTTGAAATTAAAGAAATTAAATTTTAATTTTCTTAAAACTATGACACTAAATTTATAATTTAGCCTAAAAAGTATCCATGCAATGTGCTAATTGCAACATAATTTTAAAAAGCCTCTTTTAGGGAAAATTATGTTATGGTTCAAGATTTAGTGCTTTTTTCTTAATATTTAGTGCTTGCTGCTTCGAAGTTGTTCCAAATATTAAATATTTTGGGGAAAGGAAAGGAACAAAGAGCTTCCACTTAGAAATAAAAAAGAAGGTACTTAAATAATAATAATAAATAAATAAATAAAAAGAAGGAAAGAGTTAAACACTTTAGTATAATATTGTTCCCACTTAGTCTGAAATTTCCCTTTTGTTTTAATTTTTAATATTTTGATGGGAAAATGGTTCTAGTGGAATCAAGTTTTTTTTTTTTCTCTCAAAAGTTTCCATTTTAGTTTCTAGGAGTTTCTTTCTTAGATGGGTATCTCTTATATTCTCTACCATGATGCCAAAATTGATATTAATGCATAAAGTATTATTTCAACAATAAATTTTACATTGGAATAAAAATTAAATGAAAGAACATGGTTTGGATATAAGTCTCTAGGTTATTAAGTTTAAAGCCTATGTTGGTTCAACATTTTTGTAGATTTAATACTACTGTCTTTGAACTTTCATATTTTGATTGCTCAAATTTTAATGTTATTTTATTTTGGTTTCTAAGCTATTACAATATATTTTAATCCCTGAATTAAAAAAAAAAAAAAAAAAAAAAAAAAAAAAAAAAAGAAAAAAACCTTTAATAAGTTGATAACATGATACGTATATATATATATATATATATTAATATGAAGTAGCTAAAAAGAGTATAGTTTTTTTTTCTTATTTTGAAATTAAAAAAAAGAGAGTATGGTTTAATAATATTATATACAACCTAATAATAACCATGGAGTTGAGTATTGTACAAGTAAATAGTAATAGGTGCTAAAATGATTTTGCAATGACAAAAATGATTATTTTTAAATTTGTATGGTAGAAATTGAGAGAAGAAAATACTTATTTAAAAAGTAAAATAGATATTTTAAAGATTAAAAAACATCAAGACTAGATTTAGACCTTATTATCATTGAAGTGAGGATGACCCTAATTCTAAATTTGTAGGTTCTATTGTGAAACTAAACATAAACATTATAAGAATTGTAATCATCAATTATAAATAATTTTGAAATATAAACAACCAGTCAAGTCTATTTTAATTCTTTCTTTTTGAATTCATGAATGGTGAGCAAATCAACATATAATTAATATCTTATCCCTTAAATTATGTTTAGATTGACATTAAACTATACAAAATGTACCAAGCTTGGACAAGTAGGTTTAAAGTTTAAACTATGCTCTTAGACTTCAAAAAGCTTCATTTTTACCTTGCTTGAAAATTTTATTTCGTTAACATAAGATGGAACTTGACACAATTAATATGTAAAAATTGAAATATGTGACACTGCTATTGAATGATATATTTTGAAATGAAATAAAGGATAACATAAACTGTCACATTAATGAAACACCTGATTAATTATGCAAATAAACCTTCTAAGGTTTGCCAAATACCATCTCCTTCCAACAAACTAACTTCAGCTCTACCATTCTGTTTTTTTTTTTGAAATCTCAGCTCTACCATTCTAACAAAACTATAGGCAGTTAATCTGTCAACTTGTTCAACTCTATATATTAAAACAACTAAGCATAACTCAACTCATATTTTCGAGTTATGTTAATCTCCTTTTTCCTTTCGAAGGCTCAAATTATAACTCGATACTATACTTAAACTTAGGTTACCTATGTTATTAGTACACGCTCCTTAATTACCAATATACTAATAACCTATCTTATTAATTAATCTTGTACACATAGATAAATATATTCTTAGTTTGGGTTAGGTTAAGTTGAATGAACCAAAAATTGACCAATTCAAGAACCAACTTAGCCCAACAAAATTATAAAATCATAATCCAACTTCATCCAAAGAAAATTATAACCCACACAACTCTGCTAATAGATGTGGACTATAGTACAGCCACATTTCTAAATGGATTGATTTAAGCAAGCTCTCAAATTATCTTTACAGATCAAATGGGTGTAAAGTTATTGTAATTCCCACCTGGTAATGGTACAGAATTAAGAAAAGCCTCCAATTATTTGGAAAGTCATAAAAGAAAGCCTAAAAAGAACAGTATGTTCCAAAAGAAGACTTGCCTGTCTCTAATTGACAATGACACACTGAAAAAACTCATAAACTGCAAATAAGAAACAGCTTTGAATGAAAATTGGAAAGTATTTCAATGATGGTGGTCATCATCTCCAAAACCATCTGGCGATCCTCCAGGTCCCACCACTTCCAGCTGGTATCATAATTTCAAATTAGAAAAATTTGACAGTTCTAAGTAATTTTGGTTATTACTAAAGTATACAACATGTCGTTAGAACTTTGTTTTCGTTGGCAACAGTTCTAAAAAATCTAACAGTAAGATTTGCAGGGAGTCTTTAGAATCATGCATCCAGAACAAAGTTGGTCCACCATGAACCTCACGTTTACGAGGAAAGATTCGAATCTCTAACTTTAAGTTGAAATAAAAATATTTTAATCAATTAGGGTGTGTTTGGATTTGGTAGAAAGGAGTGGAATAGAGAAGAGTAAAAGAGTTCAGGGTAGTTGAAGTAATTAACTACTTATTTCTAGATTGGAGTATGCAATAGTTGAGATAATTAACTACTTGTTTGAGGATTTGTGTTAGTAATGGTTGGATAATTAACTGCTCGTTTGGAAATTGGTGTTAGTAGTGGTTGAGTGATAAGTTTGATGTGAAATTTGATAAGAGTTTGATGAATGGTTTGATGAGTGGTCGAATACAAATAAGGAGGTTCTAGAAGAGTGGTTGCTTATGTCTCTTCTACTAAAAACCAACACACACGTTAAGCAATATTCAGGTTAATCATGCATAATGATCGACTAATACGGTTAGTAATCCTTGGTTAGCATTCCATTCCATATCATGGCAACATAACGTAATAATTTACAATAAACTCTTACCACAAAATACTGAGTACACACAGGGCATTCATGTGGCTCCCCTTTCTTCAGCCGAAACCAGACAACATCATGCTCATCCTCTACAATTCGAAGGAAGCAACAGATTTAGGTTAAAATTTTCATGTGTAGCAGAAGAACGTAACTTTTAGGCCCCGTTTGATAACCGTTTTGTTTTTTTAAATTTAAGCCTTCAACCTTTTTCTTACTTGGATATCTACATCTTACTTATACTTTTAGAAACCAAACCAAAATTTAGAAACAAAAAAAAAAGCTTCCAAAAGCTTGTTTTTATTTTTGAAATTTGGTTGACATTCACGCACTTTCTTAAGGAAAGATGGATTCATATAGGAAAGATGTAGTATATTATAGGAAATTTGAATAAAAATAAACTTAGATTCAAAAACCAAATGATTATCAAACAGAGCCTAGTTACCTAAAATTTTATAAGAAATTATGTAGAACTTTGATGATCAAAAGCATGAAAAAAAGAGAGATTGCAAGTACTCACCTTCTTCACCTCCAGGGCACCCAACTAATCTTTCATCATAATATGACTTAATAACAGCAGGAGCTTCCTAAGGAATAAAAAAAAGTATTTAGATTTCATCCAAGGACATAATTTATGCAGCAACCAAACCTTCATGCACCTCCTCTCACAGTATTTCCATATACAATTAAGAGCAAAACAAGTCACAGGCTTTTTTTGAAACAAAGGTGCCCTCGGGCAAATAAACAATCGATCACAAAATCAATGACCACTAGACTACTACATAAAAGTATTATTGGAAGTGGTAGAGCACAAATTAAGCAAGTTACATTCTGAATGAGATATCCTCTAATCAAGAAAACGAAATTCTTTCAAATTTCCCATATACTTTCTGTCGGTCTTCAATGTCCCTATTAAATAAACTTGAAAAAATATAAGGGGGAATATTTCTTTGGGAAGGTTCAGATGGAGGGTTTCTCAACTTGTCAGATGAATTATGGTATGTGATCACTATCATTGAGAATGGAGGTCTAAGCATTTGGAATACCCAGGGTTTAAAATACCATACAGAAAAAAAAGAAAAATAATTGTTCTTCTTTACAAATAGTTGTAGGGATTTCCTAAGGAACTTAGTTCTCTTTGGCATATAGCGACTGCTAACAAACATGGAAACGACTTTTAATTCACGGAGGAATATTCCTAGGGCCATAGTTCTCTTCCGACTAAAGGTGATTACTAACAAATATGAAATATGGCGACAACTTCACTGAGAAATTCATAAAGGTAAGTTCCTATTCTTTCGGTGAGAAGCTTAGTTGGCTATATGTGGCTGCAGACTAGAAAGGAGAACTGGAAAGACTGCTGAGATAAGTCATGCATCCTTCCCCATTATCCAAACTTGCTTTTGAAAATAAGAATGACAGGTTAAGAAATTGAAGAGCGGGCTACCTTTGGTACCAGGTTAGAATTAAGTCATGCATCCTTCCCCATCGTGTTGCCTCTCACCTAGGTGAATCGTCTAACACTCGAGTGTGCCTCAACAACACTATCTTAAACACACAAGATGAAATAAGACTATTACCCCAAAAAACTCAACATACAAATTCGTCTTAGAACATGACGTTATTTCTTCCTTATAAACATATCAACAAAGGGTTGGAAACTGGGAACTACTTATAAACGTCCAAAAGTTGTTCAATCCTTTACAATTTGATCTTCTAGATATATCCAAACTAAAGAGAGCATGCATACCTTTTTTTGAGTAACCAAAAAGCCTTCAAACATGAATAGTATTTGGCACATAATACGGCACACACACAAAAACACACCATAGAAAAGTATAATTCACCATCTCATACGCTTTACGTCTAACAAATAAATCATCAATATGGAGAACGGAGAAAGGAAGCAAAAGGGTCTCCTTGATCAGTAAGACACAACACAACTCAAAGTGTGCGAGGATAAAATTAACTGCAAAGTATACCAACCTTAGTGCCAAAAGGGCCAACAGGGTGGTTTATATCAAGGATGTCTCTTCCCTGCAAGCATAAAACCAATTGAAATGAGACTCGGCCTTGAAAATAAGAAAAACATCAGATGCCAACAAACTAAAATATTTAGATAAACCAAACTCTTCCAATATGAGAAATGTGTCCAAAAATTTAAGCCACTAAATACGTGTTGACCAGATGGTGTTTTGACATTTGGTGGCGCCGAACAAACCCAGCAGGTTGTTGGCTCAGCTTGTGCGTTTAATGTTTGCTCAATCATTCTGTTGTACCTTTAAGCAGTAAGCAGTGCACACATGTACATTGGTTGTAGGCAGCTTCTTTTATTTGTTGGTCATCGCCTATACCTCCGTAAAATCTATCTAAATATTTTGAAATAGAAATGAGCTCACATTATCAGATTCAGGCCTCGTACAGAAATGAATCATACACAAAATTCTTTTTGTCACCAAATATCCTTTATTTTTTTTATATCCATGATAGTCTCAATCAGCTTGCTCCCAACTCGACTAATATCCCGAAACATACCGCTTGATCCTAAATTTCTAGATAGGCAATCATCATGGATTGAACCCTTCACCTCTTACTTTCTCAAGGCCTTCTTGACCACTAGCCACTCGATGATGGTTACCGAATATCCTATATCTTTACTTCTACCAATTCACGAAAAAGCAGAGATCATTTGTTCAATTACCGTCCACTAATATACAAATATACAATATACGTAGAAGTTCAACATTGACATTCCATAAAAATGAATCAATCAGTTAAGGTATAACTATAAAAAATACACCTGATTTTTTTTTTTTCTTTCGAAATCAATGTAAACCATGCAACCTATTTTCAATTTATATTCCTCTGTTTTAATCAACATCAAATCGAAAAAAAAACAAAAGCACGCAATCAGACACAAGAAACATAACCTCAAGCGCGGCTTCAAGCTCCTCACGCTCATGACCGGTAACAATCGGCATTACATCCTCAACCTTCTTCAAACCAGCATCACCTAATTCACAACAAAAACCAATTCAGAAATCACACAAAACCAAATCCACACTACAGATTCACATTTTCACATATACAGTACAAAAAGCAACAATCCATGAGTTATGAGTATGAAAATCAAAAGCGAACAGAAGGATCTACCAGTCTCAGAGCCGAATTGGTGAGCGAAGATCGAATTGGAAGGCGAATGAGAAACATGAGATGAAGCAGCAACAGCAAGTCGTGCAGCTCTGGAAATGGATCCGGATTGAGCGGATGGTGCCGCCGGTGATGAAGGAAGAGGTTTTTTTAGGGCTTTGAGATGCGAAGAGAGCAGTCTCCTCCACATGGTTGGTGATTCTCCGGCGGTGATCTCAGGTCGCTCCCCGTCGACGGCGAACTGGTTAGCTTCTTTCTCTCTGTCTTTCTTCTTCTGCGTTTTTGTTTTGGAAATGGAGAAATGAGGTATTAGTCAAGTGACTCGAGGGTATTACGTCACACGTGCCGCAATTTTATTTATTTATTTTTGTTAAATTATTATTTTTTAATAATATTTTTTTGTTAAATTATATTTATATATATATATATATATATATATATATATATAATTGGGAATTTGCCCTACATAGCACATTTTTTTTTCTCTTCATTACAGTTATAGCATATTTTTTAAAATAATTCATTCATAGCACATTTTGTCCAAAATTCCTATTCTACCATCATTAGACTTCTATCAGTTCAGCTGATAGACTTCAATCAGTTCAGCTAATAGACTTCTATCAGTTCTATTGATAGATTTCAATTATTTTTTTTGCCCCAAATGAATAAGTTTGGGAATTGTACTATACATGGAATTATTTTGTTTTTTTTTAATATACATGCAAAATCCCCTATATAATTTCCAAAAAAATAAAAATTGTCGGTTAATTTTAAAGTTGGTGTCTTTAATGATCTAAAAAAATTCTTTTTAATAAATTTTTAAATTTTCAATTTCGTGCCTAATACATTTTGATTGGTATGATCTAACGTTGAAATTTTTAATTTTGATTTTTGAAATACCCAATTTGTAAAAAAAAAAGATAATAAGTTACATGTATAAAAAAGTTTATGTATGATAAAATTTTAAGGATTTATTCATTTTAAACAAAGGTCAAAGAGCACATATACCTATCAAACACAGAAATGATATTATTTTGTATACACTTATTACAATATCAAAGTCATAGTCATTTAAAAATTTTATGAGAATTTTCAATTTGAGACATATATTTTAGGGGATTTGTTAAGAATAACACCAAAAAAAAAAAAAAAAAAAATTCTATGAATATAAAAAATTTTAGAAAAAATAAATAAATATGAAAAACTTGATTCAATCAAGTTAAATTGATGATCACAAACTTAATAGTTTTAATAAAGTAAAATTGATGGCTTAATTGAAAATAATTAAGTAAAATTAATTAAAAATATTGAAAGTTAAAATTACTATAATTAAAATAGGAATAATCAAATTTGTTATATGCAACAAATTTCCTATCTTTTTCTCTATATTTTAAGATTTACTCTATTTTCATTTCTAAACTTAAAATAAAAAATAGTTTTTAAATAAAAAGAAGTCAATTATTTATTTTTGAAAATAATAAACAATTTATATGATTCTAACACATATATGTGTTTTCAGCGAAAAAAAAAAAAAAAAAAAAAAAGTTACCAGACCAAAAAGTGTATATATAGATATATTATGTGATCTAACATATATATATTATGCGATCATATGTATTAGAGTCACCTAAGTTTTTTTTTTTTTTTTGTAAGGTTAAATACGAATTCCACTCCTTTGACAATGTCAATTAAAAAAATAATAATAAATTTTTACCATTTTCATTAAAATAAGAACATTAAGACCTGCTCCAAATTATGCTAATTTTCATATTATTGGCCCTTTTTTCTTGCCTTCATTCATTTACGACCAAGATTCTCCCTAAACCCCCCCCACAGAATGTGACCAAAACAAGCAGTAAACAAACATAGGCCAGATAAAATTGTTAAACAAAGAATAATTAACAGCAAACATTAGAGTTGAGTAATTCAGAAAAACAGCAAAAATGACCCATTTGATAAAAATTAAAAAATCATTATATGGAAAGAAAACAAAAATGTACAAGCCTGGATTACAATCTCATCCATTAAGAAATGTTTCTTTTAGTTCCCATCATATAAAATTATGGGAACTGAACAAAAAAAAAAAAAAAAAGCTTGCATTAACCATCAAAACTTTAGAAGGAAGTTGCTTTAAGCTGTTATAAGACCTTCCAACTTTACATTTATTTTCCAAGACCATCACAAAGGGATGATGATGAACATGGACTTTGTATCACTTTAAACTCAACTCTTAGTATCTGCCATTGCTAGTGCCTTGGTTAGAATAGACCTGAAGAAAATGGAAAGCATACACAATTGTAAAGTATTATAATCCAATTGAATGATATTGTCAATTTTGTGGCTACTTTTTCATTGATTGTTAGCCATTTTGGTATCACAAAGAGCATAAGGTTAGGGTTTCGATCCCTCACCCCAAATGTTAAAGAAGAAATTATTTGAAGCTGTTGTTGCCAGAATGTGACCGACAGTTTTACGTTGTTAGACGTTTGAGAAAGAAGCCGCACTGAATAGTTTTTCCTTTGAAAGAGTAAAAAGCGTAATTCTATTTCATACTTAAATGCACTTCTCTTCTAATAATTATTAGGAGACATGTAGATTTTTAAATCTAGATCTAGTCGATATTCAGAAACAGTCATATTGTAGCAGCCTCATTGAATATTTTTTCCTTTGAAAAGATAGGAAATTCTATGTAACATACCTGTTCAGCGCCTCTCTTCACGGACGCTTACTGTTCTAAGCTTCAACTCCCCTCTATGGGTTGTCAACTCATCTAGTATTTCAGCATCACATATTTCAACTCCATCTTCATTATCAACTTTTTGAGATGCCCTCTCCTATAAAAAGATGACAGAATCTTTATGTAGAGAGATGAATGTTTTAGGGACTAAATATGAGAGGATGGATCTTAGGTACCTGCATAGAGACGCTAGGGGTACCAGTTACTTCTTCGTACTCGGCCGCATCAAGCTCCTGCAAATAATGAGGTTGGAGTAGCTTGGGAAGGACCCGATGTCTTATGCCGATGAGAAGGAAGAAAGGCAAAGGAAACAAGACTCCGGCTATGGGGATCCATGTCACTCCAAAACAAATGAGGAAATATACAAATTGAAAAAGAGTGAATGTGGCTATGTATTTGAATGGCACAGACTCCACAAAAGAAGCATGAAAACCTTCTAGGACCCTGGCAAAGAGAAAATATAGACAACCACATGATTTTAGAAGTTAAAATTTAGTCTCTGTGGGGGTGTTTGTTTGAAGTAGTTAAGGAGCTATTCAGAATTAGCTTTTATAACTCCTCTTTAAACAATCACATTCAAATGAATTATTGTAATCACTCAAAATAATCACTCATTTCTAATCATTTAAAAATAATCACTCATTTCAAACCACTCAAACTGATCATTCATTTCTAATCACACATTTCTAATCATTCATTTATAACCATTCATTTTTAACCCCTCAAAATAATCGTCACTCATTTCTAACAACATCCATACGAGCTATTGTCTATAACTTCTCTACAAAATCATTCAAACAAGCTATTAACTGTAACCCCTCTACAAATAACCACATCCATACGAACTATTACTAAAACTCAAATTTCTAATCACTTAACCCCTCATTTATAATCACTCAAAATAATCACTCTACAATTTTACATTCAAACAACTTCTGTAGTTTAAAATACTAGAAATTAATCACTCACGCTTGTACTTGCTGGAAAATTAAGCATGTGTAGCCGCATAAGAATGTGTAGAAGATGTTATTTTAATTCACTAACAGTTGCAAACGGCAAGGACTACTTTTTGGGTTTTATCAACGTGTAGGAATTAAATTCTAACTTTCTCCGAACTTTAGAGACTAAATTTTAAAATTTAAAACTAGAAAGACTAAATTATAGCTTTCTTCGAATCATAAGAACCAAATTTATACTTTTGCCCGAAAACAAATCAATACAACCAACTTAAGAAAGATAAAGAGTAGATGGAAATAGGTGAATCAACTAAAAAACCATAATGGAAGTTGAAAGAGTAATTGATCAGCAACTCTAAAGTCAAAACTATATGTGCCTATTGCCTCTTTAAGTCTTAAGTGGGTGCAGAAAAGCTTACTTGTAACGTCGACTAGGCATTACGAAGAGAAGTAAAATCCTTTCCCAGAATTGGTTTCCTGGTAGACTGTCAATGGCCATGTAGGCAAAGTATCCCCAGAGAACTGATGTTGGTATCATCTTTATAGCTGGTAAAGCAAATACTGATCCTGCTACCAGAAGTGATTGCAGTAAATTGCTCAATCTTTGCTCGTTTACTCGAACAGGAAGATAAGCATCAATATCCTTCTCTGGATCAAATGGATCATTTGCAAGTTTGTCCTTATTTTCCTCTTTCATGACTGCATCCTTCAAATCTTCCAGCTCTTTAACAGCTGATGTCGTCTGTAACACCATAAAGGATCAAAAAGTTATTTGCTATCTACTGTCAAATGTAGGTTATATAGCAATTTCATTTTTCGACGACAAGAGGACATACAACTGGGCCGCTCTCCATTTCTAAGAACACAGCTTGCATTTGGCCATAAATTTCGGATTCACTAGCTTTCCGTTTTATGCATTCCTTTGCACTTTCTACCATCTTCTTTCGCATCAACTGCAATCCATGATAAGTAAAACTTAGCATCTGATATTGCTAAACATAAGTAAAGTACTTGCAACATTTCAATTCTCGGTGCTTAAAGACTTACACGCTTCCTGAGAGTTGCAAGGCACTTAGTGTGCATGGGGGACTGTGGCAAAACCCCATTTGAAGGAGGAAGCCCGATTAACCCGCAAAGCAACGTCTGAAATTAATTTTCCAACACAGAGTTAGCCTTAAATGGATGAGTCACTTACTAGCAGCACCATGTAGAAGTTACCATAAATCCCAGCAATAGGATGTCATAGTGATAAGCAGAAGGGTTCTTGAGATTAAACTCTTTTTGCTGTGCCATCTGAGAAGCAACACAATGATCAAAAAAATAAAGTCCCGCAATCATCACCGCAGGAATTAAGGCTGCAAAGATGTATGCAAGAGGTATCTTCCCCATGTCCTGCAACAAACAAGTACTATCCGTTTTCACTAAGGAACATAGATAATTTCAAATAAAAAATCATTATACGGCGTGCTACAAAGATAAACCATACTACAAGACCTTGAACTCTAATGCGGAGGGGCAGAGGATTTACCATGATAACGGTCCAATGGCGTAGAGAAGCAGGTTCCCATGCGAGAGGACTTTGAAGTCTTCTAGGAACTCCAGAGGGGACTTTGCTTGGTACACTAAATGATAGTGCAGTCCATAATAGAACCATCAGGGGAACTCCATAGTCTGCAATGAAACTCCTTAGCCAGCCTATGGGACACGGTGACAAAGTTCATAAATCCATGGTTTGGCCATTCTCGTGAGTAATTGCACAAGAGAATAAATCTATGCCATATTAACAAACCTGCTCCATACAACCACGATCTTGCCTTTCTGGTCTTCAAAGAAGTATAGAGAACGCCAAAAGTAAACACAATTCCCAGTACTCCATTTGTGTAAAGCCAATTGAAATGAAACTTCTCTAAACTAGGATTCTCGTGCTTTGGAACTTCAAACTCGCTCACCACTCCCTGAATGATCCAAGATCGAGCCATCGGTTTAAAAAAATGCAACATTTTTTATTCAAGTTTCAACTCATCAAATGTTATCTTGTTTGATCATTGTAGAATATAGGAACTAAGAATCAGAAATTTACACCAACAAAAAGAATAGATAACTATTCTGACCATATATACTTTGCCATTTTGGTATCCTACGACTTTTCAACTGCCTACTACTAACTTGCTACAATTAAAGTCATCAAAAATAAAATTTTTTCTACCTAACATACCTTAATAGCTTCTTGAATGAACAAAACAGAGATCAACATGCCAAAAAGTTCCCCGGCAATCCTTGTAAATTTGCTGATCAGTCTAGAAGCATTGAATATAGAAAGAAGGAACAGCAAGAGGGAAGTCCAGACACAAACCCTGTAAAAAAAAAATGTCAATATTGTTCCACACTGAAGCTTTTACATCTGTAATTAGAAGATTGACAGCTTACCATCCTGCCCAAGCCAAATAGAGTTCTCTCCCCACAGCCATCCTGTCTTTGCAAAAACTGTACAAATAGGTATACATAATAATTGTAGGTTCTGCAACTCCTACAATTAAAAGAGGTTGCCCACCAAGAATTGAATGAATGATGCCACAAATGGCTGTGGAAGCCAAAGTTTCTACTGTGCTCAAACTTCCATCTGTGGAATAAAAGCAAATATACTAAAGTAAGTATGGTAGTCAGTTCACATGAAAGATAGTAAATAGAAAATTTAGGTAGAGTATAAATTTTCTCTGATCCTATTTTCGTGATAATAACAATAATGAAACTACCAGGTAGGTGTATTTTATTTTACTTTATTTGTTATAGTAAATGGGAACCAAATGATTAATATCATGTTTTTTAAGTTCAATGATATGTGTTGGGGATTCGAATGATTAACCTTTCGAACAAGCTATGTTTAGTTTGGCAGTTAATATTATGAATATAATGAATGCAGAATTCACTATATTGAAGGTTAAAAGTGTAGAACCATCTATGGTTTAAAATGTTTTCGTATCCAATTGCCCTTTCCAAATACTACTTCTTTCTTGAGCTAACTGATAAAATAAATCATAGGAAAACGATTTAAGAAAACTTTTAGAAATCCAATTTTAGGTTCTTACAAAATGAAGTATAAGCTAACAAGAATCTTTTTATTTTCACCAATATTATCTAGAAATAAATCAAATATTTCGATGATGTAGCTTAAGAAATCAATTCCCTGGGATAGTGATTGGTTTTTCCAGCAAGAATAAGATGATCAGAAAGTAAAAGGTTCTACATAAGCCATTCTTCTTCTCTATTTTCACTTTGGATTTTACATAAAAAAAACATATGGATCAGCAAGCTTCACATAGTGTGTAAAAACGAATTAAGCAAAGTTGACCAACCTGTATCTCTGCTCAATTGCTCGCCGAAAGCAATGACAGGAAGTGCAGAAGCAAAAAAAATGTAGGCAGTCGGAGCCAAAATTCTGTCAATCCATCAAGAGAAAACTGAATATTAATCAAAATCAGGATCAAACAAAGTGGAATAGAGCTCAATAAATTCAAGGAAAAAAAAAATCCTACACATAAACTACCCGAATCCTGAAAGTCGACCATCAATCCAATCTTGCTTATAACAGGCTGCTCTTCCTCTGATATCTTCCAAAATACCCTTAAATGGTGCCCTGAGATCCTCCATTTCTGTATTGAACAACTAAAACTTCCTTAAGAAATATATACACATACAGATTGCATTCAGTACTTTTTTTTTTTTTTTTTTTTGAAGTCGGGAAATTTGAGCTTCGCTCTACTATACTGGGGGCACCCACGTCCGTCCCAACGCTCGGACCTGTGTAACAAAAAAGTGATTTTACAATTAAATTCATTCGTGTGGCTCGAACCTCAGAACTCCAGGAAAGCATGCCTTGAAAGCCCTGAACCTCAACTAAACTCCATAATCAATGGAGAGATCACGAAATGCTTCTTAAACATTGAAAATAGTCCATGAAAATAACTTCCAATTTATTTATTTTCTCCAGAAGATTATGAAGAAAAGATGAAACAAAAAGTATCCGCAATTACGAGACTCTTCCGTTTCGATGGAAAAACGCGACGACGAAAGCCATGAACGCAAACAAGAATCTCAAATACTCAAATTCCAAATCACGTATCAATTATTATTTGTTTCAGAAGCCAAACACATTCATCGAAAACAGTATTCAACATTCTAACGACAAATCAGAATCATAACGATTCAGCGAAAACAGAGCAAAAACAGTATTCAACATTCTAGCGACAAATCAGAATCGCAACGATTAGATTCACAAATTTCGCTTGCATGTAATCTAGCAAGCCGCTCTTACGGAGATAAACAAACATGAACAATATACACAATCGTAATCGTAATCGTAATGACAAGAATAACATGATGAAGGAAATGAGAGGGCGGTGTTCATCGGAGAAGATGACCGGAGAGTAATGCCGGAAAACTCACCGGAGATTGTGGAGTTTCTACGACGAGAGGATTTACAGGTGTTGGGATTCACTTGGCGACTTTGTTGAGATTTCTGTGAGAGAGTTTGATGGCAAATTTCGACGTCTGTACGAAGACCTGCGAGAAATTCATGTGGCTGAGTTCTGATTCTCTGCGGCGTAACAAATTATGAACCGTACACTCCACAGTTTTTTTTTTTTTTTTTTTTGATAATATAGGGGTGTTAGTATACGAGAATTTAGATGGAGGATTTACGAAGTCTTCCTTAATTATACATTTTTAACTATTTAAAACAATTCATCAAGGATCAAACCTTTAATTTGAAGGTCATTAATAAGATGTCAATTCAATTATGTTTATTTTGACTACATTAAGATTGGTCTAATAAATATTCGAATTTTTTTTTTCTTTTCCATCAAGGTTATAATAGTGTCACATTGAGTTTTTTTTTGTGTGTGTCCGCGCCAACTTGCATACGTCTTGATTAATCGAGTGTCTTGATCGATTTATACATTAGTATATTAAAATTTTTAAAGTGTTGGTAGACTATGAAGTTTGTTTCAATTATACTTTTGAATTTTGAAAAATTCATGTTAACAAAGAACTCAAGGAAGTATTCTTGCTCTTTCACAATGGTTATTGAGAATATAGGATACAATTATATTAATGAATAGAAAAATATGAAAGAAAAACAATAAATGCAAGAGAAGACTTATACGAATTAAATGTAATTATAGACAAGTGTAGAAGAAAAGTTATATAAAGTAAATGAAATAGAAAATAGATTGAATGGGAGTACAAGAGTACATTGTAGTCTTATGTCTTAACATTCCCTTTAAATGTGGTGGGAAGGTAATGAAGCCAAGTGTTAAACAAGTGACACTTTCAATTAAGAGAAAAGGAAACAAATCCATTGAATCTCACAACCAACATGGATAAACTTATCAAGTTCATGGTGAAGAGTGTTGTTCGGACTTGTTCTTCACATTGGTCGGGCCAGGCACCGGAGACATCGAATGAGTAATATCACAGCTGAGTTTCGAACCTGAAACCTTGAGGGAGCATACCCTCAAAGCCAAGTTTCCAACCACTGCGTCACCCATTGGAGACTTAGTAACGTGAATTGAATTGGACTCTCCATAAAATAGTATTTATTTCACTTATATTCACCATGTTAACAAGGCCCACCTGCTTGGTACGAAACAACTTTGATCAACCTTCACTCGTTGGCATTTTTTAAAAAAATTGTATACTTTTTTATTCTTTTTACATTTTTTTATTTACTTAATCAAATCACTTATTGGAATTTACCTATTGACTTCAACTAATGATAGTGATTGGAGTAACTCTTTTGATTGAAATCAATGGCAGAAATTAATTTATCGATAGTCTATTTGGAAAAAAATTATCCATCATTTCTTGAACCTCGTAAACTGTTTAAAGTGCCTGATTGAATACAAAACGGAAGTTTACACAAAATAAAAATAAAATTGAGAGTTTTGTTAATGGAGGTTTTTTTTTTTTTAGTACAAGTTGGAGGAAAGGGATCGAACCCGTGACCGTGGAGAGAAAATAGATTAACATCAAATCAGATAACCAATCGTGTCACCGACCCATTCGATATTAATGGAGGATAGGGAAGTGAAAAAAAATAATAATAATAAAAAAAGCAATTAAATTTCAACGACGTTCATTCCAGATCAATAAAATTTTCAACTATGTTGCAAATTGATTTCAACCATTTTGATAATTTCACATTACCCACTATCTTTTTTTATTGCATTATTTACTATCTTTTTTTATTGCATTATTTACCATTAGTTTGAATTTTTTTTAAAAAAAAGTTACATATGCAAAAACCTAATTAAAAACGATTCATTGAATGGGATGAGGAATGCATTTAAAGTTCCATCTTCGAAAATTAATGTGAAGAAGAAGTTCATTAATGTCTATCTCACTAGAAAAAGTTTACATCTTTTAATTTGGACAATTAAAATCTTCTCAAGAAATAATATTATAAATATAAAGTTGAGTATTTACATACTTCACCTTAGAGATTTTTTTACTTTAGTTTACGATATTCAAATTAAGTGAATTATCACTAAGTTATGCTTATTCATTGAGCTAAGCTCATACTTACTATAAAAATAACAATAAATAAATAAATAATATAAAAAATTGACTAGCTTGGAAAATTCTATTGTTAAACCACTTATAAACTCTAATATTTAAGTTAATACATTATAATATCTTTATTATATTGTTGCAAAAGTGAATATAGTTAAATTAAAAAAAAAAATGAATATAGTTAATTTAAGAAAATGAATATAATTCAATTGCAATTAATGTACTTATAGTAGTACGTAGTTCAAATCTTCATTTCTACCAAAATTAATAATAATAACTTTCTTGCTTGTGGCTTGAAAGATCACCCCACAAATGAATTATTAATATTATAATTATATATATGCATATAAATTAATAAAATAACTATTAATGGTCAAAGTGAAAAACTCCTATTTCCTTCTCTAATTTCATGTTAATCCTACATACATTAAAAAAAATGTATTCATAATTTTAAAACAAAATCTTTGATATATGGTCTAAATTAATGCAATTATAGAAGTTTAAGGTTTTAATTTAACTTTCAACTTTCCAAAATTAAGAAGTATAAATTGACTTTTCCCGTGGCATTTTTACACCAAAGTCTCATTAGACAGGATTTCTCTTATGTCATATTGAATATATTCCAATTACCTTTCAAATTAGCCAAAATCTGTCTCTGTCCAACATATATTAACTTTCAACTACAGCAGAGCAGAACCACAAAGCTTACTAAATCAGTCATGAAAAAATACCTACGTAATTAACCACAATGAAAAGATGAGAAGAGGTTTGAAGGCCAAAATGTGAAGAAAAAAGATATTACGAAATGCAATGAAAAGTACGCAAAATTTTAGATTTGCGATAGAAATGGCAAGGAATTATACAGTACAACCATTACAATACTTCCTAAATGGATTCGTTTTCACAAGTTCTTGAAATTATTATCTAAGATCAATGGATTTTACAAATGGAAAAAGAAAAAAAAAATTGAGAAGCCTCTAATTATTTGGAAATGCTTGGAAGAAAAGGTTTTGAAAATCCGTACTTGAAAAAACTCAGGTTCCCCTGTTGTTGAAGAAAACAAACAAAACACAGCTTCAAATAAAAACTGCAGCATATTGTGCAAAATTTTCTCATTTAAAGGCTTATTCTCGAAAAGGACATGGTTTCAATCAATGGTGATGATCATCATCTCCATAACCATCTGGCGATCCTCCGGGTCCCACGACTTCTAGCTGCAAACACAAATTACAATTAGGAAAAAAAAATTATGACCTTTTGATTTATGGACACAATCAACCCATTAAGCTATTGCGCTTGTTGGCAATTACAATTAGAAAAACTCCCCAACTCAATAAGTAATTTCAGACATGCTGATCGGAGAATGGCAAATTTTGACTGTGGTGGGCTTTTGTTTATTTGTAAGACAGCTTACGGGTACTTGATTATTCTCATGAGAGAATCGTTTAACTTTACCATATTTGGATGTTAAAAACTTCGTAATAAATTAATTTTAGGTAGATGACCATTATAGAATGAACTCATTCCCTCATGAACTTTATTTTGACTACCAAACACGGCCAACCAATGATAGTTGACAATCATCAAATTAGTTTAGTAAACCATCATGGAGTGGCCTAATGGTTAAGGACTTTGGAAAGTAAGAGGTGATGGGTTCAATCTATGATGACCACCTACCAAAGAATGAATTTCCTATAGATTTCTTTGACATCCAAGTGTTATAGGGTCAGGCAATATGTCCGAGAAGAATAGTTGAGATACGTGTAAACTGACTCGAACACTCATGAATTAAAAAAGAAATTACTTCCACTATTAAAAAAGAAATTACTTCCACTACTCACAAACAGTATGCTTTCCACATAATCTGGGCAATCAATGATAGTTGACAATCATGAAATTATTTTAGTAAATCATTATGGAGTAACCTAGTGGTCAAGAAGAGTCTTGAAAACTGACAAGTGATGGGTTCAATCCATGATGACCACCTACGTAAGAATGAATTAGTTATAAATTTCTTTGACATCCAAATGGTGTAACGTCAGGCGACATGTCCTATGAAAATAGTTGAGGTGTGCATAAACTAACTTAGACACTTATGGATTAAAAATATATATATATACTTTCACTATTATGTGCCCTTCCATTCACACAAAGTATGCTTTCCACAGAATCCGGGCAATCCGATGGGAGGTTTTGTTGGAAAGAAACATAAGAGTATTTCCAGGTTAAGGGCCAAGGTAAAGAGTGGCAAGGAATTTGGGATCTGGCAGTGTTAGTTTCCTTCTCGTGAAACTCTTTAAAGTAAAGTTTCGACATAATAAATTTAAAACAAATTCTCACCGCAAAGTACTGTGAGCACACAGAACACTCATGTGGCACGTCTTTCCTCAGCCGAAACCAGACAACATCATGCTCATCCTCTACAATTAGAAAGAAAAGGAAGCAAAATAAGTAAGACGAATTGAAGAAACCATGAAAGAAGAGAGATTGCAAGTACACACCGCCTTCGCCTCCCGGGCATCCAACTAATCTTTCGCCAAAGTATGATTTGATAACAGCAGGCTCCTCCTACAGAAATATAAAATATAAGATTTCTTCAAGAAATAAGTCGGGCAAGAAAATTTTTTCTTTCATTCACGTACGCCAACATGGAGTTTCTATGTCGAGGCACAGGCACTACCAAGAGCAAAAAAAAGTTTTTTATTTATTATTATTTTTTTTGGATAAGAAACTATTTCATTAATGTATAAGATTAAGAGCAAAGAAAGTTACAGTCTTTGTTGAAGAAGACTGAAGCCTGGGATGATTACAAAAGTGATCATAAATCAACTACAACATAAAAGTGAATGGTTTTTGGATAAGAACACGTAGGTGAATTGTCAAAGTCATAGGTACACTAAGGTACAAACTAAACAGAAATTCAATAAAAGGGGAGGAACCTTAGTGAAAATCCACATTTAGGTAGCAGCAATGATTTATGTAGAAACTCTTAGATTAAGATTTTTTATTTAAAAAAAAAAACACTCAACCTTCGTAAAAATTGCAAGGTATTTCTCCAGTCAGTTTTGATTTTTCTCTCAAAAAAGGATCTGTTCTGTGTAACCCTATAAACCCATTCTGTTCAGAAAAAGATGAATAATCCACTGAACACCTCTACTTGAATTGCCATTTCTCTATATGGCCATAGGCAGATTTTTCCAAATACTCTAACTTCAGTTTTGTTTGCTCTTTTAATGTTAGGGAATCTATTGTTCAAATGTTTGTGGGTCAAGATTAAAGGAAAGGAGAGAAACTTTACTTCAAACACCTTATATTCCAAGTTTCCAACTTTAAAAGACATGAAGGAGTTTAAGTCTACCAACCAAAAGGTTTGATACAGGGGCGTTTAACTAAAGTGGCCATCCCTTGCTACATTCTTAGACCAACAAGATGCGATAAGATTATGTCCTCAAAAAACTTTCCAATAATCCAATCTACAAAATTATATTTTAAATGAGGTGAAAACTTTCAAACCAAATTGTGCAACAAAGAGTTGAAACTGACATATCCAAAGGGCAATCCATCATTGACTAGTCATCTTCCAAACATATCCAGATTCCAAACAAAAGAGAGAATGCATGTCTCTTGGAGTACTCCCATAAACAGAAAAAATAAAGAGGAACTGGCCTAAATATTATGAAAGGGTCACAACACTGAAAAGTATTATCACCAGTTCATGTGCAACAAATAAAAAACAGTTTATAGTTTAGAGAGAGAGTGAGAACAAAAGAGCACTGTTTTTGCAGCCAATCACAGGCATTTAACTTTCCACAAAAAAAGCCCCTTTTAACCAAGATTCTTTGAATAACCTTATTTCCAAGATTTGATTTAGGTTAGTAGGCTGGTGCAAAACAATAGAATCTTAGAGAGAAGGCTAGAACTAGAAGTGACATAGATATTGAGGAACTTGCATGGGAACTTGCATGTTTTCTTCCCTCCTAAATGTGGCATAAGTCAAAGAATTCAGCATTTTCCCTTCTTTTCTAATTCAAACCAATGAAAGAGGTTTACCGTCATTCCTTGGTAAAGAGAAAAATTCCTACCAAAACAAAAACTACACCATGGAGCATGAAAGAAAGATAAATGACAATGGTAATGTAAGGAATCCAATCCAAACTAACCTGTTATACTCAGAAGTTCCCAAAATAGTATAAATGGATAATTACACTGAGATATATTGAGAGCTCTTCAATATCTAGTGATGGTATTTCATCAATATGAACAAGAACAATAAAGAAGATACAAAAATAGTAATGCACTAAACACAAACAAACCGGCAGATTCGAGAGCACCAAGAACCACTCTTCCCAAGACTAAACTTCACCAAAATGCATAATGAACCTCTTTCCTTTCCTTACCTTATTGTAACTACACTCTCCTCTCTCTCTTCGTACTTCGTAGTTTGTATAAGAATAACAACCCAACCCAAACTGACCACCAACTACTAGTCTCTCCTGAATCCTCAATTTACCTCTTTCTAGAATATTTATGAGTAATTGGGAATCTCACAGATAATCAAAAGAATGAAGGGGAAATAACTAGAAACCCAAATTTGGCATAATCAATTCGCAAATATTTTGAGTCTTCAGAGTCTGAGACCTCAATGAAATAGTTTAACCAGAGAAGACATCATGATAACAGAATAAACTGTAGCTTAAATTCAAGTGAAAGCAAATTCAACAAACATTGCTATCTCGTCATGCCCATAAATCTACATGGAACGAACCTTGAATAAAAGCTAAAGCATCTGAGTTAAATCCAACGGGCAAAAACAAGCGAAGATAAAATTAATGGCAAACTACACCAACCTTCGTTCCAAAAGGACCAACAGGATGGTTTATATCAAGGATGTCTCTTCCCTGCAAACGATAAACCGATTGAAATGAGACTCACCTCCAAAATGAGAAATGCATCAGAGGCACCCAATCAAACTATAATATAAACCAGGCTCAGTTTGAAAATGAAAATAAATCGATCAATCAAGGCATAAATTTAACCTGCCTTTTCAAAGCTGAAATTACCATACAAACTCAGATTGAATATGAAAACGAATCAATCAAAGAAGTCATAAATTCTAACCTGCCTTCTAGACTTCTAGTCCGGTGATTTTCACAACATCAAGAAAAAAAAAACCAAAGACCGCAACGAAAAGATGTCCAGGAAAGCAAGAAATACGAGAAATATCACCTCAACCGAAGCTTCAAGCTCTTCACGCTCATGTCCAGTTACGATTGGATATACATCCCCAAACTTCTTCTTCAAACCAGTATCAGCTATATCAAAAGAATAAATTCAACAACCTTACATGATAAAAACCACATTCATACATACAGTGACACAAACTGCAAAACAATTTACAATCCACGCAGATACATTCTCATTGATTAATAGCCACAACCAAACCAATTCCACATTCGAGCTCAAATCACACATTCAAACATACAGTGAAACAGACTATACAATACATAACAATCCACGTATTTACACGAGACAAGTTCTACGTTTCCACATTCGCGCACATGTAATAGATTCATTCATACAGTTGCAGAGACAATAAAATTTAAAGAAGAACGAAAAAAATATAGCAAGATCAAAACCACATTGCACTTGTATCATAAATTCACACATACAGTGACACAAAATGCAAAATACTTAACAATCCACGTAAACACATTCTAATCAATTAACAAACAAAACCAGACAAATTCCACATTCACGCTCATGTAACAGATTCTAACATACAATGATACAAACTATACAATACATAACAATCCACGCATCCACAAGAGACAAATTTCGCATTTCCACTTTCGCGCTCATGTAATATATTCATACATACAGTTACAGAGACAATAAAATCGAAAGAAAAAAAAAATATATCAAGATCAAAAGATTCAAAACCACATGCAGTGAGAAAAACTGTACAATACAAAACAATCCACACATCCACACGAAACAAATTTCACATTTCCAAAATCGTGCAAATGTAATAGATTAATACATACAGTTACAGAGACAATAAAATCCAAAGAAAAAAAATAGCAGGATCAAAACCAAACTCGCATTAATATCATAAAATTGACACATACAGTGACACAAACTGCAAAATACTTAACAATCCACGCGAATACATTCTAATCGATTAACAATCACAACCAGACGAATTCCACAATCGCGCTCAAATCACAGATTCAAACATACAGTGAGAAAAACTGTACAATACAAAACAATCCACACGAAACAAATTTCACATTTCCACAATCGCGCACATGTAATCGATTCATTCATACAGTTACAGAACAATAAAATCCGAAGAAAAACAAAAAAAAAACAGCAAGATCTACCGGAAACAGAGGCGTAATGGCGAGCGAAGATCGAGACGGACGGGGAAGGAGAACAATGAGAAGAAGCAGCGAGTCGAGAGGCTTGGGAAATGCATCCCGACGGAGCGGATGCGTGCGCCGACGAAGAAGGAAGAGATTTCAGGGCTTTGGACTGCGATGAGAGCAATCTTCTCCACATCGTGGATTGAGATCGGTGAATTCTCCGGCTATGATCTCAAGTCGCGCGCTTCGACGGCGAATTTGGCTCTCTTTTTCCTTATATACTCTTGAGATTCTCAACGCCCTTTTTGGAAGTGGCAATGGCTGGGTACAGGCAAAATGATTTGGCACGAGTGGGATTGTGTGGCACGTGCCGCTGCTAATTATAAATTTATAATCTTACCCTCTGTTTTTCTTTCTTTTTTTAAAAGATAACTTACAGTCCGTTACTATTATTCCAATTCGTAAATAATATATATTTTTTCTATTTTTACAACATTTTGTGGTGTATGGTGCACTTGAGATACCAAATAACGTTGGGTTCCATTATCATAATTTAATTTTGTTTGACTCACTGATTATATTAATTTGTGAATTAACCAAAACATGTGTACTTGTTTATCTAAATTTTCTTGTTCGTTTATATATATATTTTTTTTTAATATTATTATGATTTTCCTTTTAATTTTATTATAAATATTATTTTATTAATACGTCTAATCCTTTTCAATACATGATATAAGTATGTTGTAGTCTTTAAAAATAAAATAAATAACTTAATTGTTTGAAGCAACAATAACAAATATTAAATGATAGTGTTAGGAATAAATATCATTAGGATATTTTTTAGAATATGTTAGGTTTAGCATTTGAATATTATTATATATTCTGTATGATTTGATAGAATATTTATTAGATATTATATAGTATTTATTATGAGATCTTTTGAGATTCGATATTTCATATATTATAGATATTTGTAGAAAGTTAATAGAAAATCATAAGGTTTTATGTCTATTTCACAATTTATTATGGTATCAGAGTCAAGTTAAATTAGGGTTGCTAAAAAAAAGGTCGGTGACGTGAAATCTGCGCGATTTGTGTGATTCATCCAATTAGCTGTATATTCTGTTCGCGACAATTTGACGATTCGTGAAACTTACAATTTATTAGGAGATCTTTTGAGATTCGATATTTCATGTATTATAAATATTTGTGAAAAGCTAATGGAAAATCAAAAAGTTTTATGCCTTTCTCGCAATTTATCCGATAGATTTCAAAAATAAATAAATATTAGATGATAACACTAATTTACACTTACCATCCGTTGAATTTTTTTTATATTTTACATTCTCTCCCTTTTCTGTTTTTATTTTTTATTTTTTTTTGAAACTTACTTTTATAATTTTACAGCAATGGTCATGGAGTATACATGAATAAAGGTGTACATGATATGAATTAGAAGGATTTTTAGGAGGTGTATATGGTACGAGTTAGGTTTGGATTAGAGAAATTTTTAGGATCAACCATCAACCCGTCCAAATTAGAGCAACTCAATTGAAGGTTCTTTATCCCAAAAACATCAAGATGAGAACCAAATATCGAATTTTCAACATCAGACCTATATCCACAGAATTAACATGAATTATCATTAATCAAGTTAACCAATACACTACTAATTCATTCGGTTGATGATTAAGCGAATAACTCATATCTCTTATATATTATTAGATATTCACTATTTCTAATGTGAGATTCTTAATATGCCTCTCAAAATAGTATCTCTTTTTTATTCTTCAATTTTGAATTGATTATCAATTTTTATTTTTATTGGATCGAACATCTATTTAGATTCAATGAATTTAGAATACCGATTGAGAGATGATAAATAGATCAACAATTAAATTCAATACTCCATTGAAAGGAATGTTTGTGAAAATTTAACTTTGCACCATATTGTAAAAAAAAAAAAAAAAACCTTACCCTTATTTTCATTCCTGAGTGGTGTACCCCACCCCCAACAAATATTTGCCCCGAATTTCTTCCAAAGTCAGTCACCAACCACGTCTTTCACCAAACACACCACATAAAATAAAATAATTAATAATAATAGCAAAACAAAAAAAATAAAGATAGCAATTTAGATAATGTCATAAACATATAATTTAATTTAAGCCACATTTCTTTTCAAAAAAAAAAAAAAAAAGAGCCACATTATTTCTTTAATTTCTTTTTTTATTTTTGGATTAGAAAATAATAAAATTTGGTTTAAAATGAGGGATTCTAAATATAGGTGATGTCAAAATAGTCTCTATATTACTTTCATAAATGAATGAGTTTTATTTGTTTATATATTCTCAATAATGATTAAACTATGTTCACTTTGAGTAAATAATTAAAATTTTAACATCAAATTTACATTGACATAATAAAATTTTTCTAAAAAAATAAAAGACGAAAATAAAAAAATTAAAATTTCAAAAGATTAATTGAAAGTTAACTTTCTTTTTCAAATAACATAATGGAAGATCAAACCTCTAACTCGAAATTGTTAATATAAAATGTTACAGTTAAATAGAGGAATTGTAATAAAACAATTTCAATCCAAATTCTAACTTGACATATTCATCTTAATTATATTCGGTTATATCTTTTTTCTAAATCTTTTAACATCTATTATAAATACTACTGATGAGCTCAGAACGAAAGTAAGAAGGGCCGCTTTTAATCAAGCCACTATACTCATTTTGGCTACTTAAAATTAACCTAACACATTGTAATTATATTTATCTTAATTCATTTATTAAAAAAAAAAAACAATTCTTTTATATTAAAAAAAAAAGAACAACTAAATTATATAGGGAATTTACAAATCTAACCTTCCTCACCTACCCCCATCTCCAACCTCCACCTTACATTAGACCCACCTCCCAAACTTCTTCATGTCTCACAACAAACGCAAACAGCGAAAATGCAACCACAATCGCCGGCGCCGGAGCCACCGCCGAACTACTGGGGAGACCAACCGGAGGAAGAATTCTACGCCGCACACGGCGTTCAAAACACCAAATCCTTCTTCGAAACCCCCCACGGCAAGCTCTTCACACAATCCTTCATCCCAATAAACTCGCCGGGGCCGCCCAAAGCCACCGTGTTCATGACTCACGGCTACGGCTCCGACACCGGCTGGATGTTCCAACACATCTGCCTCAGCTACGCCAAATGGAACTACGCCGTCTTCGCCGCCGACCTCCTCGGCCACGGCCGCTCCGACGGCCTCCGCTGCTACCTCGGCGACATGGACAAAACCGCCGCCGCCTCCCTCTCCTTCTTCCTCCACATCCGCCGCAGCGACACCTACCGCCACCTCCCGGCGTTCCTCTTCGGCGAATCCATGGGCGGCGCCGCCACCATGCTCATGTACCTCCAGTCAGATCCAAACACCTGGACCGGCTTAATCTTCTCAGCGCCGCTCTTTGTGATACCGGAAAACATGAAACCTAGCAAACTCCGCCTCTTCCTCTACGGCCTCCTCTTCGGCGCCGCCGACACCTGGGCGGCGATGCCGGACAATAAAATGGTCGGAAAAGCGATCAAGGATCCGGCGAAGATGAAGATCATAGCGGCGAATCCGCGGCGATACACCGGACCGCCGCGGGTGGGGACGATGAGGGAGATTGTTAGGGTTACGGCGTACATTAGGGAGAATTTTTCTAGGGTTACGGCGCCGTTTCTGACGGTTCACGGCACGGCGGACGGCGTTACGTGTCCGTCGTCGTCGGAATTACTGTTTGAGAAGGCGGCGAGTGTGGATAAGACTTTGAAGATTTACGATGGGATGTACCATTCATTGATTCAAGGCGAGCCTGATGAGAACGTGGAGATTGTTCTTAAGGATATGAGGGATTGGATCGATGAGAGAGTGAGGAGATATGGAGCGAAGAGTTAAAAACCATAGAATTTGTTGAAGGTCTGTTAATGGCGGAAATGGAGGTTTCTCTGTGTGTTTGGCGGTATAATGAAAATGGCATAATTGGTAAATTTGATGTGTTCTTTTTTTTCTTTCTTTTTATTATTATTGAAAATAAACTTGATTTCTAATGTTCGTGTATTAGCTGTCCCTCTCTCACTAACAAGTGAACTAGCTTTGGTTGTTTTTTCTTTAAAAATTATCTTTCTAATCCTTAGTTTGGGAATTAATTTCAATTTGGTTCTTTAATTTTAAAATTAAACACTTTTACTATAATATTTTAATAATTTTTACTTTTTAGTTATTTATATTTTTTAATTTATTTTTATAGTTATTATTTTATAAAAATTAAATTCACAAAAAATTAAAATAATCATTTTATTAATATATTAAAATCTAAAATTAATTTAATTATCATTTTAGGCAATATTACTTTATTTAAAGATTAAAAGTGATCAAAATATTCAATTTTAAAATATAAGTATCAAATTGAAATTAAAATCAAAACTCTTTTGAAACTATGGCTGATTAATCGCTAGATCTAATTCCTTTTATTAATCAATTCTTCCTTAGACTACAAAAATTGAAGACATAAAGAAGAACTCATAAATTTAATGGAATTAAGTTGAAAAATTGAGAATTTGTTCAACATTTTTTGAAGTTTAAAAGAACTCGTATGAATTTGTCCTCCATTCGCAACAAAGCACAAAAACATCATATAAGACAACTATTTTTAATATTTTATGTAGGATAATTCAATTATCAAATAGAGATCTAGATCACCTAAAAATTAGTCATCTCTATATAGAATGTCATAAGTTGACTTTGAGCATACATACATAAATAATATATATACATATTATATAAATTTTTTATCATTAAAGTTTTAAAATTTAAGAATATCTAATATTTTTAAACTTTTGGAAGGATTTTAGAGAGACGTGTAGAGAGAAAGAGAAATAATGCGGACTACATTGATGCGATACACCTATAATTAAAAAACTTAAGAGAATATATATAGCAAGTCATATTATGGATTGTGTGCTTACTAGAAAATGTTGCTCAATTAAATATAGCTACTCTCATATTTCGTAATTTTATATACTCAATTTTGTAACATGAAATCAAAGTAATCAAGAAGATGGGATTTGAATCTAAATTAACATAAAATAAAAAGGTAAATTTCAAGTTCTAAGTCGTGTGCTCTTCGAATATCTTCAACTTATATCTATCTTTGAAGTTTTTTAATCTTCGAATTGTTGATTTTTCATTCAATAATATTTAGTATATGAATTTTAAATCTATAACCTCTTGATTAATCATGTGTAAAAAGGTACTATCCTCCTTTGTTGATTCAAATTTTTGGTTTAGAGCTACTTCAAATTCTTTATAACTCTTTAGAATAATTTTAGTCTTCAAATCGTTAGATTATATAAGTTTTTAGAGTTTTCGACCTACTTCCCCTCAACTTCAAATGAATCGCGAACTTCTTTTTCTTTTGAAACCATAACTTCGTTAAGCATGGAAATGAACTATACAACACCAAACCAAACGTAGGGATAAAATCTCGACCGTCATTGCGGTCGTGATTCACAACTCGAATCTAAATCAACTCAACTTCGAACTGTCACTGATAAAAGAATGTTCTTTAACTGTATATGAGGTATTTTGTGAAGATACCTTCTTATAAGAGGCCAACATGCAATTATCAAGGCAGGAAGCTTTGAATTTGAATGTTTTTTTTAGGATTAATCCAACCAAAATCTCTTTTTTTTCTTCTTTTTTTTAATAGAGAATTAAGTGAAAAGAAGTTTAAATTTCAGAAACAAAAGTTTAATTATTATCAAAGAGAACCTTAATTAATTATTTTGAGTTCATTTGATGCAAGTGGTTTGAACTTATACCTTTTCATTATATTTTATTAAATAGCATTCAATCAACATTACATAGTATGTGCCACCATCCCAAAATCAAATTTTATTAGATTAAAAAACACTTATTTGAGTTTAATGAGCTCTAATGTTAAGTTTAAATAATGTGAAACTTTATTTCAAAATCAATTGACAATAAATAGAGTATCTCATCTATCTTATAAATGATATGAAGTTTTCTCACATTTTCAATATAGAATCTTCAAAATAATCTCTGAAGATGTTGCATCTTTAAATTCACCAATTTTAGATGAGATTTCAATTTCATTTTTTATCGAACCAATCGATACGATAATATAAGATTTCATCTTAAAATTAATTTAAACAAATAAATTATTTTATTTATCTTATATTTATAAGATGTATCCTCACTTTTCCAATTTAGATATTTTTGGTGTCGACCTAAAGACGGGTGTGGTTATCCTTATTTAAAAAAAAAAAAAAAAAATCACCTTTCCAATTTAGATGCTTAACCAATAACCATCAATAAATAACTACAGCTTACTTGTTTCTAAAAAAATAAAAAGTATTTCCATCATTTATACTAGTGGGCTGAAATATGCCACCTTGCAAGCCCAAAAAATTACATGCTGTTATGGGCTTGCTTTTAGAGCTCATTTAAGTTTCATCAATATTTTTTAAGTTCAACAATAATTAGATCTGCTATAATTAAAATATATATATTTAAAATTTAAGATTATAATTGTAAAATTTATTCAAATTTGAGATTTAATTTGATAACCTATGAAAAAATTCAATAATGATTATCAATTCAAATCTTTTACCTCAATTAATTTTAGAGGACTTCCTTAAAAAAAATAATAATAATAATTTTAGAGGACTAATTGATACATCCAAATTTTATTTATATTTACTTGATAAAATTTCTATTAGTTTATCAATATTTTCTTTATAAGGAAATCACAGTCGAAAAGGTTTGATATATTTTTAGAGATTGTACTTGTCATTTCTGATTACTCGATAAACTTATATCAATGTATCAATATTTTGTTTTGGAAAAGATCGATATTGACAATAAGTATTTTGTCTATTTTTCTAATAAAAACTATGAGTATTTGGATAGATATTTGAATTTATACGTATTGATTCGAAAGATCTTAATCTTCATTTAGTAAATAATAATGTAATTCAATGATGATTTTTTTTTTTAATTCTCATTTTGGAATTTAAACATTTAAGTTCATTCTCCTTTGATTTATAAAAGTATAAACATAATATTTATTTTAGCATTTAAACAGCAACTATTTTAGTTGTTAAACTTAAAAAATGTCTATTTTAGTTATGGTTTGACCATTTTAAGTTTTATTATTAAAAAAAATTCATTTTAACGCGAGAATTTAATACTTAGCTCATTTTGACACCCAAATATACATTTTTGAAGTCATGTTACCATGTTGCTCCACAAAGAAAAAATGTAAGAACAACAATATTTAATCAAACAAAAATAGTAGTTCGATGACATTAGTATATATCCAACGATCAAGACATCATATGTTCGAATCCTCCACTCCCAAATAGTTGTAATTTAAAAAATAAACCTCTTGAAAGTTTAAGATCACTAAAAAAAACTAAGCTATAAGATTAAAAAAGAATAGTATGAAAAGTTTCATATAATGAAAATTTAAACTTAAGTCTTAAATGGGTGGTTTGTTCAAAAGTTAAAAAGTTTTATACAATAACTCGAGAGAATGTCTAGTATTGAACGGTTATGAATTTGACTCTCTCAAATCTTTAAAAAAAAATTGGGTCTAGAGAAGAGAAAAATGGTTGGGTGTCAAAAAAAAAAAACTTAAAATTAGTCATAAATGCAGATAAATGAAAACAAAATAACTCAAAATAAAAAATCGAAATTGATTAAATTTTAATTTTTAAAATTATAACGACTACTTTCTAACTTTTTCACGGCAAAAATTTATAATTTATAATCTGACAATAAAAAGTTGTCACAATAAACAAAAAAATGACAAAACACTTTTTTTTTAACACTCATATTGATAGAAGTATTACCCTTTACGTAAGGTTTGTAATTCTCTCCTCAATTCCAACTTTAAAAAATTAAATTAAATTAAATTAAAAATTAAAAATAAAAAAGAGGTTTGCTTTTATTTTCAATATTTCTCCCTGTATTATTTAATTAAAAGTTTCTTTAATAGTACTAATGTTGCATATGAAGTGAAATATAATTCATAGTTAGGAACTGTAGTGCTCAAAGATTCAATTTTGAAACTTCTTTTTGGTTTAAAATTACATCATAGGCAATAATTATATCTTAGAAAATAAAGAAATGTCTAGCTAATAAAGTTAAGTTTGGTGGTTGGCCAAAGGGTTACAGGTACTTAGAAGGAATATTCTATAGTATTAAAAAAAAATCTACCAGGCTCTTTTTTTTTGGACAGCTTTTTTTTTAGTACATATTGAGAGAGGGAGACAAATATCAATTTTCGGGATCAAACTTCTAACGTTAGTGTTGAACTGATTTTATAACCAAGCAATGAAATTATTGCGTCATTGACCTATTCAATTTCTTTTTTGGACATCTAAGTGTGGATAAAAAGGACAAACAAAATTCAAAATCATTCTCTATTTTTTTTTTCATGTCCATTTAATTTGTGTATAAATTGTCACATGGCCATATAATATTTATAAAAGTGCTAACATTTCCAAATATTTCTTTTAGTCTTAAACAGATATATTTTTTAATATTAAAATTTATTCACCTTAACTTTAACAGATTTTTTTTTTATAGTCATCAATGTCTATAGGGTATTATTCTCTTGGTTATATTAAAGTCTTAGATCTTTAAAAAGTGTTCTAGATCTTTATTGTGTCCATAGATTCCTTGATTTTTTTTTTCTTATAAAAAAATGTATAAAATTACCAATTTAACCAACTAAAATTTGAAAAAAAATTAAAATTGACGAAGTCATTAATTATAAAATTCAATTAGATTAAATCATTTAATTTTTCTTGAATATGTGAGTTTTTTTTTTTTTTTTTAAGTTGGAGGAAGAAGAACCATAAATGAAGGTAAAACTACTTTAAAATAATATAAGAATCAAATATTCATGTTCGTGTATTAGATTACAACTAATTAAGTAAACCAACATGTCATTAATCTATGTGTCAAATTTATTCGGACTAAATTGAAAGTTTAGAAAAAATTTCGAATAAATTTCAAAGATATATTAAACATAAAATAAAAAATTGAGGACTTACGGAATATATAATTGTTTTTTAAATTACGAATCAAATAAACGAAAATATGAAAGTTATAGTGCCAAAATTTAATTAAAAGGAAAAGAAAACGTGCCGTATTTGATAATAAAATGTTCAAATTTGATTGGAAATTAAATTATACGAAACTTCAAATCACTTGCGGCTGTCAAATGTTAAATAACTTTCAATTTGGACCGACCGAAATTGGGATCTCATTCCCATGGAATCTACATTATTAAATACTTAAATTTCAAATGAATTTGATTTAAAATAATATGAGAATTAAATATTTATTTTTAAGTTTGAACTTAGTTATAATGAATTAAATATTTATTTTTATAATCAAGCTAGCCATCTACTCATATTACATCCATATTAAAAAAGTAAAATAATACTAAATAAAAGTTTTCATTTTATTTAAATTGCATATCTTCACTGTTAAATTATAATCATTTTTAACAAAAGACAAATTTTTTAAATTTAAGATTACAAACTTAAATGACAAAGAATTATTAGGTGTTCTTTTTAATGGGGGTTTTTATCTTATTTTCATTTATTTTATTTTTATGAAACGATATAAATATTAAAATAACTAAGACGCTAATTGTGTTGTTGGTCAAATATGTATATGAAAGTTTTTTTTTTTTTTAATAAGAAGATAAAGTATTAAAGATAATGATTTAGGTTTCGTCTTTAGTTTTAAAATTTAAGTTCGTATTTTTTTAAATGTTATCTATATATGATCTCTTTTTTTTTAAAAAAAAAAAAATTAAAAAGGCATGTGAATCTTAATTAACCAAATTACATAAATAAAAAATAAGATTTAAAAGTCATTTTTTTTAGTTCCCATTTGTTTTTAAAGAAATTTAGAATAAGATGTTTGAGAATTCTGTTACTTTTGGCATTAAGATCCCGTTTGATAATATATTTTTTTTATAAAAAGATCACATTTGATAATCGATTTTTTTTTTTAATTAAGACTACAACAATTACTTCATAATGTATCTTTACTTTCATATTTATATTTTGACTATACTTATAAAAATCAAACCAAAATTTAGAAACTAAAAGTAATAGGGTTTCTATCATCTACATGTGGAATTGACCAACCTACCCTGACAAACCTCTTATTCAAAACTGAGATTTCATTCAAATTTGGTGAGCGGAAGGCTGAGGGTGGGGTTGCTATAGCTTGCAAGCTTGAGAAATAAGTTCCCCAAAAGCAATTTGTATTTGAAATTTTATTTGTTTTCTACTCAAAATGTGATGGAATTAATAAAATTTAGCGGATTTAGTTTTAATTTAGTCTCTATTTTTAAAAATTGAACAATTTGTTCATTACATTTTAATAATACTCACCTTAATTTATAAAATAACAAAATCCTTAATTACAAAAAAATAATATTAATTAAAATGATAATTACACTAATTTTAAATTTTAATATACGAGTGAAATAATTATTTTAATTTTTAGGTAAGTCCAATTTTAAAAAAATGAAAATAAACTAACAAAATATACGATAAATAAAAGTGAGAATTGTTGAAATATAAATGAAAAAAATGTTCGATTGATTTAAATTGAAATTATATCTCAAGTATATTATTATAAAGGTGATTTTTCCAATAAATAAATACATTTAATGGATTTTTTTTTTCTTTACATTTTTATGGGAACTTGTTTTCATGCTTTCAGTGACTGTGATTTCTTTTATCCCCACTAATTCAATGTTTCCTGTCAGAACTAGTTTCTCTTTTCAATGAAAATTATATTGTTTGAGGGTCGATATGGAACCAATAACCTTCCAATTCATCAAAGATATTAATGTTTTTTTTTTTTAAGAATTGAAGATATTAATGTATTTAAGTTATCGTTGATAAATTATAGGTTGTTTTCATCTTTACTTCATTTTTATAAAATGATCAGTTACTTAAATTATGTTAAATAACATAATCACACTCTTAAACTTCTGATTTGAATAATAATTCGATTACAGTCAATTTCTTAATACTTTAGTAATATGTGTCATAACACACCACACACCAACATTAAATAATAGAAGGAATATTTGTTTTCTTATGAATAAGGAGACATATATTCTTAAAACACACATAGACACCATTTGTCACAAACAATTGAAATAAAATTTTGTTAACATCAAAGAAAGTTTGTCTTAACCATAGTGACTCAAGCGATCAAAAAAGATTTTGAGATACTTAAGGTCATGAGTTTAATCCATGATGGTCACCTACCTATAAATTAATTTATTACGAGTTTCCTTTACATCGAAATGTTGTAGGATTAGGCGACATGTCGTGACATTAGTCGAGATGTGCACAAACAGACCTGGACAGTTACTGATTATCTTCTTATTCTTATGAAGACAAGTATTCTTCCAATAATTTATTAATCAAAGCAATAGTTCAATCAACTTTAGGGTCTTCATTCATTTTGAACTAAAAAAAATGAATTTTTATTTGTTAAACTATAATTATGATTTATAACTGTTTTTTTTAGATTACAACAATTTAGAGTGAGAGATTCGAATCTATGACCTTGATTCAGGAATTTATAACTTTTTCAAAATCATATTTAATGACTATAAATTTTAAAACTCATGATCTCGATAATGGATCGGTGGCTTGATGATTTCATTGTTTTACGTTAATTCATGGTTACACGTTCGGTATCGAAAATCAGTATTTAACTCTCATTTATTTGAGAGCAATTATACCACATTTATAGGATTTGTGATTTCCCTCTCCGATTTGTTCTAAAAATACTCCATGGCATGCATTTACCCTTTTTTAGAAAAATGAGGCTTTTTGCTGACGTGTACTCTCCTAAACCGTTGTTAAGTTTGATTAATTAATTAATTAGTTTGATTGATTGATTAAAAACAGAAAGTTTTGCTGTTTGTGCACGTTAGCAGTCAATGGGACCCACTGATGACCTGGATCTTATAAATCGTGGAATTGGCCGTCTTAGCCAAGAGTACGGTTGGTGGGGTGGGGTTTTTTTTTCCTAAAGAAATTTGCAATTTAAGAAATCTTTTTTTTGCAATTTAATTAGTCTCCTATTTTAAGATGATTTCCTAATAAGAATATTAATTAATACATTTTAAAAATAGAACGCTACTGACTAAAAATATGTTAATTTATAAAATTTATTATGAACGGTAGCAATTCATTCGTAACCCACTTTTACATAAAACCATTTTCTCAATTCATTGCTGTACTTTGTAACCTTTTAATTATTTTAATTTTTGTTAACACTTTAAATATGACACACCGAATTCAAATAAACATTTTCTCACAATTTCATTCTCTTTACTTATTCGTTTTTATTTTTTTGATTCAATGTATTTGCTTATTGTTGTTTTTTTTAGAATGTTCACTTATTTTTGTTATTTTGATTTGGTTAGTAATTGCATAATAAAAATAGAATTTACCTATGCTTTTACATGAAATCTATATAAATTGTCAACAAAATACTATTTAACGATTCTTTAAAAAAAATATTTAATGACAAATAGATAGCTAATAATAGTCATATACTTAAATTATTTCTATCAAATTGCAGAGACTCAATTATATAGACTAAAATTATAATTTCTTCAAATTTAAAACAATAATTTGTAATAGTGAAGGTTTTCCCCCTTTCTATGGATTTTGTCTCATTTTAGAATAATAATAAAAAAAAGGTAATGGTAAAGGTTTTTTCCCGGAATACAATTTGGCTGTACCCTAGAGATGATATCAACCTATGTGGTGCCTCTAGCGCCACACATCTCAGCTCACATTTTTTTTTTAACATCATTGTGTGTAACATCATTGTTTGAGTGCAACATTCCCCTCATTTATATGGATGATCTCCTTTTAGAATTTAGAGAAGTTGTATTTGATGACTATTCTCATAAAATAGTTATAAATGTAGGTACATTTTAAAGTATTTATATTTATATTTATTAATATTGTATTATAAATATTCAGTTATATAACATTATGTATAATTACTATTTTTTAAAAAATAGACTATATTTATAACTATTTTTTATGTTCGTGTTTGATTAATCATACCGGTTTCCTTTAATTTATTCCGACAAATGAACTTTTTTTTTTTTTATAAATTAAATGAACGTGTTTTCTATTTTGTTAGTTTCTTTAATTTTTTTAGTGACTTGTGTTTATTCTCCGGTTTTCTTACCTTATTAAAAACAAAGACAAAAAATCATAATTCGACATATGTTTGTAAATTCTAATCCTATTTGAAATAAAATGTTCACCAAACTTTGGCAAAAATTTCAACTAGAAACGAAATGGGCCAATCATTCAAACTATGAGTTAAAATATTATTTTAATTATATGTCAAGAATTTTTAATTTAACAATATGATGGAGATCAAACCTATGATCTCTTAGTTCGTAAGTATATATTGATAACATTAATATTATTACTCTTCTAGGCTTTACTCAAATTAGTTAAATAATAACAATAATTTTCATTTAGAAAAGACATAAAGTAAATAAATTTTAAAAAACTATCAAGTAAATGCTATTAGAAACTATTTTGATAGATCTTTTAAAAAAAAGACTATTGCGATGGATATATAAATCATCAATAAGCATTAATTTTGAGTCTTGTTTGACTAATTTTAAGTTTTATTGAAAGTTTATTTACTAAATTTAGACTTTTGAAACTAAAATAAAATGAAATTGAGAGTATATGAATTATATATATATTTAATTCAACAACTACAAATAACATCTTAATCAACCTAATTTATACAAAATAATAATTTGATATTAGATTCCTTTCACATATTTAGCTTACCTGAAACAAACTTACATTAAAATTAAAAAGTTCAAATAAAACAGAGGCAGAAAAAATAAATCAACAGTTCAACCAACAAAAAATAATAATAATAATAAATCCTTAAAAAAATATGAAGAAAAAAAAATCAATAAAACAACCTAGAAATAAATTAGATGCACTTTTTTTTTTTTGTGTGGACTAAAAACATTAATATCATTTTCTTGCTATCTCATGAGTAATTTTCATTGGAAAAAAAAGGAAAAAAGGAGCGTGGCACTTTATTGACCAACTGGCAAAAGCTCAGAAATATCTTCAACGGAAGAGTATTTTGGACATTTCACAATGATAATTCAATTTCGTCCCTTGATCCTTCCGTTTTTTTTTTTTTTTTTTTTTTTTTTTTTTTTTTTGAGAATCCGTAATTTCTTGTTGATTTTATATAATATTTCATTTTTTTTAATCAAATTAATCCACTCTTCGCAAACTATAGAGAAATGAACAAATAATGTCAATCTATTCTTCTAATAATGAAATTAAAAAAAAACACACGCACACAATTTAGCATTTGAATGAATTTCTTAAGGAAAATATGTAAAATAAGAAGATTCACTTGGGAGAAGATTCTTAAATTTATGTTCATTTTACTACTTAAGAACAAAAGGTTAAAAAAAAAAAAAAAAACTACCCAAGAACAAACAAAGTTAATTCATTTTAAAATTATTATAAATGTACACTATAAATTATTAAACTTCAATTCATAGCTTAAGTAAATAGATGTAATATTTGCATGAAAAATATGTTTAAAACCACCCATAGTTACATTTTATAATCAATATTAATTACCAAATGAATCGGTGGCGCAATTGGTTATCTGATTTGGTGTTAATTAAAGTTTTATTAAGGAGAACGAATTATAGAGTTACAAAATGAACGTCATACTACAGTTAGGGTTTTAATTCGAGTTTACAATATGAACTCTCATTAAAACCTATTACAAAATGCGTAGGCATTAAAACAGAATGCTGATGCGCAAACACATGCGGGAACGCATTGCAGCAATGCGAGATGTATTTGCGTGCAATATGCACTAAATGAATGTAGATGCATTCGCACATGCAAATGCGGAATGTGTTTTCGCAACAGGGGCATTGCCCTCACACTCTCCCTCGCTAACCGGACAGCAAGACCTTCAACTACTAATCGCAAAGCATTGGTCCGTTCAAGGCATATCTCAACACACTTATCACGTGAGAATTAATTTTCTATAAATTTATTTAATATCCAAATGTTGTACGATCATACGATTTTTAAATGAGAAAAAGGTCTGAGATTAAAACTACCACTTTTTATATTAGGTTATTCCAAATTCAGACTTAGAGTTTATAATTTAATCTATCAAGAACTGATCAATAGAAAAAAATAGGTTAAAATAACATTTTGGTCCCTCAACTATCAACTTTATTCCATTTTGGTCACTAGACTTTTAAAAGTCAAATTTTAGTCCCTCAACTATCATTTTTTTTCCATTTTAGTTTCTAAACTTTCAAAAATCCAATTTTGGTTCCTCAACTTTGATAAAAGCTTAAAAATAGTAATTGAAGTTAAAAAAAAAAATAACCATAGTTACAAATTTGATGAGTTGGCGACAAAATAATAATAAAAAAAATCCATATACTCCAGAGTCATCTTCTACCTCATCTCTTATTCTTTACCCTTCTTTCCCAATCTCATTTTCTACACAATAAAAAATTACAAGAATTTTAAAAATCCACAATCTGTAATTGATTCCTATGTACCCCATATTCTACGAAGAACTACGATAACCAACAACATGAAATCACAAGTTAAGTATATAAATAATATTTTTAGGTTAGTGGCTATATATTTAATTGTAGGGCTGTAAGTGAGTTGGTGAGTAATTATGTTTTAATTAATTAATTAATGGAATCAAGTAGGTCAAGGCTGTTGTTGAGGTTGTTTACAAACAAGAAGATTAATACATTTATTTGGGAATGTAAAAGGAAGATAATGGCCAGTTCTTCAAGATCTTCACCATTCATCTTCAAAGTATCGAAATTTGTGAGCAACGCCAACCCAGATGTCTTTTTCCCTGGCCTAATCTCTTTGGGGCTTTAAAATGTAAAGAATTACAAGAATTTTTGAAAGTGAGAGGGAATGAAGGGTAAAGAAGAACTCTAAGAAATTATTTAGTGCGTGGAAAATGAGTGAGGGAAGGAAGGGTAAAAAATGAGAGATGAGGTAGAAGATGACTCTTGAGTATATGGATTTTTTTATTATTATTTTGTTGCTAACTCATCAAATTTGTAACCATAGTTAACTTTTTTTAACTTCAAGAACTATTTTTAAGCTACCGTCAAAGTTGAGGGATTAGACTTTTAAAAATGATAGTTAAGAGATTAAAATTGAATTTTTAAAAATTTAGGAACCAAAATAAAACAAATGTGATAGTTGAGGGACTAAAATGTATTTTAACCAGAAAAAAAAAATTATTACTTTGTCTTTTTCATCGACTGTAACTCAACCCACTTGTGAAAAATCCTTTTTTTTAAACCAAGAAAAATCTTCTTCTAATAATTAATATTATTCCTTCCGTCCTTTTTTGATTTTTTTTTTTTGGAGATTTTTGGCTGTTTTGTTTGTTCTCTGAAACAATTCAAGGGTTTTTTTGTTTTTGATTTCTGTTCTTTGTATATAAAGAAAGATATTTGTATACCCATTCTCTTTGAGAAGGAAATTGCAAAATTTCTTGCTATCTTCTTATCTTCCCTTTTCTTCTCCACCATTATCTCCTTCCCCATTTCTGTATCTCTCTTTCTGAAAATCCCAAATCCATTTTTGGTGTTTTAGTTTTCAGAAGAGAGAAATGGAAGCTGTTCTACAGAGCAAAGGGCTTCTTTCTCTTCCCCCAAATCTCAAAACAAGAACCTTCGCTTCCTTTGGCCTCAAACAAAGAATTTCATCATCAAACCCTAGAAATCTTACTGGGTTTTCACTTTCCTCAAATGGGTCTCAAAGATTTCATGGATTTGTATCGAAATCCCCTTCGTTTTCTCTCAAAGATCGAGTTTCCCTAATCTGCAGGGCTGAGGCTGCGGCGGCGCCGGCGGCGGATTCCAATGGGAAGCCGGCGTTTGCCGGAGTTGAGAGCCCTAAAGTCCTGGGGATTGAGGTTGAAACCCTAAAGAAGATTATCCCTCTTGGGCTTATGTTCTTTTGCATCCTTTTCAATTACACGATTCTTAGGGATACAAAGGATGTTTTGGTTGTGACTGCTAAAGGAAGCAGTGCTGAGATTATTCCATTTTTGAAGACTTGGGTTAATTTGCCCATGGCTGTTGGGTTCATGTTGTTGTATACCAAATTGGCTAATGTTTTGCCTAGACAGGCTTTGTTCTACACTGTTATCCTTCCATTCATTGCCTTTTTTGGGGCTTTTGGGTTTCTTTTGTATCCTCTTAGCAATTATATTCATCCTGAAGCTTTTGCTGATAAGCTTCTTAATGCTCTTGGCCCAAGATTTCTTGGCCCTTTGGCTATTATGAGGATTTGGAGCTTTTGCTTGTTTTATGTCATGGCTGAGTTGTGGGGAAGTGTGGTGGTTTCTGTTTTGTTCTGGGGATTTGCCAATCAGGTATACTTTTTAAAGTTTTGTTCATTTTGATTCTGATTCTTGCATTGAGTATTGTGATTTGTGATGTGGGTTTGGTGTTGTTGTGACTGCTGTTGATGATTTTCGACCTCGCTTGAGTGTGAATTGGATGATGTTTTTCTGGATGATAGTTCTCTTTACCTGCTGGTTTCATGGATTTACATGTTTTGTTTTGGAATTGTGAAATATGTTTTGAGTTCTTGATTGGGATTTGTGAAATGGACGGGAATGGAAAAGAACTAGTTATGTTGCATTTGTGTTTTGGAATACAAAATAATGTTGTAGGGTTAAGAGTTTATGGTGAAAATAGTGAAGGTCACTTAAACTGGATTTCTCTCTTGAAGTTGTTGAATATACTAATCCTTGGATTTTTCTGAGTTTGGTGTTATTCATTTAGTTGTTGGGGTTATGCTCTGATAAATGTATGGTTTGGGCTCGACTGAGTTATAATTTTATAATTTTCTTTGGAAGTTGGGACTACATAAGGATAGTTGCTGGCCCAGAAACTTGCGGTTATAAAAAAAATGTGTGTTTTTTATTTCAAAAAATGGGCTTCTCCCTTGAAGTTGTTGAATATACTAATCATTGGGTTTCTCTGATTTTGGTGATATTCATTTAGTTGTTTGGGTTATGTTCTAATAAATGTATGGTTTGGTTGTATTGAATGATTGAATCTATCTGTGATCTTTTAGCAAGTGGATTTTGAAAGGTTTAGTTCATTAATTTTCTTTTATTTGGTTGTCATTTTTCTGCAGATTACCACTGTTGATGAAGCCAAAAAGTTCTATCCCTTATTTGGACTTGGTGCAAATGTCGCCCTCATTTTCTCTGGTAGAACCGTGAAGTATTTCTCGAATATGAGGAAACACTTGGGTCCTGGAGTTGATGGTTGGGCTATATCTTTGAAAGCTATGATGAGTATCGTGGTCGGTATGGGGCTTGCAATCTGTTTCCTTTATTGGTGGGTGAATAAGTTTGCTTCTCTTCCAACTCGCAGCAAGAAGAAGAAGGTAACCTTTTAAGAAACTAACCCCGTCATCCTTGCACGGTTGCTCGCATGCATTGTACTTTGGCTCACGATTCTCTTGTCGAATGATTCTGAATATTTATGATTCTTGCATTCATTTACAGGAGAAGGTTAACATGGGAACAATGGAGAGCTTGAAATTCTTGGCATCTTCAAGATACATCAGGGATCTTGCCACTCTGGTGGTTGCGTACGGCATCAGTATCAACCTCGTTGAGGTTACATGGAAATCGAAGCTCAAAGCGCAGGTTTGTTGCATTTGACATTGGAATGTTTGTCTATCAATCAGCTTGTTTGGTGCTCTATAAATAATACCCCTTTCCAACCGTGCAGTTTCCGAGCCCGAACGAATACTCTTCTTTCATGGGTGATTTCTCAACTGCTACCGGAGTTGTAACGTTCGTGATGATGTTGGTAAGTCAATTTATCTTCAACAAATACGGATGGGGAGTTGCAGCCAATATTACGCCCACAGTGCTTCTCATTACTGGAGTCGCTTTCTTTTCGTTGATTTTGTTTGGAGGCCCGATAGCGCCTGTGCTTACCCAGTTTGGGTTAACTCCTCTTCTTGCTGCTGTTTATGTGGGTGCTATGCAAAACATCTTCAGCAAGAGTGCCAAATACAGTTTGTTTGATCCTTGTAAAGAAATGGCTTACATTCCATTGGACGAGGATACAAAGGTATATTTTCACGACTCGTTTATATGTCGACTATGAAATTGTTATTCGAGAAATCATTCGCGTGACAAATGCTGGTGTTTTAGGTCAAAGGGAAGGCTGCCATCGATGTTGTCTGCAACCCATTGGGCAAGTCGGGAGGCGCTCTCATCCAACAATTCATGATCTTGACATTTGGATCTCTTGCAAACTCGACTCCATACCTTGGAGGTGTCCTGTTGGTTATCGTCCTAGCGTGGTTGGGAGCAGCCAGATCCTTGGACAGCCAATTCACAACATTGCGTCGGGAAGAAGAGCTCGAGAAGGAGTTGGAAAGGTCAGCCGTAAAGATCCCAGTTGTGTCCCAGAACGATGGCGAGAACGGCTCCCTCCGCTCGCCTTTGAACCCTGCCGCGGGTGACTCTGCAAGCAGTTCGTCTGAAACCTCAGCACCAACCAACGCCTAGATGTGTTCTTCCATCGCTAAGTCAAACAAACAGGGAGAAGTTGGTTTGTTTTGCTTAGAATTTTGATTTAGTTTGATAGAAATAAAATTAGCCCAAGACAGTATGAATCTGACTTTCTCCAAGAATCCCTTTTTTCATTCTCAATATAATTTAATCGCTCTTGTATTGTATTTGTAATCGCATTTATATAAAATGGCGGTGAACCCCCCAAAATTTGTATGATTTATTTATTTTATTTTATTTTTGTGATATAGGTGAATGTTGAGGCCAGATTGTTTTATCCTAAATTCTCAGGAAATTATTTTCTTTTCAAATGTAGTTGTTTATAATTGGAGTTCTTCTTTGTTTCAAAAAAAAAGAAAAAGAAAAAAAGGAGTTCTTCTGAATCTCTTATATAATTTTAGAACACCTAGATTTATTTATTTAATTTTTAATTTCTCCCTTTTTTTAAGCATTTTTTGTTTGTTAGGTTTGGTTGGGTGGATCATTAACGACCTTTGTTAGAGAATTTTGTTTATAATCTCACCAACCTAAAAAGTTAGTTTATTATGAGTTTTCTCGATTATATAAATCTAGATGGGTGTCAATTGGTCTAAACCCATATAATAAATATAAAAATGACATTCCCTCTGAACTGCATTATAAATTTGGTTGATATATTTTGAACTTGTTGGAGAGTTTGAGACTCTTAAAAGATTCATAATCTCTTGATTGTAAATATTTATTTAATGTTCATTAAGTTATGTTTTTCTTGGTGTCTTGAACTTTAGATAGTTTTCTGAACATCATATAACCATCTTTTGTACTCGAGTTAAATTGATGTTTATAAACCACGAAGGATACCTACTAATAACGTCAAATGCTAAATGCTTGCAATATTTTAATGCATTCGATAGATTATAAGTTGACAAAGACAAATTAAGGTGCCAACGGGAGTAGAACTTCAATGACATTTTATATGAATGAATAACTAAGAGATTACGAGTTTGAATTCTTCATATTTAATTATTGTCGAATTAAAAAAAAGAGAAATTAAGGTGGTTTGCTATTGTAGTTGGCAAATTTGACCGTTTCGAGGTGGTAGTATTGACAACAAAATGACAGACACTAACTGTCTAGGCATTGCAACTTGTAAGATTTGAAAATTTTGAGGAACAAATAAACTTGAATTGAATTACCTAACATATTGGTCTATTCATTTTAAATTCAACTAATTGATTGCCATGTCACACCACCATACTAACCATAATGGTTGACCAACATTTAATCTATGTTAGACTACTATTTATGAAAGTAGTTGCATGTAAGCTGAATCAAACAAACATCAACATATTCAAAATTTAAGAAATGAGAGGCTATATTTGCATTTTGTCGATGAATATTACAAAAGAAGAAAAAAAACATCTGAGAGTATGGTTATGACATTTTTTGAATTCAACATTTGGGAATGGGAAATTCAAACCCATAATTTTTTTTTTCATCAAGTCATATATTATGTCACTTGAGCACAACATTTATAGCTTCTTTGTTTTTTTTTTTTAAAAAAAAACTTTTAGCTTCTTAATCAAGGGTATATAACTATTTTCACTGATTTTAACTTTTTTTTTTTTTTAATATTTGAAACTTTAAGTTCGGATAATTGAAATATAAAATATGTAACCATTAAAATTTCCAGTTTAAGAATGTTAAAATAAATAAATAATTTTTTTTTGAAGTTCTTTACCAAACAAAAGAGCCTTCTCTATATTACAGACAACCAAGAAAACAAATGCACTAATCTTTTACATGGAGCGCCTAATTGCACTGACTTATTGGTTTTCAAGAGAATAAACCAACACTCTCAAACATAAAAAAAAAAAAAAAAAAACTATATGGACCAAAAAGCAAAATACACAAACAATGGCATCATCGTATACTATAGAAACAGGCAAGTTTCATATCCTTACTGCCTTTTTGAGTGTCTTGATAGAAGACTTGATGAAGCTGTTTCTCGCTGCACGATCTTCGCCATCAACTTCATCGTCCCCGCTTACCATTGGTTTCTTTCCCATACAGTCCACTCCCTTTTTCATCCCCAAGATCAAAGATGGTGAAGATGGAATTCTCCTGAAGATCCTTGCACTGTCTGACCTTGTGAACTTCATTTCCTTCTTTTCACTCTCTTCGTTGCTCACTTCTTTTTCTCCTTTGCTTCCTCCTTCAGTCCCAACAATCCTCTCTTCTTTGTTTTGATCTTCGATAGTTGTTGAGACGGAGATCTCGACCTCAACCTCCTTCTTTGGGAAGTTTGCATTTGGTTTTGTGCTTGTTTCACAAGTCTTGCTTGTCCCACTTTCGTCTTCATTTTGGATTTCTGTATCTTCTTGGCTTTTCTCCTCCAATAGGATTTGAAGCCACTTCTCGACGTTTCCTTTGCCTCGTTGTTGTCTACTCTCTTCGTCTTCTTCGACTTCTTCGTCGACATCTGACTCGTGCAAGAAAGGGAATAGCTTGTCATGTCTCTTTGCTTCTCCTATTTCTAAATTTTGAAGCCTTTGAGCCATCAAGCTTCCTTCCTCTAGTGGAACAATTGCTTTGCCATCATTTTCATTTTGGGCCAAATCAGATTCTGAAGCTTTTTGTTCTTCCTCTAGAAACAGTCTGAGCTCTTTGTGTGTAGGGGTCTTTGGCTTGATTCCTGGCAAAAAGAAAGTTGGAGTTTTGTTGTCGGTTTCTTCCAATAACATATTATCCATTCTCGACCTTTTCTGAGCCTGGTCATGTTCGGGCCTCAACTGTTTCTCTAGCTCATCTCTCTGTCTGTACTTCTGGTAGAGATCCTTCTCGGCGGCGTTACAAATTTCCTTCTGCGCTTCAAGCCGGGCCATTAGCGCATTACTTGCTGCTTGGTTTAGCCTCAACTGTTCTTTGTAAATGACACTCCTACAAGAGAACAACCACATTGCCAAATTTAGTTTATGTATAATACACTTAACACATTGATATTTGTAATGAGGGCTGTTAGTTAGTTAATCTTACTGGTGCATGGTATCTCGGATCATCTTCTCCAACATTGTCTTGTGGGACGATTGCGCCTCGGCTAATCTCCTGCACTTCTCAGCCTTTCTTTTATGTTTGATTAGTTTCAATTCTAATTCATGAATTGTGAGCTTTTCTTCTTCATTATTTAGCTTCATATCATTCACTTCATCATCTACCCTCTGTATTTCTGCCTTCAGCTTTGCCCTTTCGTCTCTTTGTCTTAGAGAATCTCTGGCCATGACAATGGCTTGGTATGGATTCGTAACGAAGTTCGGGTTTTCATTCTCTTTAAGAAGTTCAGGTTTCACTTTTCTTGAAGCTAATATCAATAAAAAAAAATTCAAAAGTTTTATACAAATTTAAACTGTTAGTATGAAATAAAAATCTAACTTTTCAAGAGCAAAAAAAAAAGAGGAGTTTCATTGAACTACTAACCAACTATAGGAATACTTGGTCTTGGTTGCATATTGTAGTCCAATGATCTCAAAGGTGATGAAGAATCATAACATTCTCTTCGAGATAAAACGATGGCGGCCGGAGCAAATCCAAGTCGCTCTTTGGATTCTATGAAATGTTGCGGAAAAGAATGAGATTCAACTGTCTGTGAAGCATTCAGCTCTTCGTTTTCGCCTTCGAAGAACATAAAAGAAAATGCTCTGCGCCTGCCATTATAATATCATGAAAAACTCCAATATATCAACACCACCACCTTAATTTTCATGAACTCAAAATAAGCATCATTCGAGAAATTAAAGCAAACCCACCTGAAATCTGAGTTTGATGAAGCAAAGATGGACAAAAACTGATTTACAGAGACACCCAATTGAAAATCCCACCATGGAATTAAGAACTCTAACTTGTGATGTTTTCTTTTGCAGGCTTGCCATTGTAATATACGTAAATTGCTTGGAACAGTCAGTCCCCCTCCTGCGTTTCACCAAAAAATCAATTAGAAAAAGAAAGAGAGAGACAAATAACAAATTTATGACAATTTTAGAAGTATACTTGAGCAAGGAAACCAATGATCAATATCCCAAGCAAGAGGTGAAGCAGAATCAGCATGATAATAAAGAACATTGCCATAATGGTCAACTCGAATTACCGCAGGATCGAAGCCAGCATTCCTGATATACCAGAAACCAGATGATATAAAATAGGCATATAACAAAAGCTCTTAGCAAGTTCAGAAATGGAACTTCAGCTATTTACCCAAGATGGTTGAGTTGCTTCCATAAGAGGCTGACAAAAAGCCTTGGCTTAGCAGTAGGCTTTGCTTTTGAATTTATTATTGGAAACAACTGATCTAGTTCTCTGGCTGTTGCGGTCTGAAACATTATGCAAAGATCCACACGATAAATATAATGAAGATTCCATTGTTTACTAACACTCTGCTAATTGAGCACAATTTAAGACAAAAAAGAAATGAAGAATGACAAATTTTGAGTCGTTTGGCAACGTTTCTGTTTATCAAATTCTGTTTTTTGTTTCTAGTTGAACCATCAGTAATTGTTTTGGTCCTGTTTGATAACCCTTTGTCCTTTTGTTTTCGTTTTTTAAAATTCAAACTTGTTTTTATTCCATCTTTTACAAAAGTTTCATTTTTTTCTTAGCAAGTATTTGAATCCTAACCAAATTCCAAAAACCAAAACAAGATTTTGGAAGCAACATTTTTTAGTTTTCAAATTTTGATTTGGTTTTTGAAAATATAGGTAAAATGTAGGTATCAAAGTAAGTAAAACCATAGATGGGATTAGTTGCTCTAAGCTTAATTTTCAATCTCTCACGTTTCGAAAAATTGTTTAAAATTTTGGGAAATAACGAAATCAAGTTTTTTTCTTATTTCTGTTTCTAGTTCTTTTCAAAACATGAATAGAAGGATTATTGTATCATTCTTGATTGATAAAGTGAGAAAATGCATAACAAATAAAACATAAAAGTTTTGGATATTTAATTTTAAAAATAAACTTTAAGAGAAAATCTGTACATTTTTACTCTAAAATTTGAGAGAATGAGAAACAGCACACAATTACTAGAGTTTTCTTTAAAAGAGAGGATTCGTTAGAGAAAATGATAAACCAGAAACAAGAACTAGAAACATTATCAAACAGATATTTCAGTTTTCAATGCTCAACTACTCTTAGCTTTCGAATACTTAGATCAAATTCTAATTTCTTGCAAAATTCATGCCATCTTAAAAAATTCCCTCCAGAAATCGGTATAATTTCCCAAATAGTGAGAAATTAAGAACTAATCACAAAAAAATTCCACAAAAACAGGAGAAATGCCTCAAAAGCCCTAAAACATCTAATCGAACAATCCAGTTATCTCAATTAGGGGAATCCAGATCAACAGAACACCAAAATCTCAAATCAGTTCAATCTTCCTGAAATTTCCATCAAATCAAACAAAAACTTCAAAAAAATTCAAATCTAACCTCTCGTTTCTTCAAACTATAAGGCGTGAAAGTGAAAGGAGGACCATGGCAGTACAATCCAGCTTGTCGATCGCGGCAAAGCTTCGCATAAGCTTGCGGGTGGCCGACAGCCTCATCGATCGCCATTTCCTCTTCACTAAACAAACAATTGTCGGCCATTATCGTCAATTTTCTTCTTCTTCTTCGACGAACAAAAGCTCAAAATTTTGGCTCGGATTAAGAAACTGAATGAGGAGCGTAAAAGAGATTTTGAAGATACTGTTTCTTCTTTTTTCTTTATTTTTTTTCTTTTAGGTATAAAAAAGAAACCCAACGGTCGATTTTTGATTTAATATCGTTAAAAAAAAAAAAAATTAAATTGACTGCCACGCTGGCAAAATGGTGCGGGGCGGGGTAATGGTAACGGCTACTAGGTTTCGGCTGGCCCACATTAATCAATTGGGTTTTAATAGTCTTTTTGAGGCCCATTTTGATTATAGTGGTTAATATTTGAAATGATAAACTTAAATTTAACTTTAGGTTAAAATATCATTTTGGTCCCTCGACTTTGAAGTTTGTTCTATTTTGGTCCCTCGACTTTCAAATGTCCAATTTTAGTCCCTCGACTTTGCTATTTGTTCAATTTTAATCCCTCAACTTTTAAATGTCTAATTTTAGTCCTTAGACTTTCAAGCTTATTCTATTTAGGTCCCTTTACTTTCCAAAATGTTTAAAAACCATCCCTCGGTCAAAAAAAAAAATGAAACCGACGTTTAAAAGGCCAAAAGTTTAAAAAATATATAAAAACAAATCACTCATCTTTTGTCTTCTTCAATTTTATACTCTGTTTTTTTTTTTTTTATGGATAGGGTAAACTGTCAACAGTTAAAAGAAGAAACTCAAGAAAGGCAGAAATGGAGTTTCAATTACAGAGAAAACTCACGTCTCAAATTACACAAGAAACCAAAAACTCAATTGAGAAACTTAAGAGATGGCAAAAATAAAGGTGTGATTACAGAGGTATAAGTAAAAGAGAAAACCCACATCTCAAATCACAAATGAGACTAAAAGAAATAGAGA
>JBBMKA010000018.1:7037893-7072005 GCA_037833695.1 Sechiopsis laciniata
CTAACTCAAACAACCTTAGATTTTTAAATTGGGGTTGGGGTTTTTTTTTTTTTTTTTTTTTTTTTTTTTTTTTTTTTTATATTTGTGATCATTCGAGCCAACATCTTGACTAATGTCACAAGACCTACCACTTGACCTAACAAAATTTGTATGTCAAGAAAACCGACAGAAAATTAATTTATAGGTAGGTGGACACCATGAATTGAACTCATTATTTCTTAGCTCCTAAAACACTCTTGACCACTAAGTCACAACATTATAGTTTGTGTTGAGTTGGGTTTGATTCTCAAGTTGTGTTGATTTCCTATTTATTCTATAAAACAACTCTATTCATACTCGTAAATATATAAACAAATAAATAAAATATAGATGATACTATACTTGAAACTAAATTATCTATCTTATTAGTGTATGTTATTATCAATATGCTAAGAAGTTATCTTACTAATTAATTTCTCTTCTCTCTGCCACACACACATATGTATATATTATATATTCGTTCTGGTTCGATTTGGTTGAACGAGCTAAAAGTTGGTAACTCTAAAACCAACTCAACCCAACACAAATTATAAAACCACAATTCAAATCACCCAAATAAAATTATAACTCAGCTCAACATTTACGGTTTGAGTTGGACAGTTCAGATTGTTCCGGTTATCGATTCTTTTGCAAATTGAGTTGACTTAAAATCTTTTTTGAATTAGTTTGGGTACAAATTAATAAAATTTTCATGAATTGAATTTAAAGTATTGATATAAAATTAATTTGTATTAATTCCAACCAACTCAAATTTATTATTAAGTATAAAAATATTATTTTGGTTTAAAGAAAAAAGATCAAGTCGATATACACAGTCAAGATTATGAGTGTTTATACATTTCCCGAAAACCAATTCGACCGATTGGTCAGTTTTCAAGTCTACGTTAGTTGGGGTCGGTTAAAAAAGTAATTAACCGATTTTTTTTTTTATTAAATTGGTCAGTTCAGTCGGTTAACCAACAATTTCATTTATATAATATTAATATTTTCATATTGTTAATTAGATTTCTTATTAAATTATTGCAAAATTAACTTAAATTTAAATGTATTTTAAAAAATTGTTGGGTATGTTCATTTTTTAAAATTAATTCTCAAAATTTTATTAAAAATTTGTATGTTGAATATATTTTTTAATTAAAAAAAGAAAAAATAATATAATTTAACCAATTTTAACCGATCAACTTAATCGACCCGTCAGTTTCAATATCATTTTTAAGAAAATCGATAGGTATCAATTTTCACCAAAAATCAATACCAACCGATCGATGAACACCCCTGATCAAGATCAAGTAGATGTGAAGGAAAAGAAAAGATCAATTGGAAGCTTGAATAAAAGACGAGAAGTCACTTTTTTTGGTTGGTCTTTAAAAAAAAAAAATTAAAAAAAAAAAGTGGTCTGGGCAGCAAGCTACCGGGCAGTTTTTAAACATTTCTCTTTTCTTTTGGTCGTAGTGACTATTTAGATGGATTTTTTTTTTCTTTCTAAATTTCCTAACTATCCCGTTAAAAAGTGTTTGGATGAGGTTTTAGTTGAGAAATTAGCTTCAGGAATTATTTTGAGAAGTTATTTGAAAGAGTTAGAAATTGAAAGTTATAGTTAAATACTCGTTTGGATGTAGATTTAAAATGAATAATTATTTTGAGTAGTTAAAAAAATAATGATTAAATATTAGTGGCTAAAAATAAATTATTTTGAAGAGTGACAAATGAATGATTAGAAATGAAGAGTTATTTTGAAAATTATAAATGAATGTTTAGAAATGAGTGGTAAAAAATGAGGAGTTATTTTGAATAATAAAAATAAGAAGTTATTTTGAGTAGTTACAAAAAATTCGTTTGGGTGTAATTTTTCAAGGAAGAGTTAGTAAATTCTCAATCTAAATGCTCTTTAAATATGACAAATAAACACTTCCTTACCTTTTTTTTAGTAGAAGTTGAGGGATGGGGACCACAAGACCTACACAGAGGGCACTACTGCTCTCAAGCTAAGATTCTTGGGATCGAATCTGTGATCGTGGTGTTAAATTGAATTATGACCAAACAATGAAAACAATACTTGGGCTAGGAAAATCTCGCTCAGTGAAGCCATGGTAGTTTGATTCTAAACCGAGTGTTTGATTATTGGGGTTAAAATAATTCATAGGAGCGTGTTTGGTGCAGGGATTAAGATTCAGTTAGTCAGTATTAAGTTAAACTGAGTATTAAGTTAAGCTGAGAGATTAAATTAATCTATATTTGGTGGACAGGTTAAATTAAGCTGGATTAAGTTAAGTTGACTGTTGTTTGGTGCAGGGATTAAGTTAAGTTGAGTTTTTTTTTTTTTTTTTTTTTTTTTTTTTTTTTTTTTTTCTAATATCTACCCTTTAATTTATTTTTTCTTGATGATAGATAAATGACATTGATTTGGAATAGTAAATAACATGATATTCATTTAGTAATAATGTTTGATCCATGTATATTTATTATTTATTTCAATTTTAACTCAATACCTCTGATTAAATTTAAAAACAATATAACAAATTTTATATCAATTCAAAAAATGTAGGAAGACATCTAAATTATATCAAAATTATTTTAATTTAATTACTATATTACAAGGTGGGATTATAAAATATAAAATAAAATTAATGTTAGCCACCTAATTTGTCCACACTTTTTAAAATCTAAACTTTCAATTAATCACATAAAACTAATTGATATTATATAAACAACAAAATCAAAATAAAAAGTTTTGTAAATATACATTAAGGTTTTATAATATCCTTCTAAAAAGTACTATAATATAAATACTTCTAAAAAAAAATATGATTTTGTAATAAAAGAAAACAAAATAAATAAAACAAATGTACGAAAACAAATAGAAACTTGCAACAAATTTTTAAAAATAAAAAAATAAAAGAGAGAGATGGAGGCGCCACATAGAGCAATTCAACTTGGTGTAGCTGGTGACAAGGCATGCTATTGAGATGAAGTTCTCTCTCTCTCTAACTTGTAGAGAGAGACACTCTCTCGGTGTGCTCAGGCAAGACTCTTTCGGAGTTCGGCCAGTGAGCGTTCGTGGGCACAAATATGTGCGTCCTTGGGCCTACCAACTCTTCTGGGCGTTGGTGGTGTTCGTTGGAGAACGAAAGGTTTGGAGCTCGAATTGAGCTATTTTAGGTGAGGGGCGAGCAGATCCGGAGGAGCTATCCGAAGTTCAAGGTTGAAAATGGTCTTTTAAAAAAGTTTAGACATGGATTGGTGTTTGTGAGAAGGAGGGGGCCGTAATCAATAGTAGAAAAAGAAAGAAAATGTTCGTGATTGGAAAGTCTAGGAGAAGAAAAAAGGGTTTGGGAGTGGTAGAACACCTTTCGATCGGGGAAGAAGAGGCCACAAAAGGTTAAAAGGGAAGAAGAAAGATGATGAAGAGAAGAATGGACTTGAGAAAGAGATATTGTTTGAAGTCCAAATGGCAACAAGAGTTTGCTCAGCGAAGATGAACGTTCACGAAAAGTGTAGAATTAGGTCAGTTTGTTTTTTTGTTGTCGTTTTGTTTTGTTTCGGGTAGAAGAAAATGTGTTTTGTTGATTCGTTCCAATCACGAACTAGTGGACAGAGGTGTGTTTGATCGATGTTTGGTTTGGTCGGCCCGAAGGAAGTGTTGGGTTGTTTTAAGCTCGATTTTTACCTTTTTATTTTTGGTGGGGTCACAAACCTCAGTAGTTCTCGTGCTCCAAGGATTATCCGCCAAAGTGTTGATGATGGTTCCGCCTTCTTTGGAATTATTTAATTCCTTGTTGCTTAAGGCTTGGATTTCGATTAGGCTCAATATTGATTATGATTACCTTTGCTTTCGATTTGTTTATTGGTCGGTCACCTTCTGAAATGTGGTTTAGGGCCATTACCATTGTAGGAGGGGGGTTATTCTCGTTCTTGGTTCGTCCTCACATGGGAGTTAGGTTGTAATGCTCGGTTTTAATGGAGTTTCATGTTTCAAAAAAAAAAAAAAAAAAACTTGGTGTAGCCAAGCATCAAGTATTAATGATAATTATTTTTATTTTCATTTCTTTTATCACTTCCATTTTTTCATTTTTTTGGCAATTTCTATTACTTTTTTTTTTCTTTTCTTCCTTCTTTCAATCTGTTTGTCTGTCCTAACTTTGTACTCTTTCAATCTTCTTTTCTTATTCTTCAAATTCTCTTTTTTTTTTTTTTTTATTATCATTTTTTGGTTATTTCACAGATTATCTTTGGATTGTTTGGGTTTATTTGAACATTTTTCCATTACTTAGTTTTAATTGTGGAGAGGGAAAGTCTAAAAAAAAGTTTTATCAAAAGGGGATTTTGTTTTTTACCGGTCTAAATCTGTCTTTCGCTTTGAATGGGTGAAGTTTGGGCTAAATTCTAGAGATGAGGTCTTTTAATTCAAAGTTCTACTCTGTTTTGCTGGTGATTTTTGGTTTGGTTTAGTGCTCTATTCAACAATGGGTTTGGATTGAATCGAGGAAGAAAAGTGATTTGATGAAGCATTTTGTTTATGAAGCATCAGACTTAACGAAAAAAAATTGTGGCTCATCTTCTTCCAAATTTTTTTGCTAAATCGAAAATTATATAAAGAAACATATTCCCCATCAACATTTGGGTACAAAAACTTCTAACCTCACTAGAAAAATAAAAGAAACAGGGAAGCATTACAAGAAAATTCAATAAACTTGGGATTGAAAGCTTTGCAATAAGTTGTCGTCATCAATGGTGGAGCAAAGGGAATAAGACCCTCTTGTTTTGTCGAATGCAGAGAGATGAAGTAAAGCAGGTCTTTGAGGAAGAAAAGACAAATTTATGCAAATGGGATGTCAAAAAATGTGAAAATGAGTATAGAAATAATTTGTGGAAAAAATATTTACACATCAAAAGCTTCAATTGAACAAAAATTGAAAGAAAATTGAAAAATTGAGAAGAAGAAGCGGAGAAGAGAGAGAGATGATTGATGATGTCGACGGGGCACGTTTGCCCTGTGGGTGTGGGCCAGTGTAATAAAGAGCAATTTGGGTGCAGCGTGCTCCTACAAAGAAGAAAATATTTTTTAAAAAAATGGAACACTTAAAAAAAAGAAAAAATCTGAGATGTGTGACTCCAAAGGAGTCACATAAGAGGCAGAATGTGAGGTGGTGAAGCCACGGCTACACACAAATTGATCTCTAATGTAATATAGGCCAAGGCCTATACTTCCGTTTGGGGCGTTGGTTTTATTTATATTGATACCTGTGAATTTGGTTTTCTTTACACCATCTCATACCATCCACTACAACTTAAATTAACCACCACGGCTGCCCTTGATAAAAATAGCCCACACTTGTTCCTTTTTCATTATTTGTCTTACAAATATTATCAACAATTAATCTAATAAACAGTCACATATCAAGAATATAAATTGATCCATTATAAATTAGGTCTAATTATTAAAAAAAAAAGTGTTCTCGTTCAATTAAATTATAAAATTGTACTTAAAAACTAAGGCTCATAACTATTTGATTTTTTGTTTTTAGTTTTTGAAATTCAAACTTATTTTTACTCAAATTTTCTTCAATGTGTTACATATTTGCTACAATGTATCAATTTTTTCTTAAAAAATTGGTGAATGCGAACCAAATTTCAAAAATAAAAACAAACTTTTGAAAGCTACTTTTTTTTCTTCCAAATTTTGTTTTGGTTTTTAAGAATATACGAAAAATGTAGATATCTAAGTAAAGAAAAAACATATGATAAAATAGTTGTTGTAGACTTAAATTTCAAAATCATAAAACAAAAAACAAAATAGTTATCATGTTGGGCATAAATAATCAAATCTTAAGCATTTAAAAAATAATCAAATCTTAAGATTTAACTTAAAAAATAAAAACTAACTCATTTAAATTGTAAAATTAACATCATAATGTTTTATAGGTAAAGCTTAAGAAATAAATTATGACATCAAAATATGTAGAACTTAAATGACATTCCATATGATATAATAGTTAAGAAATTACAAGTTCAAATCTTTATTCTTAATTGTAATTGAATCAAAAAATAATAATAATCATCGTGATCAAGAAGTTAAAGTATTGTTTTTGTAGGTAATTTTTGGGGGCTTAAGGGGTTTTTTTTTTTTTTTTTTTAATATCATTGAACTTTCAATGTCATTTTTTTTATATAAGATATATTATATAAACGTTTGTTCTTAAAATTTAGAAATAGGTAAACACTCTAATCTTTCTTTTATTGATATTATTGAAATAATTCTTAAAATAAAAATATTATTGAGTCAATTTTGATTATATGAACTCTATGTTTATCATAGAGATCGATTTGTAATATTTATAAAGTAAAAAAAAATTGCATCGGATATTCTATCCCAACTTATGTCATACTTGCACAAAACACGAATTTTCTGTACACCTATTGTCATACTCAAGCCCCAAACACTAATTTTTAATACATCCTCAGTTATATCTACACCTCAAACATTTACTTTCAATATATCCTTTGTCATACCACCACCCCAACACACGAATTTTCTGTAATTTTATACCACTCTGCAAAATTTTTACCATACCATACCACCCTACAAAATCCTTATCATGTAGCCAAACGTCAAATGAGAAAAGGACTCGGATTTGAAGAGTTAAGTTAATCCGAATTATCATTTTGTGTAAGCTGCCGGTCAAACAAGGATTCAGGAGGATTAACTTAATCCGAGTTAAGTTAATCCTCACACCAAACATGCCCTAGGACTTATTTTAAACCCTCATTTTGGTGGAGGAATTAACTCCTCCAACAAAATGAGGGTTTAAAATAACATCTCCTTTCTTTTTCTTTTTCTTTCTTTTTTTATTTATTTTTTCAACATTTTTATAATTAAATATGTTTTTGTAAATTTAAATTAGAGTATTTTTATAATCAATTTTATTTTTTATTTATAATTTTTATTTATATTTTTTATCTACCTAATTTCTTTCAACTAATTAATTGAAAATTATTTGTGTTTACGTGATCTACCTAACAATAATTTTGTAATCAATCTCGTATTTCAAAAGTATATTTCATAATTTAAAATTAATTGTAATTTTATAATCAATCTTATTTTTTGTTTAAATTTTTTTAACAATTTTATTTTTCATTTAAATTTTTTTATTAATATTTTTTTATCTACTTACTATCATTAAATTTGAACTAATTAATTGGAATGTATTCTTATTTACATAATATCATATTTTCAAAATATATTTTATAATTTGAAATTAACCATAATTTCATAGTTCATTTTATTTTGATTCTAAACTTTTATTATTTGTAGTCATCATTAATTCACTAATTATCTTCAAAACAGTTAATTTGTAAATTTTTTAGGTGATTCTTTAAAATATAAAGCAAAATTCATAACATAAAAGAAGTATTATAACGAAAAATAAATAAATGAAGTTATATTGGTAAAGAAAGTTTTAAGCATGAATATAATATTTGAGATTTTAAATTTGAAAAAAAAAAACATTATTTTTTATTAAAAAATTTATTGACATCACATCATTTCTAAATAACAAAACTCTCAAACAACTTTTCTATAAACATCCAAACAAGCTTTTATTTTAACTTTTCTACTAATGACAACACCCAAATGAGTTATTAATTCTCTACTAATTCTTCCACAACTTATCATCCAAACACCTTTCCATTGTGACAATAAAGGTGAAGATAAATAACCCATTGGAAGCTTTAACGAGACTGGTTCACTATGAAAAAGAAGATACCTGACTTTTTCTTTAAAAAAAAAAAAAAAATTCTAGAACAATACGTTGGAGAGTAAATAATTTTCGTGTATTAAATAGAAACATGATACAAAAAATTTAGGTCCCGTTTGATAATCATTTTGTTTTTAATTTTTAGTTTTTGACATTTAAGCTTACAACAACTACCTTACCATAGGTTTTTTTCTTACTTGAATATCTACATCTTTCCTAAATTTTAAGAAACCAAATCAAAATTTAGAAACAAAGAAAAGCAGCTACCAAAAGCTTGTTTTGTTTTTAAAATTTGGTTAATATTTACATACTTTCTTAAAAAAAGAAAGATACATTGTATAAAAAGATGGAGTACATTGTTGGAAATTTGAATAAAAATAAGTTTAAATTTCAAAAAAAATAAAAAAATGAAAAACAAAAAAAATAAAAAAATAAAATGGTTACAAACGGAAGCGAGAGAAAAAAATAATTTGCGATTTTTTTTCTTTTCAATTTACTCTTTTTTTTTTCCTCTTCCCTCCATGCCTCTTTTTCTTTTCGTCGTAGTGACTGTTAGATGGTTTATTTTTAAATTTCCTTACTACCCCCTTTATACAATTATTCGATGGTTAAATATGGAGTTTTCAAATAAATTGAGGGTTAATAATAATAATAAAATAGGTTTAAATAAAATAGTCAAGATCAAATGATCTTTTTTTTTTTAATTAAAAAAAGATCAAGCTCAAATCTGATTCCACCTCCCCTCCGATATTCTCCATCACTATTTTTTGGAATCCACTCAAGCTCAATTAGATTTGAAGTCTAGTTTTAATTTAATTTTTATATTTCAGAGAATCAGAATTGACACTTTTACCTATTTGTTTTAGACAATGAGTTAACAAAATTGTTATTTATACTTATATAACCTAATATTGATTATAATGATGACTAAACTCATTTAAATCTCAATACATTTTATAAAGTGATTATTTTAGATTTGATGTAAATTTAATTTTTGACTAAATATATAAATTATAGTAAATAAAAAAAAAACATCAGATCAAAAGTAAATATTATTGAAATATAAATAGTAAAAGTATTTAATTTTAAAATATAAAGATTAAACTAAAAACAAAGTTTAAAAAAAGGAGTAAATTTCCTAATAATTATCAGAAAGATGGGACATGACTTTTTTTGGGGATTTTTTTGAAGAGAAATACTTGCCTCCACATGCATGTGAAGGCAAGCCCTGCTCATGACCTATGTGCCATTTTTGTGACCACTAAATTTTTTACTTTTTTACTTTTTTTTTATATTTTTTGTTTTCATTTCATGTTATAATATCTTATAATTTTTAATGCTAATTTTATTTTTGAAATATATATATATTCTAATATTTATATTGTTTTTTTTTTTTTAATTTGAATTATTTTTATGTCAAACTGCCACTTTTTTAATGGATTGTTAAAAAATAGTATATAATATTACTAACACAAACTAGCTAAAAAAATCACACATTTCAAATGTGAATTACCACATAGTCATTTTTATAACCATCAATTTTTAATTTGAAATCAACATATACAATTAAAACATTAATTTTACTAAGTTTTTTTTTTTAACAGTAATTTTACTAAGATTCTAGCCTATTTAAGAAATGATATTATATTACATTATATAATATTCTCATTAAGTTGAAAATTAAAATTTTAGAATAAAAAAATTAATAATATTTCAAGAATATAATTAGCATAACAAAGTAAAATTAATAATAAATAAAACATTTTATTTAAGAGTTTATATATATATTTCAAAAATAAAATTAAGATTAAAAAGTACAAATATTGTAACAAGAAAGGTAGGTAAATGAAAAAAGAAATACAAAATATATATATATATATATAAAGAATTAGTGGTCATAAGATGAAACATAGGTCATGAGGTGGGTCTGTCTTCACATACATGTGGAGGCAAGTATTTCTCTTTTTTTAATGCAAACTTTAACTTTGAAGGAGTTTGGATGAAAAATTAGTTTGGATAGTTAAAAATTGAAAATTGCAAAAGACTAATTTAGATGTGATTTTTATTTAAGAGTCAGAGACAATCTTGTTTAGATGTAGATTGAAATAAGTTGTTATTTAAAAATAGTTAAAAAAATAATTAAAAATGAGTGGTTAAAAATGAAATATTTTGAGTAGTTGAAAATGAATAATTAAAAAGAAATAGTTAAAAGTGAGGAGTTATTTTGAATAGTTAGAAATGCATGATTGAAAATTAGTAGCTAGAAATTGAGATTATTTTTAACAGTAGATTTGAAGAGTTGTTTTGAGTAGTCACATAAACCCGTTTGGATATAATTCTTTGAAGAGTAATTAATAAATACTCATTTTAAATCTTCCATAAATTCAACAAACCATCACCTCCTTTATGTCCATCAATGCCCCCAATTTAGGTCATATTTCTTTTCCTTTATTACTAATATTTTTTACTATTTTTTTGAATCTAAAATAAAATAAAATGTGGGGCAAATTAAAATACATAATTAGATATGGAAGTTCATATAATATATACATGATCGAAACTTTTTTTTTTTCATTCTATTTTATCTAAAAAATAAAAAACAAAATGAGGCCTAGGTGGGCATGGAAATTTATGCCATGCCTCACCTACAATTTTCTCCTATGAAATTTTAAAATAAAAAAAATTTACTTTAGATGACAACTTTGTTTGTCTATTCTAATTATCTTATTTTTTTAGAAGAAATGTTTTATGGCAAAATTTTGGATTTTTTTTTTTACATATTTCAATTCCACCCTTCATCGTCTCTTGATTGCATACTATTTGTGGAACTAGTTCAAGACCATATTGATTAAAAACTATCTAAAACATTGATTAAAGACGACTTTTTAATTATGGGTATACACAAATGCTATTAAGCTACTTGCCAAAATAAAAACTTGTTAGTCAAGTAGAGTTCAAATTTGGTTTCATTTTGCCTTATTTTTTTCTTTGTCACCAAAAAATAGTGAATGGAATCATTTGCTTCGAGATAACTTTTAATGTAGTACACTCATAAATTATTAAGGAGTTCTTGGCGAAATAAGATGAGAATGATTATGAAAAACTCATTTATTTTTATTTGAACCGTAAATTATTCTCTTCATAATTAAATTATTTTTATTTTTCCATAACTACTTTTTATTATTTCATAATTACTTTCTATTTTAACTACTTTTCATTCTTTTCAATATTTATTATTATATTCTCTCAATAATTATTCTTTTCACTTCAAACACACAACTAACAATTTTTCTCTTTACTCCAAACATCTTTTTAAGTAAATTCAAAATCAAATCATAAATATTACTTATATATCTAAAACAGAATTCAAAAATCAATTTTTATGTTAAAATGGATATAACTCAATTAATATATTAAAAATATTAAAAATTATTAAATATGAAATTCATTGTTAAATTTCTCGAGAATTCTCCGTAGGGATTTGCATGGATCGGGTTCCGAGGAATTATTTGCCATTTGATTTTTCTGCTAAAGCTGTCTTAACTATCCGAACTACTATTGGTTTAGCCCAGTTGGCTGAGAACTATAAGATATGTAAGATATCAACTAGAGCATTGAATTCTTCTTGCCCAAGGCTCCCTCATTCTTAGGAATGTACAGCTTCGCGCTGCGCTTCTTTCCAACAAGCAACGGCGCGAAAGCCGTTGCGCGTTAGCAACGTAAGCCGGCCCGTCAAAAGTCCGGTTCCTTCGCGAACGCATCTCAAACATTACTTTGCACCAACATACATCTCAGACGCGCAAAAGACGCAATCTCATACTTGAAAAGATTGAATATTGAAGATTGGTCTTTGCGGGGGCGGTCTTGGCGTATAGTCGATAGGGAATTGGAAACTCCTACCGACTAACCCCCTATTCTTACCCTCTGCTCGAAGAAAAGAAAGGAAAGACTGAAAATGCATTAGATCTCTTAGGTGCTTACTAGGCAAGAGGGACAGAAGAAGTATGCCCTTTTTCAATTTGAGTTCTCTGTAAGCCATTGAAAGAAAGGTTGGTGAATCCGGAAACCGATCGATCTAGCCATGAGCAGGTTGAAGAGAGCTCTAACAGGCCTTGGAGGACCGAACCCACGTATGTGGCAAAATACGGGGATGACTTGTGGCTAGGGGTGAAAGGCCAACCAAGATCGGATATAGCTGGTTTTCCGCGTTTTTAAATCTTAATTCAATTTAATATCTTTTCTATACATTGTCCAAATAGTTAACTTTTAATTCTTATTAGAACAATAATTATATTTTAATAATAAATATTTATTAATTTTCATGTAGATATTAATTTTTTTTAAGGAAATATTCATTCTCACTCCTCATCTCCATTTAGCTCGGGGTGAATTTTTTGTCCCGACTCACTCCATTCTCCACAGAATTCACGGCCAAGATGTGGCTAATTAAAAATAAAAGAATAATTAGCCTAGATAATCCATTTTAAGAAAATATTTATAGTTATAGTCAAAATATTTTTTTATTAGCAATCATATTTTTATGTTTTTATTTAAAGAAAATATTTTATTTAGAAACCCATTTTTGCTTACCACCAGTGTAGAAAATTTTAATTTTAAAAGAAGTTTAAAAAAAAAACATATTTCCTACTTTAATGGTTGTAACTAATTTTCCAAAAGAAAACCACCGATTCCTTTTTTCAACTTCATCCGCATAGCCCATTCAAGAACAAACTTTTATTGGTGTACTCTTTTTGCTTTTGGTTTTTTTTTTTTTTTTCTTCCTAGCTAAGTATTTCTTTTTCGAGAAAGTTTCATACATTTGTTCTTCTCGACATTTGTTCTTTTAACTTACAACTAGATTATTTGTCGTGTTTACAATGATCAATTTTTTTTATTTTCACCAAAAAAACCAGAGATTTGTAGTTCTACGTTTTCTAATGAGTATGTTATGCATGTTTTTTTTTTTTAAATTTATGTTTATATAGTATTGCACAATTGCATTTTAAAAAAATTATATATATAAAAAGATTAACATATTTACTCAAACATATGTATAATACCATAGAACAATAATATCAATATATAAAACCAACAATAAGAATACACAAAACAACCCTACAAATACACATCAACAACATAATAACTCCTTAAATACCGTATAACAATATAATAACTTAAATCAACAACAAAATACCCATAACAAACACTAACAATACAATTTATAAACATTAAAAATACACAAAACAATACTTAAATTATCAATAAAAACATCTTATTTTTGAAATACATTGTAAAAAGATATAATACCATGTAGACACCAATAAATACTTAGAAAAAATACTTATAATACTCTGATCCAACACTAAAAAATACAACAAACATTAACAATACACCTGTTCTAATGCTAAATATAAGTTAGAATTTGCTTGCAAGAAAATACGTGACGTATTTATTTGATATTATTAAGATACTTTTGTTCATATAATTTAAATAACAAAACTTGTTAAAAAAAGAAAAAGAAATTCTAAAAAGTTGGAAACCGAAGAAATGCTAAAATTCTAATCAAAATGAGGAGGGTGAAATAACAGTCACGTAAAGTGGTGGGAGAAATTTATGAGATTGATAAAATCTTTAAAAAAGTATTCATAGAGAGTGGAGATATTTATGGTCGTTATTTATTTTTTATTATTTAATTTTCATTAAAATTTCTACTAGTATAGGGAGGGTGCATTTTTTTTATTACTTGTTTGGCGTAGCTAATTATTTTGTTTGATATTAATAAATTTAAATTTTATTGTCACCGCTCACATAAAAAAAAGGTGCATTCTTGTATTTGAAAAATTATTGAATTTTCTATTTATTAATATTTAAATTATGGTTGTTTCAAAAAAATAAAAATAATTATAGTTATTATTTTTTTAAATAGTTGATTATATTTGTAATAATTTTTCCTATATAATCTATTAATGCAAGAGACTCAAAATAAAATCAAAATTTACACCCTTTCTTAAAAATATAAATTTTCTTTTTTCTGTCAAAAGAGATTATTTCATTTGTACGTGGCTGACTGAGTCCAACATTTATGGCTGGAACATGTCTTTAAAATAATAGACCAATGGGATTTTTCTTTTTCTTTTTCTAAAAGGGATAATTATATAAAGTAATTCAATATATTATAAATTTTATCGGACAAAAAGGAATTCAACGAAATCAAGTAAACTGATTCCAACTTCATATCTAGCTTTTTCTTTTTCACATTTATTTGAAAAAGAAAAAAGGAAAAAGGAAAAGGAAAAGGAAAAAAAGGAAAAGAATCACATTATTATTCTTCTTTTTCTATGCCCATTTTTTTAACATCAAAATTTGCATTTTAAGGTGCATTGGGCAATAATTAAATTATTTCAATGGATGAATTGTTATATAAAAAAAGTTATTATAATAAGAAGATTATAATACCTTGTATTTAGAGTATATATTATTATAATATAAATTATGATAACATGTATTTAAGGTGCAAGTTATTATCATATGAGCCAACAATAAGATAGTTCTATTGACATCTTTTACGATTTAGTAATGAGGTTACAGATTCGAATTATCCTTCTCCAAATTTGTTGTATAAAAAAAAAGTTATTATCATAAGATATTGTTAAAACATAAAAATGTATCATAACATAAGGTTGGAAAGTTATTGTAGTTTTTTTTTTTCCAAAAGAAAGAAAGTTATTGTAGTTAATTTTTTTTTTAGGGAAATGAAAAGTTATTATAGTTGAGATAATAAGTTAATAGATGGTTAATATTATAATCAGTTACTCAAAACATGAATTGAATTATTATAACTCATTCTTAAACGGAGGTTGTTTATGGTTAAAATACTATTTTGGTCCATCAATTTTGGAGTTTGTTCCATTTTAGTCTCTTGACTTTGCTAGTAGTTTAATTTTGGTTCCTCAACTTTTAGATGTCCAAATTTGGCCTCTAAAAGTTAAAAAAAATAGTCTTCTTAGTCAAATGATTTTTTTTTCACTCTTAAATTATTTTCTCTCTCTTCCATCTTTCATCATTTCTCTCTATAGAAGTTTTACTTCTCTACAATCCACATCTCTTTTCCTCTTTCTCCCATTTTTTTTCTTCTTTCATTCTTTTTTTTTTTTTTTTTTCCTTATTTGTTATATGGTAGACTATGAATTTTGAAAACAAAAGTGACAAATCAAAGTAGGAAAATGATTGTTTAGGAAAATTGTTTCATGTTAAACAACTTGATGAGATGGATTGAAGAGAAAAAAAGAAAAAAAAAAAAAGAAGGAAAAAGGACTAGAGAGGTGGATTTAAGAGAAATAATTTTTTTAGGAAGAGAATTGATGAAAGATCGAAGAGAGAGAAAATAATTTAAAAGTGAGAAAAAATTTATTTGACTAAAATGACAATTTTTTTTTTTTTTTTTTTTTTTTTTTTTTTTTTTTTTTAACTTTCTTGATAGTTTAGAGACTAAATCTAGACAGTTGAAAGTACAACCAAAATGATATTTTAACATTTATTTATTTATGACTACAAATTCGGGAAGGAAGATCACAAACCTTACATAAAAAACATATTGCTTTCCCATAAGTGAAAGTTTAATATTAATACTCAGGATCGAACTTATGACCTCATGATCATTAGGTGTACACACATACCGTGAGCTATTGCTTTTGTTGGTTAAAAAAAAAAAAAAAAAAAAAAAAAAAAAACTATTGACAAATATGATTCACAACTAATCCAAATTATTAGATAATCGTTTTTATTTTTGGATTAATCAATCTTTGATATTTTTTGGTGTAATCGATTATGCAATATTTTCGACTTAATTTGGAGCAAAATCGATGTTTTGGTTACCTGGCATTTATTTGACTTATATACAAATTTGGCTCCAATACATATTATAACCAAATTAAAATATGTTGTTCTATATATTCTTTTTGTTATAAAGCATATTGTAATTCCTTATTTTAAATTTATTAAAGATTTATTAAAGAATTACTTGAAAAATTATGTTGCAGTTGGGAATTGATCCCACCATCCACTTGTATAAAAATAGGTAAGATGAACCATTATGCTAATGCAAGGTTTATTGTTATTATTGGTTCTATACCTATTGTTGTCATGATCAATATAATACATTATTTTTATTAAATACTTAGATATTAATTATGTAAAATTAGTTTTTTTTTTTTTGAGATTACAACATAATTGGGGATTATTATAGGGGGACTCGAACCTACGACCTCGTGATCTTTAGATGTACACTGATGCCGCTAAACTACTCCTCATGTTGGCAGTAAAATTAGTTGTTAATGTCTCAATTTTATATTTAGATTATCTATATTTCATTTGTATGATTATTGTTATAATTATTCATACAATATTAAGTTAGATAATATTATTTCTTTAGAAATAAATTAATATTACTTGAAGCAATAATTGAGCATAAGTTTTATGTTTAAGTGATCCATATAATTTAATTTAATTAAAGAGTAGCAACAATATCTTTAATTAACTAGAATTATAATATACTTTATTAGGATCACATTTGGATATAAACATTAATTATGATTAATCTTATGTAATATGGTAAACCTTATACCACAATATTTTTTTTATCATGCTACATTAACTAGGATAAAACATTAAATTATATTGTCTATTTACCCATAGAAATTAGAAGGAAAAAAAACATAGTTTGATAGTTTTATCATTATGTTTAAATAAATCTAATTCAATTAAAAATTTTGCTTACGAGCAAATTTTATGTCACTAGAGTCTTTTTTTTAATGATTCTACATTGGAGAACATGTTATACTTTTTATTAGTTTCAAAATTAGTAATATGAGTATAATTAATTAATTGTAGCAATTTAACTTAGCTAGTTTTTCTGAAATAAGATGTGACGTTCCTAAATTTAAATTCCCTATAAATGAAGGAGAAAGTTGTTCTTTCTTCATCTAGGATGGATGGATATGCTGAAAGGTCTAACTGATACAGATTCTACAGTCCATCTCATAGCATTATGTTTGTGGAATCAAGAAATGCAAATTTTTTTGAGGATGACTTAATTAGTTGGAGCGATCAATCTCAAGATGTTAATCATGAGAAAGATCATTATTTTTAACAATGTGCCTCAAGTTCAAACGCATGTTGAAGAACCAGTCTTGGAAGTACCATAAGTTGTTAATCCTAGTTTAATAGACGATGAGGTTCAACCAATTCCTTAAATTGTTGAACAACATGATCATGTTTCACATGAGAACGTTGACATAACATTAAGACGATCTACTAGAGTATGGAAATTGGTGAGCATTTGGTTTGTAAGCTTAATAAAGTCAATTATAAACTAAAACTAGCGTCTTGTCAGTGGTATTTAAAATTTCATGATGTTATCACTTGTCAAAGAGAATGTTATGAATCAATGTATATACCTGAAGGTCAGTGGGAGCCGAAAGGGTCGGTGGTCTGATGGTTTCATTGTTTGAGAGTAATTCAATTCAACACCATGGTCATGGGCTTGATCCCGAGAATCGGAGCCAATAGTACCTTTTTTTATATGTGGATGACATTTTACTTGTATCAATGACAAAGTTTGCAACATTAGGTGAAATAGTTTCTCTCAAATAAATTTGATATGAAAGATACGAGTAAGGTATCTTATGCATTGACATTAAGATCAAAGATCTCGAGGCATTTTAGGTTTGTAGACCTATATCAACAAAGAAGAAAGTTATGAGATACCTTAAAGGAACAAAAGATTATATGTTCATGTTTAGATGAATCGAAAATTTGGAGTGATTGGCTACTCTGATTCAGTCTTTGCTAGTTGTATTGATTCACGTAAATTAAGATCTGGTTATATTTTCATGTTTGTTGGTGGAGCTATATCTTGAAGAAACGCAAAGTAAACTTTGACTGCTACTTCCACTATGGAAGCCTAGTTCATATCATGTTTTGAAGCTACCTCACATTGGTGTGAAGTTAAAAAGTTTCATTTCTAGGCTTAAAGTTCCTCACTCTATTTGTAGGCCATTAAGAATGTATCATGACAAATCAAATGTAGTATTTATGGGTAAGAACAACAAAAGTGATATTCAAAGTAAGCATATAGAAATTAAATAGTTGGTCATAAGAGAATGTGTTAAAGATAAGAAAGTGGTCATTGAACACATTAACATTGAGTTGATGATTACAGATACACTGACTGAAGGCATTTCACTAAAAATTTTCAAGGATTATGAAATCAGAATGGGACTTGGTTCTTCTATGAAAATATTTATTGTGTGTATATTTACATAAAGGAACCGTTACTTAATTAAGTATGAACCTCGAATAAACATACGATTTTGTTCATTAAAGTATGTGGGTTGTGTTGAGAGACAGACACGATGCATGTTGATATATGGAAGATAATACTCACATTTAGATAACTTGTCTCCCATATATATATATTTTTTCATTATGACATTAATGAGGTGTTCATGGATCAAGTGGGAGAATGTTGGAAATTAAAATGTTTAAATTAATTTTTTTATTTATTAATTTATTTTATCCTTATTTTGTGATCTATGATCTTCATGTAACCTCTCATCATTTAGTAACCATCCCACCCATGTTTTTGTTTGTTTAACGTTTATCTTTTAATGGTAGAGAAGACTGATAGTGAACCTATAGAGAGATTTATAGAGATTTTTTTTTGGTGTTTTTTCTTAATTATTTTTTTGTCCATATACCCACTATGCCATTAAGAAAACCATACCATTTGAGTTAGAAAGAATGAGAGTATAGAAGAACCAAAAACTCTACTGTCGGTGTCTGTTGTTGTGTTCGTGTCACTGGTCGAAGTGATCATTGCCTTTCACCTTGATTATCAAAACAATGGCGGGAGATACACTCAATTTATTATTTATGCTTTCACTGTAGGTGATTAATTATAATCACATTAGACATAACTTTAACATGTCTTACACTAACATCAACTTTCCCAATATCAATTTTACCTAAAGTTTTTTTTTTTTTGAGAAGTTTTACCCAAAGTTTAATTCCTAAACTTGTAAGCTGTTTTTCATTAATGGACGCAATTAGAGTTATAAATTTATAGTTTACAATAAAATATTCAATTAATATTTTTGCTAACACTATCATCACGTGTTCAGATGGAGGGATATAATTATGAGAGATTTTGGACAAAATAAAACTTGTATAGTATGAAGGGTTATGAATGGCTGTGATAATAAAACCCTCACATTTAGACTTAGAGGCGTTATTTAATGATTGTGACCAAAAAAAAATAAAAAAAACTCTTATTTGGATTAAAAGGTTTGTGGGTGAATGTATTCACATTTGGATTGAATGATATACTATTACAAAAACCATATATTATTACTACAACTTACAGTCATAAGGGTCTAACGTGACTGTAAATTAGAGTCATGATATCGTCTTTTCATGGAAAATTTTAAAGACATTTTTTTGGGTGTTTTTTTTGTTGTTAAAAATAGGTTAGGCTAAACCTACCCAACCCCTTCAACCCTCCCTATGTGAGTACTACTTTTATTTGAAAACATTTAATATATTTTTTATAAGAAAATTCATAAAAAAAACAACCTAACCCAAACAATCTCCCTTCAACATGAAGCCAACAATGGAGGGGAGATTTCCCTTCTAAAAATTAACTCTCTCCTCCACAAAAGATGAAGAGACTGCCAACAAAAATAAATAGGAGATTTTTGTTTGGCTAGAATATCATCCACCCTATTACATGACCTATTACAATGAGATATGTTCGCGACCCTTAACAAAGAGATCATACACACTAATAACAATAATGATATTGTTGAATTCAGAAAAATCTTGGGAGTCATTATGTATAGACCTTATCATCTCTAAAGCATCAGATTCCACCAAAATTGTGGGATGCCATTAGATCTTTGACTCGACTATATATATGTTTGAGCCCTTCTCGAACAACCGAACTCTCCAAGAACTTAAAAAAAAGGTTCTCCATCTCTAATTTCCAACCAACAAGCTTCGAGAGCCCTTTCCAATCATGAATAGTCTGGCCAATTCCACCTTCCCCAATCAAGAGATTAGATAGAAGCATCAACATTCAGCTTCCAACATCCTTGGGGAGGAACTTTCCACTTATCCTTCACAACTAAATGATAACTCTAAAATATAGAGTTATTTAGGCATTATTTCTAACGCTTTCTTTCACTATTAGAGAGAATTACAAACATTCTAGGTAGAATTACTGTTAGAAATTTTGAAGATACATTTAAGTTTCGCATGAGAGTATAGTATGTTTAAATAACAAAACAAGGATTTATGATTACTTTGAGCAAGCTGATAAGACACATTGAGCAAAAACATGTAGAAACCCGATCTTGTTAATGCGATATCTCTTTGTGCAAGATTTGGGAAATGCTTTGCGTTGCAATGGAAAGCAGAACTCATGACCAGTGCTTCGGAACATAACCACTGTTATGGAAAGAATTGTGAGAACATAGGAAAATCCTCAGATTTACCATAAAATCAATTAATCAACTATGAATATCCTCTTAAAGATCATACTTGGACTGCAAGAAATGACAGTGTAACGCCCGACTTCCTAAAGGACTCTAATGGGGATGTTAGTTACGCATGACTTAAGAAGAATTTAAGATAAACGGCACGACATGCATTCTCATTTTGTGAAATAAAACAGATAGTCTCAAAATGCTGGAAACAGTTCTAAAACGAAGTTTGGGGATCCCATGAAAAGTCATAAAGCATAAAAATAACAAAATAGTCTAAAACCAAAACATGATATGAGTTCAAAATAACTGAAAGCGGTAAAGTAGTGCAGAAGAAAATGACGTTGTGCCTATGATCAGACAGCTCCACAGTCAGCCACCTCGGCGTGCTCCCATACCTGAAAGATATAGAGGGTGAGTACACACACACACACACACACACATATATATATATATATATAATATATATATATATATATATATACACACACACCCAGTAAGAAGTTCATTATGGGGGAAGTTATGCAAGCACTAACAGGACTCGAATATTTGAGCTAAGAACACATACCAAACAAAACAGGGTCGCCTTACTGACTAAACACCTAGAACAACAATCTTCATATCGTGACAACAGGGGCATATACGAATGCCAACAAGTCCTCTGACCTCTGTCAGGAAAGGACCGAGAGTGAGGGTAACACATAAGTTCCCTAAGACTCGGGTTGAGACACGTTCCATACCGTATCCACAGAGACATACACGAATGTATCAGGGTAACCTGACTACTGTCAGGGACCCGCCACGAGGGAGGGGAACACACAGCATCCTTGAACCTTGGGCAAGACAACAACACTCAGGTCATGTCAGCAAGGGCATACAAGAATACCGTACATAACATCTGAACATAGTAGGGAGGGCCACGAGTGAGGAAAAACCACACAGAATCTCTAAACCACGGGCACGCGACGCATCGACAGGCATCTCTCAGCGCCATCATCTGTCTCAGTGGCCTCTTCCAGTAGGTGTCGGGGTTAAGTAGGTCATGACTGTCCTCCTTCTCACTTACCAGACCGTTGTCGTAGGTATCGGGGTCAAGCAACAACATGGCACATGCGATCCAAACGAGTGTAACAGAACAAGAATAAAACTTTTAGCAGACACACGAGTCCTTGAACTATCACGAGATTACAGCATGGTCCATGGTTAAAAAAAAATACACAATCCAACACTAGATGTAGGTCCTACAATTATTCTAGTCAATCATCTCCATCAAGTAAGGTTATAATCAAAACAGTAGGGAACCTAGAACAGAACTATCTCTAACATGCTACGCACAACAGAACATGCATAATATAAAAAATCAAGTACCGAACATGCATTTTATCGTGTTATAGTTAAAAATTCCCTAGTCATGCCACTACTTGCTATGAAATTGCCACACCCAGCTCATAATGAAGCCCCTTACCTCTTCCGACGACTTGATCGAACTTCAAAATAACTTCGCTAGCTAAGAATGAAACCTGGGTCACCTAAACATAAAAACCACGCCGAGAGTTTGTTAAAGTAAGCCAAACAAGCCACAAATGGGGGTTAAGATCACGAAAAGAAGAGGAAGTTACTGTCCGAAAAACACCTCGTAGGAGCACGGCGGTGCGTGGTGGCTGGTGACAGCACGTAGTCGCAAATAGGAGCGGTATGCCTTGTTTCGAAGGTCTCAGTCTCTAGATCACAGATTTAGTCTCGGATTTTCAAATGAAGCTCCCTAGCCTCGGCAATCTGCAAAAGAAGTTGTGATTTAAGCTTTGAGGTTTCACCGGAATCCATGAAAACTTGTCGGAATCCATGGGGAAAAGGAGAGAAACAGCTAAAGAAGAGACTTACAAGCAAGGAGAAGTATGATGCAAGAGAACAAAGAGAGAAAGTGAGCTCGAGACTTGCTTGCGACGCGAAGACGGAGCTTCACGCCTGCAGTTTGGTTGATGCTTGGTAGACAACGGGGCTACGGTGGTTTATCGGTGCTGCACGACGGCGTTGTTCCGTGAACTCGGTCGGATGAAACCTACAACTGCTACGACAGCCTTGATGGAGAGTTTCTTGCAGACAATGGAGACGACGAAGCTGCTGTCCACTCCCGTCGGTGACACGTGCCAGCGATCGAATAGCTGAAGCTGCTGTGAGATGGATGGCTGGGATTCGTAGAGATGCAAGCTGTCGACACGCGTCCCAAGGGCTGTAGGATTCAAAATTCTAGGTGGATAAGGGGAAAAGAGCTAGTCGGCTAGGGTTGATGGTGTGTGGGAAATGGGCAAAGCTATTATATATAAAAGAAAAAAAAACTTCCTCATTTGTTATGGGATAAAGCTACCTAACCAAAACCCTAAAACTCCCACCTCTAAAATCACAAATGCAATGCATTTCTAAATAATCAAGCAAAATCAAGAGAAAAACCTTAGAGTAACATTAATAATAAAAAGAAGAACCAAAATTAATAAATAAATAAACAAAATAAGCTCTTAAAATATTCCTCTATTAAAGGACTTGCGTCCGAAAGTCACTTTAAGATACAAACAGCTCCAGATAACGAGACCGCATCTCATCCTCTCTCTCTCAGGTAGCCTTTTCAGCCTTCTGACTTCGCCAACACCTTCACTAGACTGATCTCTCGATTTCGCAACACCTTCCTGTCCCAAGCCAAAATCTGCACTGGTTTCTCTTTAAAACTCAAATCTTCATTCAGCTGCAATGGCTCAAAATCAATCACATGAGTCAGATCTACTATATATTGGGCCAACATGGAGACATGAAACACATTATGTATGCAGCAAGTGACGGTGGTAATGCTAACCAATAAGCTACACGCTCAACCCTTTCTACGATCTTAAATGGACCAATAAATCTCGGACTCAATTTCTATTTCTTGCCAAACCTCAAGGTTCCTCGCATGGGTGCAACCTTAAAAAAAACATGACTTCTAAAATCGAAATTCAAATCTCGGTGCCTCACATCAGCGTAACTCTTTTGTCTACTCTGAGTTGTAAGCATCATTGACCTTATCTTTTTGTACTGCCTCATTAGTGACCCAGTCCAACTCAAGGCCCAGCAACTTCTACTCGCCAACTTCATCCCAGTAAATAGGGGATCGACACCTCCTGCCATACAGTGCCTCAAAAGTTGCCATTTGAATTGTAGCCTGGTAGCTGCTATTATAGGCAAACTCCATCAAATGCAAGTACTAGTCCCAACTATCGGGAAAGTCAAGGACACAAGCCTGCAACATGCCCTTTAAAATCTGGTTCATGCTCTCAATTTGACCATCAGTCTGCAGGTGAAAACAATACTAAAGTGACACAAAGTACCTAGAGCCTGTTGAAAGCTGCATCAAAAGTTACAAGTGAATCTAGCATCCCTGTCCGATACAACCTTAGCTGCACCCCATGGTACCGAACAATCTCTTCTATGTACAACTGGGCCCACTTCTCAACTGAATAGGTGAACCTGCCTGGAACAAAGTGAGCGCACTTGGTCAACCTGTCTGTAATAACCCAGATCACTGTAGAACCTCTCTGCGTTTTGGGCAAACTGGAAATAAAATCCATAGAGACCTCTTCCCATTTCCACTAGGGAACACTTAGAGGCTGCAACAAACCGGCTAGCTTCTGTCTCGGGGCCTTCATTTGCTGGCAGGTGAAACAACTACTCACATACTCTACCGCATCCTGCTTTATGTTGACCCACCAATAAAGCTGTTTCAAATCTTGGTACATCTTTGTACTGCCCGAGTGCCATGTAAATGGGGAACTGTGAGCCTCAGTTAGTAACTCTCTCTTGATCTCGACATCATCTGACATGCACAACCGACCTCGAAACAAAAAACCACCATCAGATGCTACTGAAAACCCACTATCTGAGTCTAATCCTACTCTGAGCAGTTCCTCCCTGATCCCCGAATCACACTGTTGTCATTCAATAATACGATGTCTCGAGGTCGATCCCATTGAAAGATGAGCCACTCAAGTGGTCACCCCACTAAGCATAACTACAATCCCTACTTGTTCTATGTCTTTAAGGAAAGGGGCCTGAAACGTGGTCAACGTTGAAGAATGAGACGTCTCCCGACTGAGGGCATTTGTAACCACATTGGCTTTACCTGAGTGGTAAAGTATCTCACAGTCATAGTCCTTAACTAGTTCCAATCATCTGCGCTGCCTCATGTTCAATTCCTTCTGGGTAAAAAAGTATTTCAAACTCTGATGATCGGTGTAAATCTGAGTCTTCTCACCATATAAGTAGTGCCTCCAGATTTTCAATGCATGAACAACTGCTGCTAACTCAAGGTCATGGGTCGGGTAATTTTACTCATAAGGTTTCAATTATCGAGAGGCATAAGCTATTACTCTTCCGTGCTGCATTAGTACACAACCCAGACCGTACTTGGATGCATCACTAAACACTGCAAAACCACATGTCCCTTCTAGAACGACTAACACTAGGGCTGAAATTAGACTTCTCTTGAGCTGTTGGAAATTGTCTTTGCATTCCTTAGACCAAACGAACGAGTGATTTTTCCTGGTAAGCTGCGTCAAGGGACCTACTATCTTGGAAAAATGGAAAATAAAACGTCTATAGTAGCAAGCTACCCTAAAAAAACTGTGTACCTCAGATGCCAAAGTAGGTCGAGGCCACGAGCTCACCGCCTCCACCTTGGCTAGGTCCACTACGATGCCATCATGGGAAACCATATGTCCTAGGAACAACACACGTCCCAACCAAAACTCGCATTTGGAAAACTTGGCATACAACTAGTGGTCTCTCAAAGCTGTCAGAATTCACCTCAAGTGCCCCTCATGCTCAGCTCGATCCTTGGAATAGATCAAAATGTCATCAATGAAGACTATCACAAAGTTATCAAGAAACTCCTTGAGCACCCTACTCATCAAATCCATGAAGGCAGCTAGTACATTGGTCAATCTGAAAGACATCACTACAAACTCGTCATGGCCGTACCGAGATCGAAAGGCTGTCTTAGGGATGTCAGCATCTCTAATCCTTAACTGATGGCAGCCAAATCGCAGGTCGATCTTGCAGAAGACAGAAGCACCTTGCAATTGGTCGAACAAACCCTCTATCCTCAGCAGCGGGTACTTATTTTTCACTGTCACCCTATTTAACTCACGGTAATCAATACATAAACGCATAGATCTATCTTTATTCTTTATAAATAAAACCGGGGCTCCCCACAGGGAAACACTAGGTCGGATGAAACCTCGGTCCATCAACTCTTGCAACTGTACTTTTAACTTCTTCAACTCTGTTGGGGCCATCCGGTATGGGGCCTTTGAGATGAGAACTGTACCAGGCTCGAGCTCAATGTGAAAGTTCATTGGTCGAGGTGGTGGCAAGCCAGGCAATTCCTCTAGAAAGACATCAGCAAACTCTCAAACCACTGGTACTGCATCTATGTTCCACCCTTGCTAAGCTTCACTCGACACATTTGCTAAACAACACCAAGCTCCCTGAGCAATCAACCTGTTAGCCTTAGCTGCAGAAATCAAACTAGGACAGGCTCCCGACCTACGGCCTCTAAACTTAAAACTTGAACCTGAAGGAGGGTGAAAGATAACTTCTTTCCTGCGGTAGTCAATAACTGCGTGGTTTACAGATAACCACTCCATCCAAGGATGGCATTAAACTCGCTCAAAGGTAAAACAATCAAACATATGTCTAGAAGCTGATTGGATACAAGTATCTGACCGGCTCTCACTTTCATGTCAGTAAACATACACACCCCGTTGGGGTAGACACAGATAATTCAAACTCTAAAGGCTCTAAATTTAAAGAAGCAGTAGATCCAAAAGTAACAGAAATGAAAGAATGCGTGGAACCAGAGTCAAACAATACATAAGCTAAATGCTCTAAAATGGATAAGGTACCTACGACTGTAGTATCGGCCTCCTCGGCCTACTGACGGGTGGTCATAAACACATCCCTGCTGCTGCTGCTGCATAAGGGCAAGTGGTGCCTGAGTGGGACCACTAGCGGAGTAGGGCAGGCTGCACTGTGCTGCAAAGTGGCCTTCTTGGTCACGCCGGTAACACTTCCTTGACCTTGGTTGGTTTGGACCCTGAGTGGTCCTCTACTGACGATCCTGCTGGGCTCTCAATCCTCCGCGCTGCCGAGGACCTCCACGTCACCAGACTAACCTCTAAACTTTCCAAAATTCCCTTGCCCAAAATTCCCCTGACCAAACTGCCCTCGAGACTGAGATGCCCTCGGATACGGCTCATACCTCTGCCTCTGACCCTAGGCGACACTCGAATTACCTCGTGCAGCAAAACTTTCTAATAGCTGAAGCTCTACATAAAGGCTTTTTGAATAGCAGTAGCATAATTCTGAGGGTCGTGGGCATTGACCCTTGCCTGAATCTCCATCCTCAGACCTCTCACAAACATGTCGGTCTTCTTCCTGTCAGTGCCAATCAACTCTAGTGAGTAACGACACAAACTTTAGATTCTCTCCTCATAGGCTACGACAGTCTTATTCTCTTGCTTCAGTGAGGTAAAGTCCGATATCATCCTTTGGATCACCAACGATGTCAGGTATTTCTTCAGAAACTCCCTTCTGAACTGGTCCCAAGTGATCGGTGCACCCCCTATAGGGATCGACCTCTCTACTGACTTCTACCACCAATGCGCTGCATCTCTCATCACGTGGGTTGCACATCAAACCTTGTGCTCCTCAGGAAAATTCATATTATGGAATAGGTTCTCCATAATGGACAACCACAATTCAGCAACATCTGGCTTCTCTTTCTGTCCGACGAAGAAAGGGGGATTCCATCTATTAAAATCCTTGATGACTCTACCCTCTACACTGCCTCCCTGCTTGTTTGCCTCCCTACTGTCCTAACACAACCTGGGCAACTATCTCGACCACTGAACTGCTCACTATATAGCACAAGGCTGTAGCTAACTCAGAAATAACCGTGTTCCCCATGGTGGGAGTAACTGACGACTCGTGTCTAGATGATGTCGATACAAATCGATCCTAGGGCTACGCTCTGTGCGATGGAATGACCCCCGACGGAGTCTCTTCTACTGTCACTGGAATCCTCTTCGGTCTCCCTCGTCTAGGTGGCATAGCTATAAGATGTCACTGCAAGAGAACCGAACTCAATCAATCCATTGCTCAGGCTCCTTAAACAAAATACTAAACATACAGAAGAAAGTTAGGATATTGCACGATACTAAAATACTATTCTATTCCCAGACATACCTGGCGATGACTGGTCTGCTGATGATCATGGACACACGATTTACATTGAAAACTAGTCTACAAAATCTATGACTCTAAGCTCTGATACCAATTGTAACGACCCGACTTCCTAAAAGACTCTAATGGGGACGTTACTCATGCATGACTTGAGAAAAATTTAAGATAAATGGCACGACATGCATTCTCATTTCGTGAAATAAAACAGATAGTCTCAAAATGCTGGAAACGGTTCTAAAGGGAAGTTTGGGGATCCCATGAAAAGTTATAAAGCATAAAAACAAAAAAATAGTCTAAAACCAAAACATGATATGATTCCAAAATAACTTAAAGCGGTAAAATAGTGCGGAAGAAAATGACGTCATGCCCATGATCAGACAGCTCAACAGTCAGCCACCTCGGCGTGCTCCCATACCTGAAAGATATAGGGGGTGAGTACATATATAAATATATATATACCTAGTAAGAAGTTTACTATGGGGGAAGTCATACAAGCACTAACAGGACTCGAATACTTAAGCTAAGAATACAACCCAAACAAAACAGGGTCGCTCCATTAACCAAACACCTAGGACAACAATCCTCATATCGTGACAACAAGGGCATATATGAATGCCAACAAGTTCTCTGAACTCTGTCAGGAAAGGACCGCGAGTGAGGGTAATACACAGGTTCCCTAAGCCTTGGGTCGGGGCACGTCCCATACCGTGTCCGCAGAGACAAACACGAATGTCTCGGGATAATCTGACCACTGTAAGGGACCCGCCACGAGGGAGGGGAACACACAACATCCCTAAACCTCGGGCAAGACAATAACACTCAGGTCGTGTTAGCAAGGGCATACAAGAATATCGTACATAACATCTAAACATAGTAAGGAGGGCCACGAGTGAGGAAAAACCACACAGAATCCCTAAACCTCGGGCACACAGGCGCACCGATAGGCATCTCTCTACGCCATCATCTGTCTCAGTGGCCTCTTTCAATAGGTGTCGGGGTTAAGCAGGCCATGACTGTCCTCTTTCTCACGTACCGGGCCATTATCGTAGGTATCGAGGTCCAGCGGGTAGCTCTCCTTCCCACGTACACAATGGAGAACAAGTAAAAGCAACAACATGGCACATGCGATACAAACGAGTGTACATAACAAGAATAAAATTTTTAGCAGACACACGAGTCCCTGAACTATCACGAGATTACAACATGGTCCATGGTTAAAAAAAAATACACAATCCGACACTAGATGCAGGTCCTACAACCATTCTAGTCAATCATCTCCATCACATAAGGTTATAATCAAAACAGCAGGGAACCTAGAACAGAACTATCTCTAACATGCTACGCACAACAGAACATGCATAATATAAACAATCAAGTACCGAACATTCATTGTATCGTGTTATAGTTCAAAATGCCCTAGTCATGCCACTACTTGCTATGAAATTGCCACATCTAGCTCATAGTGAAGCCCCTTACCTCTTTCAACGACTTGACCGAACTCCAAAATAACTCCGCTAGCTAAGAATGAAACCCGGGTCACTTAAACATAAAAACCATGTCGGGAGTTCGTTAGGATTGAGCCAAACAGGCCACAAAGGGGGGTTAGGATCACGGAAACGAGGAGAATTTATTATCCAAAAAATACCTCATTTCGAAGGTCTCAATCTCTAGTTCACGGATCTAGTTTTGGATTTTCAAACGAAGCTCCTTAGCCTCAGTAATCTGCAAAATAAGTTATGATTTAAGGTTGGAGGTTTCACCGGAATCCATGGAAACTCAGTGGAATCCATGGGGAAAATGAGAGAAACAGCTAAAAAAGAGACTTACAAGCAAGGAGAAGCAGGATACCAAGAGAACAAGGAGAGAAAAGCGAGCTTGAGACTTACTTGCGACGTGAAGACGGAGCTTCACGGTGGCGGTTCGATTGATGCCTGGTCGACGACGGGGCTACGGTGGTTTGTCTGTGCTGCACGGTGGCATTACTACGCTGTCGGACGAAGCCCACAATTGCCACGACGACCTTGACGGAGAGTTTCTCGCAGACAAATGAGACGACAAAACTGCTGTCCACTCCCGTCGGTGACACGTGACGACGATCGATGGCTGAAGCTGCTGCGAGATGGACGGCTGGGATTCGCAGAGATGCAAGCTATCGACACGTGTCCCAAGGGCTGCAATATTCAAAATTCTAGGTGGATAAGGGGAAAAAGCTTGACGGCTACGGTTGATGGTGTGTGGGAAAAAGGCAAAGCTTTTATATATAAAAGAAAAAAAAAAAAACTTCCTCATTTGGCAAGGGATAAAGCTACCTCACAAAAACCCTAAAACTCCCACCTCTAAAATCACAAATGCAATGCATTTCTAAATAATCAAGCAAAATCAAGAGAAAAACCTTAGAGTAACATTAATAATAGAAAGAAGAACAAAAACAATAGTATTAATAAATAAATAAACAAAACAAGCTCTTACAGACAGACACCTATAAATACGTGAAGGGTCGATGACCAAAGTGTGCTGATTTTATTAGGGTTTCCACCCCTGAGTGGAATTCGAGCAAGCTAGTACCCTGGTGTCTACCGTAAATGAGGATCTGTGAGTGACAACGACGTCGGTTCTTCAGAAGTCCATTTATCTCGTTTCTATTGTTTTTCTTTGTTTAGAGTTTTCTTCTTATGAGTATGTGTAACACAGATTTACGAGCTTTTGAATATAGAAGTTTGTTTCCATTTTACGCCTCATTCGCATATTCATGCATATCATTTTAATTTAAGTAAAGTTTAGAATAAAGGAAGATGCATTAATAATTACGGAAGTTGTTGAAATTTAAGTAAGGATCGATTGACAACCCACCTGTAGCTCGCTTTCCGTCCGTCTCGAGAGATGGGATGGCAAGAGTTTAACCCTACCGTAATCGCTAGGCAAAGTCTGATCTCTCGCATTCATAGGAGAAGGATTAGGAACAACCCCTTCACTAGTCGCATGCACATCACTTGTTTGAATCCCAAACTCACGGATAGTGTACCGGCGAGTTTGCAGTAAAGTGTTTTGAGAGGGAGCTTTAAGTTAAACGAATCACAAATTAACATTTTACCAATATTTATTCTAGGCTCAACCTTAATAGCTTCCCAATCTTTACTTGTCGCTTGCAATATTTAACTATACTTCAAAACGAAACCACAACCCACTTGAACTAGATTTTATTATTTTGTCTACAACACTTAAGATAACATTATTAATTACCAATTTCCTGTGGAGAACGATAAAATATATATACTTATCACTAGCTGTATACTCGACTGTGTATACTTGTGTAAAATGAGATTCGAAAGCGTAGGACCATAGTCACACACTTAAAAATTCATCATTAGATTATTTATACATCACAACCGATTCACATCACTAACCCTTTTTAAGGTTTCGTCTTCGTGATTCCTGCAAGCATCAAAGCATGAGAATTCATTGCTCTATCAATTATACCACAGAGATTATGAAACTCTTTTGAAGTTTTGTTATTAATGCTAAGTTTTCTAAGATACCATAACCTCCAAATAATAATAATAGCTTTGAATTGCTCATTCATTGCAACTTTATGAGAGATTTCTTCCCAGAAATCAATTCATTTGTCCACCTTCTTAAAAAATAATCAAAGTCAATAAACCACATAAAAATATGTTTTCAAGCTCGAATCAAAATTTTACAATATTTAAGAATGTGTATATTGGTTTCTCGACCCTTACCGCACAGTTTGAAAGAACCATCCATGCTCCCAACTTAACCTTTTGAGAAAATATCGATCTTTCAAAAGCTATTCCAAACTGAAGTACCAAGTTTCAAATCCGAGGGTGAGCCTATACTACCTATGAATTATTATGCGTAAAATATAGGCAAGTAAATAATAATGAAGCCGACTATTTTGTCTTTTATTTTTGAGAAGATCTTTTAAAATAAGGCTAAATTATAGAAAATGCCTTTATACTATGGTGTTTGTGTAAAAAATGCTTCTAAACTTCAAAAAGTTTCAAAATTGCCCTTAAACTTAAACAAAAGTTTTAAAAATGCCCTCACCATTAAAGTTGGATGGAAACCATTAAAGTTTGGTTTCAAAAGTACATCTGAACTTGTAAAATGTTTCAAAAATACCCTTAATCTTAAAAAACATAAAATAATGATGAAAATGCTAAAGTTATGTTTCAATAATACTATAGATATTTGATTGTGCTCGTAAAAGACAAATTTTACTTTTTTATTTATAACTTATAAATAATTGAATAAATTTCTACCTCAAAATATTAATTTATGTTCCAAAATTCATCCCAGCAACATATTTTTTTTAAGATATGAATGATGATTATAATTATGATTTTGAATTTTGGAACTTTTTTGTCACATTATTTTCAAAGGTTAATAATATATTTATTTTCATTAGTTTTCATGGAGAAAAAACAGATGAATAAGAATAACTGTTTAAGTAAGAATAATTTTTAAAGTTTTTTAAGGGTTCAATATTGACGCTCTTAAACAAAAGTGTAATATTTTTTATCCAAAAGTTATCGACGAGGTTAAATTTGGATGAAAACCGCCTGCTCATTGTGAATTGATTTAGTTTCAAATTACAAATAAGTAACTGAATTATTTAAATGAGTTAAAGCTAAAATCGATAATATATATATATATAACCTTGAATATTTGTTAGTTTTTAAGGATATGAATAGAAAAAAAAAACTTTTTTTTAGTAAGACTATTTTTTTTATAACTTTGTAAGAGATCAAGAATATTATTCAAATAAAAGTGTAATATTTTTAATCTAAAAGTTATTGATAATGATATTTTTAATATTTTTTTAAGTGGGGGGTATTTATGATATTTTTTTTTTTTAAAGTTCAAGAGCATTTTTTAAACCTTTTCAAAGTTCAAGGGTATTTTTGAAATCAAATTTTAACGGTTTCCATCTAAATTTAACGGAAAGGGTATTTTTGAAACTTATGTTAAAGTTTGAGGGCATTTTTGAAACATTTCAAAGTTTTAGGGTATTTTTAACACAACCCCTATAATTTAGGGGTATTTTCTATAATTTAGCCTTAAAATAATTCAAATTGGTGTTATGATGTTTTCAAACTGTTGACCAAGCTGATAAATAAATTAAAAAATTCCATTACCAAATAATTAATTGCCCTATGTTTTTTCCGGTAAATATCAAACTTTTGCCCCCATGCATGCATTTCCTTAGCCATTCATGGTTGACTTCTTCACATTTAATGAACAAAAATTTAGTCAATGCATCAATCCAGACTCCTTTATTCTTCAACCGTTCAAAATCTTTCATGAAAATAAGATTCTACCTCCAAGCCATGGTTCCCCCTCCCCAATGTCTCTTCTCCCGCCTTCTCGAATATCGACATAGTTCACCGAGTTCGAGAATTTTCACCCGGTCCACTCACCCATCCGCACCCAACCTTCCATAGCTGACTTAGACGATGAAACCCTATTGTTTGGACCATAGCTCCAACTCTAGCCACGATGGTACGAAGAACAACAACCAACGAGAGCGAGAGCGAAACCAAGACAGGGTTTCGTGTTGTGCATGTCACAAGCCCTTGACACTGATAGGGGTTGAAAGCACAACACTTTGTTATATATGCAAAAAATTCCCTTCTACTTACTTTTGTGCACCATGTTCAAATGGATTGGTCAACTTCTTTGATAGAAGATGTTCAGAGTTGCCAAAGAAAATTCATTTTCCTTATCATCCTCATCCACTTACCATGAGAATTAGAAAGAACTGTAACTGTTGTTTTTGTGGTCAGAGTTGTGGAGCTTTCAAGTATGGCTGTGATTATGATGGTTGTAGCTTCATTGTGGATATCAAATGTCTTTTGAAAGAGAAAAAGAAATATGATGGCCCTATAACAGGTGTTAGAAAGTTTATGAGTTTGGTCTATGGTTTGTAAATTTATTATTATTATTTTTTAAGTTTAAATAGAACTTAGGATAGAAAATTCAAATTTATGATTTTTTTTAGTGATGATGAGTATACATTGTACTATATATTTGTTGAGCTCTTATTATTATTGACAAATGAATAATCTATTAATTATTTATTAAATATAATTTTAGTTCATTGCACTTTTGAATTTGTTTCATTTTATCCAGCAAATTTTCAAATATTATTTGTATTTTGATAAAAAAAGCTTACTTTTTAAAGTTTAATCACAATTGAGAGATTTGAACTATAACTTAATGCTGGTTTGTTCTTTTTATTTTTTATTTTATTTATTTTATTTTTTAATTCATGATTTAGTTCGAACAACCTTTATATTTACCTTGACTATTTTGACGAGATATTCTACTTAATCATTATAGATTGAATTTATCATCTTTTAATTTTCAAAATTTTCTTAATTATTAAAAAAATTATGATAGTTAAACTATTGTTCTCGTTGGCAAAAACAAAACACTTGAAATTGGTTTGTATGATAAATTAAAAGTTAATTTTAATCAAAATTAATTTAAT
>JBBMKA010000018.1:7079965-7092982 GCA_037833695.1 Sechiopsis laciniata
TTCTCTTCACCAATCTAGAACATATGTGTATGGTCTAGAACCTTCCTTGGCCATCTAGGATAAAGTTGAATGATCTAGAATCTTCCAATATTATTCAGCATTGTTGATTTGTCCAATGATTAATAGAAATTTAGAGGACGAAAAAAAACATCTGTGTAAAGAAATTTGGAATTTTCTTTTTGTAGATTTGTCCAATGATTAATAGAAATTTTATGATAAGGGGGAGAATAAAATTTTCATAAAATTTTATGTAAAGCTGGGAGCAAAATATTTGAAAATTGGTTAAAACATCGTTTTGATATTTATATTTTTAGGTTTTTTCATTTTGATCTTTAAACCCTCACTTGTCTAATTTTTTATCGTGTACTTTAAAAAAGAAACTTAAAATTGGACTTCATAGTATGTTATATATATATTGTTAGTTTACAATTGGGTTTATAAATTTTTTCTTTTAACCTTTGTATTATCCATTTGTTCATACTCTTGGCCATTTTTTTGAATTCTACAATCAGATAAGAATTGAAGTCATGACCTCTCAATTCATTTTTTTTTTTTTTTGAAAGAATCTCAATTCATAGTTATACATTAATGTTATTGAGCGATTATTCTTGTTGATCATACTCTTACTCTCTTGATCTAAAAAAATGTTATGCACTCAGGCAAGTGGAAAGGTGACTTACAATGGGCATGAAATGAGTGAATTTGTACCTCAAAGAACTGCAGCCTACATTAGTCAATATGATCTTCATATTGGAGAAATGACCGTTCGAGAAACTTTAGCCTTTGCCGCACGATGCCAGGGCGTCGGCTCACGCTACGGTAAACTTAAATTGGATATACAAACAAATCTTGTTTGATAATAATTTTATTTTATTTATTTAAGTAAGGCTTTCTTCCTCACAATTTTTTTTTAGTTTTTTTCAAGGCATGTCAACCCTTAGTCGAATATAAAAAATAAAAAACAAAACTTGAAAAAAATATTGCTTTCAAAATTTTGTTCAACATTGGGAACATTAAAAAAGTGTAGATAGCAGAACTAAAAAACAAACAGGTAGAATAAAAGTAGTTTTTATAAATTTAGTTAAATTTATATTTATTGACTTTTGGTACATATTTTCTTTATTTAAAGTTTTAAATTCTAGGAAAAAGTTCATTTTTAGTCCTAAGTTTTGGGTGAGTTGTTCAAAATCAAACATCGTTCAATTTAAATTATTGAGATAACAAATCTGTTAGTTATAATAAATAATTTTAAATTCCAATATATTAAAAATTGATTAAAGTGATTATTTTGGTATTCAAGTGAATTTAATTTTTAAAAGAAAATAAGTAAAAAATGTAAAATAATTTTTTTGAACAAAAAATTAAAATTGAACATTTTTTATAAAAATTATTTAATTTTAAAATATACAGATCACATAACGTAGGGACTCAAACTGTCTTTTCTCCTTCTAAAATCAGTTATAACTTTTGCAGACATGCTAGCAGAACTGTCAAGGAGAGAGTTTGAGGCAAATATAAAGCCTGATCCCAATATTGATACATTCATGAAGGTAATAAAGGATTTATTTGTCTCATCAAAAAAATAAAAATAAAAATAAAGGATTTATTTGCATTAACCATATTGAAAGAAAAAAAAACGCCTTAGAGTTATCATTATTATTTTTTTAGTTCAACAATATTTCACGATGGGAAGTTTCAAATTTGGATAATCTCCTGGTTGTGAAGTCATACAAGATGTTAATGAAATCTCATTTTTTACTAGAAAACATGTAGAGTTAACTTCATTAACGATAATAAAATTGGTGGTAACCTGTATAGAAATTAATTTCCTATAAATTTCTTTAATAACTACTAAATATTGTAGAGTTAGATTGTTTATCTCATGAAAATAGTTGAAATATACCTAATCTAATTCGGACTCACAACCAAGTTTTTTAATATGGCAAAACAGAGGAACATAAATCTTCTTGAACAATATGAACTACGAGAGAATTAAACTCAAGAAAGAAAATTAAAGTGGATTTATTTCTAATTTTGATCTGTTTATTAAAGATATTAGTGACACTAATTTGCATAAAGAATATTATTTTCAGGCCTCTGCAACAGAAGGTCAAGAGGCAAGCATGGTGACAGATTATATCCTCAAGGTAAAATAATTACATTAAATTAAATAAGTGCTAATTATAGGCTCACTAAACATGTTATGTTATATAAGCTCATCAACAAGTTTTAGCATTTACCCAATAAAAGGGTATGATTGAAAAGTCTTGTAACATAGGGACTAAAATGCAAATCACTCACTAGTAACTATGTTGAAATAATTTAGATTTTGGGATTGGAAGGATGTGCTGATGTCATGGTTGGTGATGAATTGATAAAAGGCATATCTGGAGGACAAAGAAAGAGAGTCACTACAGGTAAATTAGTTAATAGTTCATACATTTATATAGATACACACATAGATATATATACACACATACATACATATATATATATATATATATATACATATACATACATATATATATATATATATACATATACATATATATATATACATACACACATATATACATATATATACACACACATATATACATACATATATTTTAGCCGTGTTTGGAGGGTTGTTTATCTAATGGAGTTGGATTATTATAATCCCGTTTGAGCCATAGGTTAACTCAGTTAACCTAAACTCAAATCTTGTTTCACATAACTCTATTATTGTTTGACATAAATACTCATGTTTCTTTTTGAGATTAACTATGTTCACTTTCTTGTTATAATAATCTGCACAAAAAAAACCATTTATTATAACTTTTATTACAATAAATTGCACCACAAATATTGTTTATTGTAACTAATATTACATCTTAAACATCATTTAACTCAATCGATGTCCCAAACACATCCTTTAAGTTTTAAAATTTTGCTTTTTTTCTCACAATCTCTATACTACACACATGAACTTTTGGACAAATTTCCAAACAAAAACAATTTTTTTAGGCCTGGTTTGATAACCATTTTGTTTTTAAGTTGTTTTACGTTTTTGACATTTGAGCCTATAGTAATTACCTTACCTTATGTTTTTTCTTATTTGGATATCTACATCTTACCTATATTTTTCAAACCAAACCGAAATTTGAAAAAAAAAGCTTCCAAAAATTTGTTTCTATTTTTGAAATTTGGTTAGCATTAAGAAAAGATTGATACATTGTAGTAAAGATGAAACACATCATATAAAATTTGAATAAAAATAAGCTCAAATTTTAAAAAACCAAAAACAAAAAACCAAAATTATCAAACGAGACCTTAGTTTTTCTTTCTCTTAACTTTGATTCTAAAATCATTTTTTTAGTTATTTTATAAATTTAACAATATTTAGAGTGAGAGATAACAAACGTAACCTAAATAACAAAATAGTTATCAAACGCACTAATAGTTTTTCTCCATATAGGTGAGATGTTAGTGGGGCCGGCGAGGGCTCTATTCATGGACGAAATATCAACGGGACTAGATAGCTCGACAACGTATCAAATAGTGAATTCATTGAAGCAATGTGTTCACATTTTGAAAGCAACTGCAGTGATTTCACTTCTACAACCAGCACCAGAAACTTATGAGCTTTTTGATGACATTATTCTTCTATCCGATGGTCAAATTGTTTATCATGGTCCTCGTGAAAATGTGCTTCAGTTTTTTGAATCTATGGGGTTTGTTTGTCCTCAAAGGAAGGGAGTGGCTGATTTTCTTCAAGAGGTAAAGTTTTGTACTCTAAACTTTCCACTTTACTAATTGAATATGCAACACGTTTAAGTGTGACCATATTCGAATGAGAGAGATCGATCGATCTTAACGATATTTAAGTCTTTAGTTAAGAAAGGCTTAAAAGAATAAATAGTTACTACTATCTATATCGACTAGTTGCACATTTTTTCAAAGTCAAGCGTGTTTAACTTGTTAGATGATTGGGCTAAAATTAATCAGTCAGGGGTCTCGTTACCTGATCAGCAAGTTGGGGCTAGGAGCGAAGCACCCGGTGGGGATTCAAGAGCAATGCCCCCCGAAATCTAGTTAAATTATGTATTTAAGTTTTATGTTTCGTTTAGGCACTTTCTTTTAATGTTTTTTGGATCCTACGTTGTATTAGGATTTTATGATACTGCACTATCTATTAGTTTCTCCTTTAGCCCCGTTTGCCAAACTTTTTGCCTTCTCATCTCTTAAATAATACGGTTTCTTCTTGCTGCCCGCAGACGTTAGCTAACACAACGTTAGCGAACCACGTAAGCTGTGTGTTTTTTATTCTCACTCTTTAGTTCTTGTTTGTTGATTACAATGTTCATAACAATGACCACTTGACACTGTTCTTAAGAAGCATGCAAGTATAGACAAAACATTCTGAAATAACCCGTGTTAGCCTATGGAAATAGTTATCTCTTAGAAGTAGTCACGACAAGTAGGTAGTGTGATCAAGTCGTAAAGGATTGAGGAGAATGTTAAGCACTAAAAACTTAGCCTTGCATAACATTTTTTTTACAGGTGACATCAAAGAAAGATCAAGAGCAGTACTGGAAAAACAAAGAGAAAGCTTACAACTTTATTAGTCCTAGTGAATTTTCTGAAGCATTTCAATCATTCCATGTTGGTCAAAAGCTTGGAGATGAACTTGGCATTCCTTTTGATAAATGTAAGAGCCACAGAGCAGCTTTGACAACTCAGAAATATGGTGTTGGAAAGAAAGAATTGTTAAAAGCTTGTTTCTCTAGAGAGATCCTCCTCATGAAGAGAAACTCATTTGCCTACATTTTCAAGTTCTTTCAGGTAACTTTTCAATAAAAGCCACTAAATATGTGTTTCAGTCACTAATTCTTAATAAAATCCAATTGATTTTTAATATGAAATCCATGTTTATATAATATGGTACTAGAGTTCATAAAGCTCAAACGGTTAATCAGTCCCAAAAAATGAAATTGAAATTCGGTTGAACATTTTTTTTGAAAGATGGGTTGGGTCTATAAATTTTTTAACTATTGAGTTAGAAGAGATTTACCATAATATTGATGTAGAAGATCCTCTGTTTGAACTTTATCTAACACAACTACACTTTGGAATTTTAAGCTAATGGTAATGACTAATTACAAAGAGTGTATTTCTAAGAATTGAGATGCATCATGTTTATCTAATATGGTATCAAAACTTATAATTAAAGCCTAAACTAGTATTCTGTTCAAAAACAAAATTGAGATCATATGAAATAATGATGATTTTTTTTTTTTTTTTGAAAGATGGGTCTATAAATTGTTTAAATATTGAGTTAGAAGAGATTTAACATAATATTAGAGTAGAGATCACGCGTTCGAACATTATTTAACACGATTACTTTTTGAACTTTTCAACTATTGGTAATGGTTCTAACTTCAAAGAGCAGATTTCTAATAACTGAGATGCACTATGATGCACCTGTTTATCTAATATGGAATTAGAACTCATAATTCAATTCTAAACTAGTATTCAGTCCAAAAAAGAAAATTGGGAACCCATCTAAGAATGATGAACCTTTTTTAAAGATGGTTCTATAAGTTGTTTTACCAGTGAGTTAGAAGAGATTTAAAATAATATGAGAGTAGAAGATCCTGTGTTCAAGTATTATCTAATGCTATTAATTTTTGTACTTTTCAGCTATTGGTAATGGGTCTAATTACAATGAGTGTATTTCTAAGAACTGAGATGCATCATGAAACAATTGTGGATGGAGGAATATACACTGGTGCTTTGTTCTTCACAGTTATTATGATCATGTTTAATGGATTATTAGAGCTCTCATTAACCACACTCAAGCTTCCTAATTTCTACAAGCAAAGGGACCTTTTATTCTATCCTTCATGGGCTTATTCACTTCCAAATTGGATCCTCAAAATTCCTATTACTTTTGTTGAAGTTGCTTTGTGGGTTGGCATCACCTATTATGGCATTGGCTTTGAACCAAATATTCAAAGGTATGAAAAAATGAATGTTTTTTCATTTGATGTTGAGCTTGTGAAGATTTTCTTTTCTTGTTTTTGATGTGATTATGAAGGATAACAAAATAATGCTGCAGGTTTTTCAAACAATTCTTGGTGCTTCTACTTGTCAACCAGATGGCTTCTGCACTTTTTCGATTCATTGCTGCGCTGAGTCGTAATTTGGTCGTTGCGAATACGGTCGGTTCTTTTGTACTTCTTGTCGTCTTTGCACTCGGCGGTTTTGTCCTGTCTAGAGGTACGACACTCCACATTTTAAAATGAAGCAGTTAAGGTCCTGTTTGATATTCAGCTATTTTTAAAATTTTTATTTGTTTAAAACAAAGTTTTCCTACCTCCTCCCCAGCTTTGTTCTAGTTGGTAGCACATTTGTTTTAGTTGGTGGAATTTGCCTTTGATTTTGAAATTTGAAAAGTAGATAACAAAGTAATCATTCTAGCTTTGTTCGAGGGAAAGATTGTTGGTATTATGATCAAAGTCCCATATGTCTAGTTTTGTTCGAGGGGAGGATCTTGAGTATATAAATAAGAAACATCTCTGTATGAAGCCTTTTAAACGATGAAAGAAAACAAATCTATGAGGGCTTATGCTCAAAAGGGACCGTATCGTATTAGATATTGTGGAGAGTCATTGTTTCATGATAAGTGGTATCGGAGTTAGACTCTTAACTTAGCAATGTGGGTGAAATCTCCCGTGGAAAAAAGAGAAGACGGTTTCATATGATTCGGGTGTACTTTGTTTAAGGGGAGGATCTTTGGTGTAGAACAAAAAGGCAAGCCTCAAAGGGATTGTTGGCATTGCGACCAATGTTAACATTACAAAGATAAGGGAAAGATCTTAAATATATAAGTAATGGACAACATCTCCATTAGTATGAGACTTTTTGAGTGATGACAAAAAATGGTTGATATAACTAAAGTCCCGTTTGATAACTATTTTATTTTTAGTTTTTAGTTTTTGAAATTTAAGCCTACAACAAGTACCATACCATATGTTTTCTTCTACATGGATATCTACATCTTACTTATATTTGTAGAAACCAAACCAAAATTTGGAAACAAAAAAAAGTAGCTTCCAAAAGTTTGTTTTTGTTTTTGTTTTTGAAATTTGGTTAGGATTCACATACTTTCTTAAGGAAAGTTAGATACATTGTAGGAAAGATGGATCATTATGTAGGAATTATGAGTAAAAATAAGCTTAAATTTCAAAAACCAAAAGCAAAAAACCAATTAGTTATCAAACGGGGACTAAATTTCTTCATTTCATTGGCTTGAGCTTTTTGGGTTAATTGATGATTTAACATGAGTAAACATGGTACTAAAGCAGGAGATCCTAACTTCAAACCTCAGCCAAATCTTACTTTCTCGTTTTATGCAGAGGACATTAAGAAATGGTGGGCATGGGGTTATTGGATTTCACCAATAATGTATGCTCAAAATGCTGTGATTGTAAATGAGTTCCTTGGAAAAAGTTGGGCACATGTAAGTTCTTCAAAGTTTTTTCTTGAATGATATATATTTTGTTGCACTTCTATCTTTTGTGTTTTATGTTCTTGAACTCTTTGTTTTTAGGATGCTTTAGGACTTGTGGTTTTAAAGACTCGTGGATTCTTCCCAAATGCATATTGGTATTGGATTGGGGCTGGAGCTTTGCTTGGTTATGTGTTTTTGTTCAACTTATTTTTCACTTTGGCGTTGTCGTTGCTCGACCGTAATCATCTCGACCTTAATACAACTTTAAAAAACATGTATCTGAATAAGAAAGAGCTTCAAAATTAACATATTTGTTTTGATTGTGTAGCATATGGGAAGGGCCAAGCTATTAGATCAGGGGAACCAGAAAGCATTGACAATGGTGAAAAAAGTGGTAAAGCAACGAGTGGTTTTGATTTGAACCTTTAATCTTTTAGTCGAGAGTATATACTTAAATCGGTTGATAAGTTAGACAGTGTTAGAAGAATATGAATAAATGATTAAATGTAACACATATTTGATTAGTCTAAGTTGTTTAATGTCTTATGTTGTAATTTTTGTAGTTTTTTTTTTTTTTTCATTAATATTGATAGTCAATTGTTAGGGGTTGTGCTAATTCTATTGACTTTGGCTTCAATTACAGAAATGAAATTTCAAGCCAATGTCAAAAAGAGAACAGGAATCATTCTTCCATTTGAGAAACATTCAATTGTATTTGAAGATATCACTTACTCTGTTGACATGCCTCAGGTAATTTTGAATCAAAATGAGACTTTTTTACTACTAAAAAAATGATCTTTTTCGTGTATCTTTATTTTGGATATAAACTCTCGTGATTTTATTGTTGGTCATAACCGAAAAGGCTCCATATCAATGAAAATGTTGTCCCTTACTTATATAACCACTATCATCCTCTTATCTTAACAATGTGAAAATTTGGTCACATTACCAACAATCCTTACCTCGAACAAAGTATACCTAAACTATTTAAGGCTTACTTTTTTTGTTCTACACTGGGAGATTTTGGCCGCATTTCCAAAAATCTTCTTCTCAAACAAAGCACACCCGAACCATTCAAGCTGGCTCACCTTCTTTGTTCAAGACACCAAGGATTCCACCCACATTGCTAGATTGATCTTTCAAATTTTTATATGTTTAGTTAAAATACTATTTTGATCCATATTATTTGAGATTTGTTGCATTTTGGTCCCTGTACTCCTACATATTTTCCACCTAATTTTTATCCTAATTATCTGAGTTGGACTTTGCAGGAGATGAAAAGGCAAGGTATTTTAGAAGATAAGTTGATGTTACTAAAGGGAATAAGTGGAGTTTTCAGGCCAGGTGTTTTAACAGCTCTCATGGGAGTGAGTGGTGCTGGTAAGACAACACTTATGGATGTGTTGGCTGGTAGAAAAACAGGAGGTTACATTGAAGGAACCATCAAAATATCAGGTTATCCAAAGAAGCAACAAACATTTGCTAGAATCTCTGGTTATTGTGAACAAAATGACATACATTCTCCTCATGTTACTGTTTACGAGTCCTTGCTCTACTCTGCTTGGCTCCGTTTGCCTCGTGAAGTTGATACCGAAACTCGAAAGGTAAACTACGCCTATCTATCGAAGTTGTTTGGCAGTTAGTGCAAACCTATCGTGTAAGTAGCTGGAGTTAGTTATTCTGTTAGATAACATAGAGCTTCATCTCAAAATTAATTGACAATGAAAGAAGTTTCTCATTTATCTTCTATATGTTAGGAGGATTTCTCAGCTTTTCACGTGAGATCCTCGACATGGTTCCTATTTGGGTTGACTAATCTTGAATTGTATATAAAATTTTATTTTTTGAATGATCTCTCCGACCATATTAGATAGTATCCATCTCAAAACTAATTGGCCATGAGAAGAGTTTCTCATCTATCTTATAAATGTTAAGAGAATTCCTCAACTTTTCAACGTGGGATCCTCAATACGACTCGGCAGGGATTTGATTCTAGGATGTTTTGCTCTAGTATTATGTTGAATCATGTTAAATCATCAATCAATCCAAAAGTTTAAGCTAATGAGTACAGGTAAATATAATTATATCGTCCAACTTTTGCTTATTAGAAATTGATGCTAGTGCCACTTATTCCTATCATTTCTCTCTGGTTTTTACTCTTTGTTCTATTTGTTTTATCCTTTTAAGTAACTAGCACTTAGTTGTTGTTTATATCAAATATGAGGAGCTTCAAGTGAATGGATGATGATTTGATTGTAATGAATGACAACAGATGTTCATTGAAGAAGTGATGGAGCTTGTGGAATTGAAGACATTGAGGGATGCTTTAGTTGGTTTTCCAGGCGAAAACGGTCTCTCGACCGAGCAGCGCAAGCGACTCACAATAGCAGTGGAGCTCGTAGCAAATCCATCCATAATATTCATGGATGAGCCAACCTCAGGACTTGATGCTAGAGCTGCAGCCATCGTCATGCGAACTGTTCGAAACACAGTGGATACAGGAAGAACTGTCGTATGCACAATTCATCAACCGAGCATCGACATCTTCGAAGCTTTCGACGAGGTGAGAGATCAAACAATGGACAACTTATAGCTAATGAAATCTCTTATAATGTAAAAAAAAGCATGATGATTAAGACTTTAGGCTATTTCTTGCAGCTCTTCTTGATGAAACCAGGAGGCCAAGAAATTTATGTTGGTCCATTGGGTCGCCATTCTTTTCATCTAATAAAGTATTTTGAGGTAAGATTATTAAGTCTCAATGTTTGTACAAATTTTTTTTGATAACCAGAATCGAAGTTTTGCCACTCTACATACTCAAGGATATGTGCCCGTCCTAAAGCCGAGTGTTTCTACAAATAAACATTTACTGCTATAATTGTTTTTCGATAATCATAATTTAATTTTCTATCCTTTATTCTCAAGGAAATCCAAGGAGTTGCTAAAATAAAGGATCAGTACAACCCTGCCACATGGATGTTAGAAGTAACTTCCCCTGCACAAGAATTGGCTTTAGAAGTTGATTTCTCTGATTTATACAAAAATTCACAACTTTATAGGTAATTTCATCGGTATAGTATATATAATAGTTATGCATAAACGTCTTGCTCAAGAAATAGTTGAAGTTATGTTAACTATGTGGACTATGCTACGATTACTTAATCGAGGTCTCACTGTCCAGTTAGCGAGTGGTTTATCTCCTAAATAAAACAATTTCTCTTCTCTGCTTGTGGACGTAGCTAACACGATGTTAGTGAACCACGTAAATCATTGTGTTCTTTGTCTCAAATTTTTCTTTAATTCTTGATTGTTGTTTCTGATTATTCATAACACTTCGAATCGATGTTCAGAAGAAACAAGATGCTAATCAAAGAATGGAGCAGCCCAACTTTGGGTTCGAAAGACCTATATTTCCCTACTCAATACTCGCGATCGCTTTACACACAATGTATCGCTTGTTTATGGAAGCAACATTGGTCTAATTGGCGCAACCCATCGTACTCTGCGGTGAGATTGCTCTTCACAATCGTCATCGCGCTGATGTTCGGTACAATGTTTTGGGACCTTGGTTCCAAAAGGTAAGCTTGAACCTCCCTCATCTATTAGACATAAAATTAAAAGTTTGCACTAAAAGTACACAAAATTCATTTGATTTGCTAATGAAGGAAAAAACAACAAGATCTGTTCAATGCTATGGGCTCAATGTACACTGCAACTCTGTTTTTGGGAGTCCAAAATGCTTTCTCTGTTCAACCTGTGGTCGCCATAGAACGAACTGCATTTTATCGCGAAAGAGCGGCTGGAATGTACTCGGCCTTATCGTATGCATTTGCAACGGTAATATAACACATTGTTCCATTTCAAACTACTTATACATGTCAAACATAAGAAATTTTAGGCATTGAAAAGTAATCTGATTTCATATTTCAGGTGCTGATTGAACTACCATATGTTTTACTTCAAGCAGTGATTTACACTGTCATAGTGTACTCAATGATTGGATTTGAATGGACTGTTGCTAAATTCCTTTGGTATCTTTTCATCATGTTCTTCACTTTGCTCTACTTCACTTTTTTTGGGATGTTGACTGTGGCCATGACTCCAAATCATCATGTTGCTTCAATTCTCTCATTTGCATTCGTTGCATTGTGGAACCTCTTTTCAGGATTCGTCGTCCCAAAACCTGTAAGTTTCATTTTCGTGTTCAAGCTTCGTTTTTCATTTTGGTGTAAAATGTTTATGATTTTGATCGTTGAGAATCCCATGTTTGAAAGATAGAGAGACCTCACGACATTTATAAGAAACTATTCCTCTATAAACCAATTTATTTTGAAATGAACCTCATGTTTATCGAATATAGTACCAAAGTGACAAAGTCCACGAAGTCCAAACATGTATTTAGTTCTAAAAAAAATTGGGATTTGAGCAAAAACTGGTGAACTCAAAAAGACAATATCTTAAGAGAGCACGTTGAGGATCTCATATTAAAACGATCGGAAGATCTCACGATTAGTATAAGATGCAACCAACAGGAACTACTCGTCTCATTGTCAGTTAAAAGGCATTTGGACCTCCATTTGAGAAAGAATTTGGTTGGGACCCATGTTTGGGCCACCTATTATAATAATCGTTGGGTTAGCGCATAACACCTCATACCAACTATAATAACACACAACCTTGTTATAATAACTGCCTATTATGAAAATTTGCATTCCAAACATAGGTTTTGTTAAAATAACTCAATCATCGCCTTCAACATATCTGTAATTTTAAGATGGAATTTCATGTTTATCTAATATCGATGACGGAACGGTGTTTGTTTGTTTTGACAGAGGATTCCAGTGTGGTGGATTTGGTACTACTGGATTTGCCCAGTGGGTTGGACATTGTATGGATTAGTAGCCTCTCAATTTGGAGATGTGAAAGATGTTCTTGAAACAGGTCTAACTGTGGAACAATTTGTTACATTTTACTTTGGTTTCAGACATGATTTTGTAGGAATCTCTGCTTCAGTCATTGCTGGATTTGCTGTTCTTTTTGCTGTCATATTTTCCATTTCTATTAGCACTTTTAATTTCCAAAGAAGATGATATAGATTTATAATTGGAGAAAGGTATCAAATGTAGTGTTTTTATAAGTCAAAGAATTTTGAGATCATTGTAAAAGTTATTGATAGTTGGCATATTTTGTAAAGTGTATGTAGAGGGTAAAAGAAAATGGGGGCAAAAGAGAATTTATGGAAATAATCTTTGTATTTAAATATTATCATCAAGTTTCAAGTCTAATAAAAAAAAAGTAAGTTTCAAGTTATTCATTTTTTTTGTTTATTATTATTATTATTTGCTTGTAAAATTTTTAATTGCTTAAAAATTAGGGAAACTTATAGCTTATGCAAATTTAAAAAATAATTATAAATATGATAATTTTTTTTAAAAATAGCAACTATAGTCATTCGTATTATTGAATATTGTCACATTATTTCTTAAAACATAATACTGTATTAATAATACATAATATTGTAT
>JBBMKA010000018.1:7100680-7113682 GCA_037833695.1 Sechiopsis laciniata
ATGAAACATTTTTAAAATGTTGTTAAAATTTAAATATAGATACTAAATTTGCAACCTACCACAAATTCTAAAAAACATAAGTGTTTTAATCACACCCCTAAAGATTATAATTAACTCTAAATATATCAGCATATGTTAAATATATCTTTTATGTACTTGGGGTTATATCAACACATTAAAAACAAATAATCCAATATTCCCTTATCACATGCAAGCCGATTGATCATTTTGACAAGTTCTATTAACTGTTTAATATCAAACTTTGGAAAAAAATCAATCACCTAACTACATAATAAGTTCACAAATTAATTAAGTGGATCTTTTGAAAGATTTGCAAAGATGATTTGATTGATCATAAAGATTTGAGTTTATGCATTTTCTTTCCGAAATGTAAATTGGACTCATCAAATGGAGTCAATGAATAGCATCAAATAGACTACTCACTTGTCATAATCTAATAAAAAAAAATATTATCATTGAAATGAACTGTATAGTAGTATATGATTAGATTATATTTGTGAATTCATATAATTAATTACTTGTCATAATATTAAGTGCCTAAAATATTTGATGATGTTTGAATTATATTTTTTTGAGAGACATGCCCATTATTAAGTATTTTGTAGTATTGCCAATTTTTTTGTCGACCTATGTACATTATTAAATGCAGTTATTATGTTCTTAGATAAAATAAAGCTTTAATATTTGGTTTTGTATATAACATTTAGAACTTGCGCTTAATATTTTTAAATAAAGATCTAACATATGGTTTTGACTTTATTTAGTAGCTATTGACAACTTTTTTTTTAAATTCAACAAAATTTCGAATATGTAATCTTATGATTATTAAGTATATACAAGATGTCATTAAAACTCTTCTCCTTCTAACTATAACAAATTTTTTATTTATCGATTAAATTTTTTTTGTGTGATGTCTCATTCTTTTAATGATAATTAATCTAATATCCTTTATTCTTACTGGATTTTAATTTAAAACCTACTTAACTTTATCTGCATTAAAAACCTTTCCACCAATTTCAATAACCATTTAGTTTAATAGTCCTTAAATAACTAAAAGTTGATGACTCAATTCACATTATTCATTTATCTATGAATTGATTTTTTTGTATATCGATCCGAACACTTACAGATATCAAAAAAAGTTATTGTGTTTTTTACATGCAATCGGTCGAGCGACTCAGATACCAATTTTTTAATGATGAAAAAAGAAAAGAAGTGTTTCTTCCCAACCCAACATATGCTTTCATTAGTTTGAAAATAGATCAACAAAATTAGAGACAATAGACAATGTCAAAGTTCAATGTTCACGTGGTTGATTTTTGTTTGTTCCTTGTCTCTAGGGTTTTGAAGAAACATAGACAAAATTATTCTAAGTACTTTGAACAGATTGGCAAAGCAAATTCGCCATTAAAAGCTTTGAGTCGGTGGACCTCTTTTTCTCTTTGTGTTGTTTTAATTCAAGGCAGCATTTTGATTTTGAGCATAAATCACAGTATAAGTTTTTTCAATAATATTCAATGTTTATCATTTGGTGTGTTACTGAGATTCCTTTTTTTTTTTTTTATTCAATCTTTCAAAGTGATCCATGAAATCATTTTGAAGTTACAAAGAGTTCTATTATTAGATTCTTATTCTAAATTATTATATCATTAATTCTGATTACAATTTGGTCTTAGGTAATATGAAGTCAAACTTCAATTAAGTTAAAGTTACAAAATTGGTTTATACAGCGAAAAAAATAGCATTAAGTCTACGTAATTTGTTCAAAATTTAATCACTTAGACTCCATTTGATAATTTGATTTCTTATTTTTAGTTTTTTAAATTTAAGCTTATTTTTATCCAAAATTCCTACAAAATGTGTTCCATCTTTTTTTTAAGAAAATATATCAAATTTCAAAAACAAAAACAAGTTTTTGGAAGTTACTTTTTTTGTTTCTAATTTTTTGTTTTGTTTCTAAAAATATAGATTAGATGTAGATATACAAGTAAGAAAAAATATATGATAACATAGTTATAAGCTTAAATTTCAAAAACTAAAAACTAAAAGATTGTTAAACCAGATCCTTAGTTATTCATATGTAAATGCAGTAATCTTTTATATTTTGTTGATGTTGGAGACTAAAAATTGAATTGTTTATAGATAAGTTCATTGAATTGTCCATTTTCAACTTATTTCTTTTCAATCAATTACTTAATTTACACCATATGCCATACAAAATCCTACTTCATTCCCATATGGATAGCTAACATACACGTATAGAAAGGGTTGGTGACATGTTGACTTAGTTGTTGTAATCTAATTCAATTATAGGGTCATAGATTTAATTCTAAAAATCAATATTTAGTTCTTATCTTTGTTAAGAGCAGTAATATCCCTTATGCAAGGTTTGTGATCCTCCTCCCCAATTTAAATTCAAAAAGAATAATCTAACATTCACGTACTTAATTTTTGTGCGATTATTATTGAACAATTTATGAGATTTTATCAAACAATCACAAAGACTAAACCTTTCTATTACAATAACTGATGGTGGGTTAGTTGTAACCTTTCATTACAATTTATGAGATTTTATCAAACACTCACAAAGACTAAACCTTTCTATTACAATAACTGATGGGGGATTAGTTGTAACCTTTCATTTCAACTATAATAATAATTCATTGTTATATTGTAATTCTCGATTATAATAACATGCATTCTAAATAAGGTTATTATAACTAGTGTTATAATGACATGCACTTTAAACCAATGTTATTATAACTTTATCAGTTAAAATAATTCATCATTTATAATAATCAAAATGATCAGATTTGTCAAATCTTATAATGTTGTTTCAATAATTTGAGTAGTTGAGAGTCACATGTAGGAAGTGTCAAGTTCATATATGTTGATTAAGACATAAGATACCAAAATCACACGCAAAGGAATTAGGGGCCATACCATCACGTGAACAAAACATGGAATCCCTTAGCACAATAAAGCATCATTTTGCAGTTTTTTACAACAAAATATGAAGAGAAAGTCTTATCCCTATGTGTGAGAGAGCCTTCCTTAAGTAACGATGTCCCCACGTCTTTTTCGTTTCCATCTTCGTCATCAATATTAATTCTCGTTTCCGAGAGATTTCTCATTTATATTTGCGGAGATCGGTCAGAGATTTGGCTCGTAGAATTTTTGGAGAATTTTCACTCTTTTTTTTTTCTTGAAATCAAATGAATTATAGAGTACTAAACAATCTAACTTCAAATCGTACTTTATTCTCTTCATATATGGGTGTTGAACTAACATACAAAAGGAATCTGAACTCTAATTTGTAGTAAGATCTAAAAATAGTTTTTTTTAACATCCAACAAGTCCAAGTCACCTTATGCGCATCTCAACAGTTACGAGACACAACTATTACAATATTTAGGTGTAAAGATCAAAACTCGTAGAAATTAATTCCTAAGGAACCACTATAAATTGAACTCATGACCTCTTAAACTAACACAAATCACAATACATTAGAACTCCAAACCAATAAAAAAACACAACCTGATCTCACCAAGGTCGGGGCTTAGGATTATAATCCCCGTCCCTATTCCCAGTTATCCGGCTTAACCAACGTCTCTGCCGGTTAAATAGACATCTCTAGTTTTAAGATAAGATACATGGAGAAAATCCATAAAGAATCAGTGCAGAGAAACCAATTGAAGCAGTAAAACAACCAGCAATAATCTTTGGAGGAATCAAAGAAATTATTTATTCTTCAAAGTAAAATCAACAGTAAGTTGCTCAAATTCTTCAATCTAACCAGCAATAAAAGAATGAGAAAAATCTCAAATGCTACACAGAGATGTTACTTTGTTCTCATACACTTGACAATGACCTCTACGAATTTCTTGTACATATGCCTTTTTAAGTACATTTTCTTTACCTTCTTTCTTCCTTCAGCTCCCATTTGCTCCCTTGCCTGTGGGTTTTTTAGTAGATACTGCAAGTTTTGTGCAAGAACTTGTGTACCTGGTCGTCCCAAAGGATGAAGAAGACCTGTCACATTGTGCTCGACGAGCTCCTTCGTTCCTCCAGCATCGGTTCCGAGGACCTGTACCATTGAGTGATTGTGTCATTAAAAAGCTATGATGAATGGTAATGGAAGAAGAATACTAACAAAATTATTTGAAACAAGAACACTCTCAAGAATTAGGAGGGATGCATGAACGAACTGTGACCACATCCAAATGAGATAGATCTTGAGGATATGCATGTGATGGTAAAAAAAAGATTTAAACAAATTGATACTTACTACATATACCAACAAAGTGTACCTTCCTTTTCGGTAGTTCAGTTGTAGGAATTTACCCATTTAACTTGGAGCAATTCCAAGTTGAGTGACAGTAACGTGGGAATTTTCTTAAGGAACACGTGAGTGAGGACAAAACATGTTAAGAAGACATGTGTTGGCTTGTGGGAAATAGTCTTCGCTCTTAGAACTTAGAAACATTTCAAAGAAAGCAAGTAATGTGGCCGAGTCACAAGGGGTGTAGGGAAATACTAAGGACAAGAGAGACTGAATCCAAATTTCAAATCCTGGTCCAAATCTTGGGCCTCGGGATTGCATTATCCCAAACCTTCGAATCAAAGTCAAATTCCTTGAAACTTTCAACTGCAGATGATTATCTTAATAGACATTAAGCCTGATAGACTTGCATTCTTAAAAGAAATCACATAAAACAATGTGGAGAAAGTCGGACTATTCAAGGAAACAAACTAAATGTGAAACAAGTCACAAAAGCTTCTGCCAAATTTATCAAGTGAAAGGGTGCTTTCATGAATACGCAGAGATTATGTTACTAAAACGCTGAACGTGATTTAATTGTTTGGTGATCGTGATCATCATTTTTCTTTTTCCGGTTTAGGGTCAGGGGTCCGTCCTAAACTTGAATCAACACGACCACGGTTGGTATACAACAGAAGAAACAGCAGAGAAAAATTACTCTCTATGAAGACCAGCATAAAGAGAAAAGATAATGAAAGCTGATTCTCATACCGGAAGACCAAATGCCATTGCTTCAATAGTTACTCTTCCAAATGTTTCACCTAGTCCCTGTAACATTTTCAAGATCAGTATACAAAAGAGAAGATGCTAGCAAAGTTTCTAGATTTTGTGAGCGCCGAAGATTTCTACATCAAGGAAAGATTCATTTTAATTTGCTAATAGTAAATTTGACCTGCAATGGATAGCTTCTTGAATTGCCATATAATTAGCTTAAAAAGTTATTTCATAGAGAGTGATAATTTCCAAACATTCAATGATATCACAATTTAAGTTCACTGAACTACATAGATAATGCAATTATTACAAGATTTACATGAGCAATTTAAAGAAAAATAGATCACCTGGGAATTTATAACATAAATGTCTGCAGCAGAGTAAAGCGATGCAACACGAGTAGTTGCTGGAGTCCACAGCACTGACTGTGACAAGTTTGAATGCTGTGGCAAGAACCTCAGAAGTCTGTTAACATACTCCACCTTGTTGCTCTTGGATCCAACCGACCCGATTAGAAGTTTGAAAGGCATTTCCGGCTTTCCTCCATTATCTACCAACAGCCTCCTAGTTACACTGGCATTATCATTTACATGGCCATGTAGATAAAGGTTTCGAATGCTGTTTTTAGTCGATTCATTCGAGCTATCAAACGTCTGACTTAAGATAGATGGTTCTTTCGAGGATAATCCGTTATCATTCAACTTTTGAAGCAAAGCTCTAAAGAAACGCCTTCTGACCAATTTGGGTCGCGATGTATCATCTGGATTTCTAATCTTAGAACGATCTCCCTTTAGTCCTTGGTCTATCAACAAGTTCGTTGACTCAAGAAGCAAGAAATGGCCTTTTCCAGGGTTTATGCTGCTCAGGGTCATTACTACCACATCATTATCAGCCACTCCCATCTCCTTTCTAACCGAATTACGCAATAACTGTTTCTTTTCCAACATCTTCTCGGGACTGGAAGACTCGGTATTAAGAGAACATCGAATGCCAGCTACAAAAGCTAGCTCATCATTAACAGAGAGTGGTACAATTGCAGGTTGAGATCGCAGTTTAATATTTTCTTCTTGACACCAAGTCAACCACTGCTTTGATTGTAACTCTGATATGAAAATTAGCATTTTGACTCTGTCAAGGACAACTTTAGACCGATTGAAATACTCCCTGCGGTTTTCCATGATCCACCAAGCAACTTGACTTGCACCAGCCGGAAAGTGCTCAATGTAGCCATCTGAAGGAAAATAAAGTTCAAAAAAAAAAAAAGTGAGCGACTTATACATGTTCATCTTGGAAGATAGAAGCAAAAGCCATCAACCGATATTGGAAAAAAAGAAAACAACATTTAGAGTAACTTTTCTCTTTAGCCTTTATAATAATCTTCAAAGGAAGTTTGACAAGCCTTTGATAAATTATAGTATGATATTGTCCACTTTGGACATGACCCTCATGGTTTTATTTTTGTTATCATACCAATGGAGATGTTGTTCCTCACTTATAAACCTATGAATTTCCCCTTATCTAGCCAATGAGGGACAATGGCCGAATTCCCAACAAATAGTTTGACACATGCAATAAGAACCAGAAACAAAGACGTAATAAGATCATTCGTATCATTAGGTAGTAGTCACTATAAACTGAGGACCTTGGACATTAAAACACTATCAGTTAATCCTACAGTAGTTTCGGTTAATAAGAAATGAATCCAGAGGTTCATTCTTATCATTAGATAGTAGTCACTATAAATGATGACCTTGGACATTAACACTATCAGTTAATCTTTAGTCATTTTGGTTAATAAGAAATAAATCCAGCTAGCTTTCATATCAAGATACAGACGTCCCTGCGACATCTAAATTTGGTACTAAACCCACCACAAAAATAAAGATGGAAAAAAAATGTTAAAAAGGGAAAAAGAGCAAATAAAACCCCTGTTCGATCACTTCTCCCAAAATTAAGATTAATATTTTTATTTTAGGTCAGATCCCCCTCTAAACAATAATTTCCATATTTTGATGAAGACAATATGAAAGCAGATAAAGATAGATTTTAACATTTTCATTTCTCAATGGTAAATGCGGGGCCCAGTCCAACAATATTTTCTAATCAATCCACCGAAAATTGTGAAAAGCCTCTTACCAATCCATGATGCACACACTGCGGATCCAGCAATGACAAGATCTGACTTCATGGCCATTTTAAAGCTGAGGTCAGCTTTGTCATCAAGCACTTTGATCCGCCTTCTTAAGAGCTCTGGCATTAAGCCACCCTTCTTGCTAAGAGCTACAGCAGAAACTGAGGCCCCACAGCTCAATAGCTCCGTTGCCAACTCCATCATTGAAATGGGAGCTCCAGTCATTGACAGTTCATGGAATATCAACACAAATCTTCTAGACCAGACAAGCCGTGCAAAATCCCCTTTCCTATCACAAGTGCCAGAACGCTTCTCAGGACTCCACTCTAAAATTCTATCCTCTGTTGAACCAAATGGACCAACGAGCATTCCATAAGAAGAATTTTTCAAAGGAATTTCTGGCTCCTGCTGTTCTATGCCATGATTTGATTTTGTGACCTCTGCAGGGATTTTACCCTTCGGTCGCCGCTTCAATCTCTTATTTCTCTTCCTTGGTTTTGTTTTCTTAGAAGTAGAAACACCATCCCCCTTTTTAGCCAAAACCACATTTACCACACCTCCCTCACTCCCATTATTAACACCGGATCTATTTTCAACAACTAAATGATTGTTAGTTGGAATCGGATTGTGGGACTGATTCTGTTCAGAGTCTAACTTCTGATTGCTTTGTTGACCGCCAAATCCCAAAAAGTCATCCTTATTATCACCATGAGCCCACCTTGATTGAACATAAAACCCAAGATAAGCCCACAGAGTAATCAACAATAGCCAAAACAAGACTTTATTACTTCGAATCCAATGCAAACCATAGCTAGTACTCCTAGCTTCTCTTCTTGGTGTTCGGCTTGAATGTAATCTCCTAAATGAAGGGGAACCCCTAGGCGATGATTTTCCTGGCAATGCAGGCTTAAAACTGCCACTAGGCTTTAAAGAAGATGGTTTGACCACATTTCCTAGAAAATCTCCTCTATTGTTCCCTTCCATCTGTTCCTTCAATTTTCTACAGCACCAAGGATCATTGCCCTTCTAGTTTGAATGACATCAAAAACTTAAACGAGCTGCGATAGAACCCTGGACCACTCACGAACAGTAAAAAATCACTACAAGCAAGATCCCTTGCAGCAGTTCAATATAGAATTCTACACAAATACAAGAAGATGATTAATCTCACTTCAACGTGATTCACAAATAACTGAATTTCATATTGCTGAAGTTAACTGCTAAAGGAAAATGAAAGGAAAATTGCATTATCAAGTTTTCAACCAAGTGACCATGGACAGCAAATGGCTAAATTTTCAAGTTCCACTTCTCAAGAGCAATTAAAGATTTCTCCTCAACACTAGGAAGCACATGATAAAAACACAAAAGTGATATTCCAAACTCAATTACAGGTTTTCTAAAGTAATCAGTAACCAAGAACCATAAGCTAAAGCTAACCAAGAAACATGCAACAAACAGTAAGGTAACATTTCAAATTAAATCCCCATTTCTCTACATAAATCCACAAAATACATTAGCTGAACTTCCCCAATCAATTCACATTCTAACATAACACCACAAAACCTCAAAAATCTTTACCTATCCACACACACACACACACATCATCACCTCCAAGAATCACAAATACGAACACTCAATCAAGCTACACCCACACAGTCGGAAGACAAAATTTCCACATGAAGCATCAAATCTACCAACAAACGACGCAAAATTACAGAAATTAAAACAAAATTACACGAATTCAAAGATTGTAGTATATAGACAATGAGGTTAAAGAATTTGTACATGGATCTTGTTGAGAGCGCAAGTAGAAGCAAGATCTGAGCTCCGAGTTTCTTGAATGTGCGATTCGAAGCTTAAGAACAGTAGATTAGCTCCGTTGTGATGAAGTTCTTGAAGAAATTGGATGAGAGAGAAGTAGAGTTCTAGAGAGAGAAAGTGATGGAGGAAAAATTGCAGAGTATGAAAATCAGTAGAGAAGAGAATTGGGGAAGAAAGAGAAAGGTCTGAGAAAATGAAAGTTCAACGGAAACGCACGTGCACCAACTGGCGCGTGAAACTACTTGTATATAATTTTATTCATTTAACTTTTTTTTTTTAAATTACAAATTACATTTATTACTTGTTTTTGGACATCTACATATGTTTTTCAAATGTGGGAAGGCTTAAAAAAATGAAAACTTATTCCAATTTAGAAAATAATTATGAATATACTCATTTTTAAAAAAGCAATCATAATTATTTGATAATAATATTGTATTAATAATATATAATACTGTATTAATGAGTATTTATAATACAGTATTAAAACGTATTAATAACTATTAATGTAAATATTTTAAAACTTCCTACATTTGTAATTATTTTGTAAGAAGAGTCTATCAAATACAATTTCCTAAAAAAAATTAGTGGAAAGAAGATTTGAACTCTTGATTAATTAGTTCATGGACACAAACTTATGTTGCTAAGAACCATAATAAAATAGTATAGTAGTGGTCAAGAAAATATTGAAAAACTTAAATTCAATTTATGGTAGTGACTTGAGATTAATTTTTTTACAAATTTTTTTTTACATTTAAATGTGGTAGGATCAAGCTTTATTTAAGAAAAACACTTATATTATTAAGATATTGTTTTTGTTGGCAGACTTATATATGTATATTAAAATGCTATAGTTGGGTGAGAGTTGATCATATTTTATGTAACATAGATCCTCCATTTAGTGTGAGATTAGAACTCGTGATTAAAAAAAAAAAAAAAAAAAAAAAAACCCTCCAATTTCACTCATAATTAGTAAGTTTTCTTACTTTTTGAAAAATTTAATTTTGGGTGTTTTCCCTCTACTTGTTGGCATACTTAAAACTCAAGAGGTAATTTTGCTTTACCTAGAGTCTTGTCGAGAGAATCATTCTTGAGAATGCGTTTGAAAGGTCAATTTATTGAAATAATCACCTCTTAACTCTCAAGACGTTGTGATGGTTATGTTCCTAAACTTGTAAGACCCAATTTTAAAAAAATAAAATGAAAAATTGGGAGTTGAGCATAACTAAAATCGAAAGAGTTGATAATATATTGTAATTTCATTGTTTGGTGGTAATTCAGTTCAATACCACAAACACGAATTCGCTTCCGATAGAACAACGTGCATGAATTCAGCATCTGGGTTATATACTTATAAGTTTAGCTAAAAAATAATAAATAATGTCTATCATAGAGCACATGATTTTGGATATTCATGGAAAATCTTTTTCATAGGATTAAACACAAAAACTTAGTGATGATGTAAACGAATACACGTATTCGAGTTAATAATTAAAATTGATACAACCTATCAAATTTGTGGTTTAAATTGGTGAAATTGAAAAATGAAAATAAAAAATAATGCAACATGCTAAGTTTAGGGTAAAAAATAAATTTTTTTCTACCTTTTAAAGTGCCAAAAAAGACAAACAGAAAACAGGTCCTACCGGGAGTCGAACCCAGGTCGCTGGATTCAAAGTCCAAAGTGCTAACCACTACACCATAGAACCAATTCTTTTGTCAAAGTTCTCTTTAGTATTTATTTATTAATATCTTTTTGGTTACGGAAAAAGAAACAATTTCTACTTATAAATTTTTTTTTTCTTAGTTTTAAACAGATAAAATTGTTATACTTCCTAAAATTGAGATAAAAATATAAGCGTATAGTATACATCAAAGATAAATTGAAAAATAATAGTGCTAATGTATATTAAATAGTATTGAAGAATGTAAAAGGGAATAACATGAAAGAGTTGTGAAGAAGCACATTTTTTATAAAACAATTTACTCATTAAAACGCAGAAATAATTATTGGTTTTATATTTTAGAGTAAGACTCCATTGTCTTTTAGGTTCAGGCTTTAGGATGAATGCAAGTGCCTACGGATATGTAGTGTGTCAGAGTTCTGATAAAATTACAATTTTCGTAAAAATTTTAAAGATGATGACCACATCAAAACTTTATTAAAATTTTTAAAACATGATAAAATTACATGTAAAACAAAACGCACTTGTATTTATTCAACAATCAACAAGTATCTAATGTGATGTAAAATATTATTTCGTTTGTAATGTGAAGTTTAATCAACATGTATCTAATGTGAAGTTTAATCTAATGTAATGTAAGACATTAGTACTCACATGATAAAACTTTATTTCGTTTTGGATATCCACAGCAATTAAATTAAACTTCACATTAGTACTTACAATTTCATGCAAATATCTTTTGAATTTGATTGTATTGTGGTTATCGTGGAGAAAGATAGTCACAATTGTTAATATATAAATATTTTCAAAGGTTTACAATTTTGGGTAAATTTAAAATAAGTTGTCATGCTGCCAAAATTTTTATAGAATTTTTTAGATTTATATTGTTTTAAGGTAGAACTTACAAGTTATTTGGGTAAACACTTATTCTAATCATATTTTTTTGTTCTCTATTTCAAGTATTTGTTACTGCGATAAAGACGTAATGAGATTATGTTATTAGGGTTACATTTGGTTTTTTTTTTTTTTGTCTTACTTAGGGGTACGTTTTTCATTTCTAACATTGGATTATGTTATTTTGAATGATGAAGTTTGGAAACAATGTATGAATTATGGATCTTTTTCTTTTTGTTATATGGAAAGTTCAACATTATTTAATTTGTTAAATGTATGAACATTTGGATGTTGAATTATGGTTTATGTGTTCATTTTGAGATTCATTTCAAATGTTCTAAAATAAAAATAAAACAAATTTATGAATTTAAAAAAAAAAAAACTGAAGTTCTACGGTGACGGAGAGCTCTGTCGTAGATTTAAATTTTGGATGATTACAAATATGGTAGATTTAAATTTTCAACAATCAACATGTATCCAAATATCTTTGAATTAATACCGTGAAATAAACAAATACTATACTACATAAATACATTCATAAAATCCAATTTTATATATATATATATATTAGATACATCTAATTACATATTCAACACCTAATTACATACTTATTCAGACAATACTTTTACATTTTAAATAATAAATACAATAATCAAGATTGTATAATACATTGTAATACCATTTTAATATAGATAATCAAAATAACTAATACTATTTAGATATACTCATAATATAGATTCTTTATATACGTATATATATTCAATATCTTATAACACAAAAATATTAAAAGCTTAAATCATCGAAAAATATAGAAGATGGTGGCACATTGATTTTTGAGTGATAAAAAAAGATCTGACAAAGATACATCTATCGTCTATTCATAAGGAAACATGAAAACAAATACGAAAACTTTCTCCGATCAACAAAACCTTCAAAAGAAAACGTTAAGATATTGTCCATAAAGGCTTTTTCGTTTGAGAAAGTAAATAAGTTGTTTTGGAAACCCTTTTTCCCAATTAAAACTTTCTAATAAACAGGTAGTTATTAAAGGGCAAAATGAGAATTAAAAAAAAAAACGAAAAATATGGTTATTAATTAATAATAAAAAAATTGAATCGAGCGTATATGGTAATCTTTCAGAATAATATCCGAAACTCCCCGGGAGAAGATTTTATAATCGAAAATAAAATGTTTTGGTTTAAATTGAAAAAGGCATTGTTCTCCTTAAATTGGATTCAATTCCATTGATTCTGACACTGAAGTTTGATCTGAGAATGGCGATGATGAATCAGAAAAGAAGGCAGATTAGAAACATAAATTCAGAGCTTCCATCTTCAATCATGGAGATAATCTTCTCGAAACTTCCTTTCTTCAATTTGCCGAGTTGCAGGATCGTGTGCAAAGAATGGAACGAT
>JBBMKA010000018.1:7133372-7152517 GCA_037833695.1 Sechiopsis laciniata
CAAAAGATTTTGACTGAAAAATGATATCAATCCAACACAATCCTTAGCCAGTTGCATAGATATGCAAGGGGAGACTTCCATAAGAAAACAAGGTTGGTAAGCAAGGGGTTGCCCACTCAACAAATTTGTTTCTTCTGTTAATTTTTATTGATTAACGGCGTAGATTTGAATTTATGATATCTTAATAGTGTATACTTTTGGTAAACTTTGTAAGATGATATTTTAATTTTCTAGTTAATGAATATTGGACAATAAAACTTTCATGCTAGGTATCTTTTTCTTTTATATTCGTGAGTATCTTCATCTATTTTTACCACTGCTACCCACCTGTTTTTTTGGCTCATATGTTTCCAATTTCACGATTTCAATTCCTTCCCGTTAGTAATTTACAAATTTTTTTGACATTTAAATATTGTAGTATTAGACGATATGTTCGATGAAAATAATCAAAATGTATGTAAATTAGCTTAGATGCTCATAGAAAGATACGTAAAAGCATATCCTTAATAAGGAACTTCCCTACACATCCACATAAATTTATTTTACAAATAAAAATATTAAAAAATATAAAATTTTGTGACTTTAATAATGTCATATAGATAGATTATAAACGTATAAGAAATCCACTTAACCTAACTCAACTCCAACCATAATTTAATGTTAACATTAACATAACTTTTTGGTTAAAAAATTTATTCTTTATTTTGACGTGAAAATGTGACAAAGTAAGAATAATTGGAAATACGTCTTGAAATATGTTAGATAGATTTCGTATGACCGGAAATACTTTTTTGGAAAAATTATAAAAACTACTCTTGAACTTTGAGATTAATAACAATAACACCCTTAAACTTTTTAATAACTCTTAATTTTGATCAATTTTCTCTCTAAACTTTGTATCCACCTTCTAAATCAAACTTGAGTATATAAAGAAAGGACAAATTATCATTTTAATAAAAAAATAGGTATCTTCATCTCCTTATTTGTCTTCTTATTCAACAAACAAGTTAATAATTAAGCTTAATGGGAAGAACAACATAAGTGGATGATTGAGATAGTTATAAATTCTAATAAAGGATATATTCATATTGATAACAATTATATGGAATTATTTATGACTTTTTAAACGAATCCACCAAATATCTATTGCACTAACTTACGCTAACAGTGGTTTAAGTGCTTGATAAGTTAATTATGATAGTCATTGTCGTATGTACTTAATTTGTTCATGGTTAAGAAAGATATGATTTGTTTTTAAAATCTTATGGAACTATAAAAATTAAATTTTAATTTTTAAAATTGAAAGAATTAAAATCTAACTTTTTCTAAATCATAGGAATCAATTTATAGTTTTTAGAAAATAAATTCCTATCTTAGTTATTTTAGAATACTTCTAACCGTGTTTAGATCATTGGTTATCGAATTTCTTTTAAAATATTTTTTTTAGCTTTTTTTTAGAAATTGGGGAGGGAGGCCACAAATATTAAGTAGAAAGGTGCGACTGCTCCCAAACAACATACCATCAAGATAATCAACAAGCCACTAACTTCCTTAGTAAATTGAAATTGGTTTGACTTGATTATTTTTCCTTCCATATATAAATATTAAAAAAAAACAATTTAACTAGAATTTTATTGATGATCTTTTTTTAGAAACCGAATCAAATAAAATAACTTTTGATTATTTTTTCGAATAATAATTGATATATCTCTGATATTATGCTAAAAAGCGAAAGTAAACAAATATATTAGTTTTGTTCAATTTAATCAATACTTTGGTTATAATTATTGTGTTCCTAATTTGAAATAGGAATTTGTTTAACATGAAAAATATATAATTATCTTTCCTTCCATATCTGTGATCATTCATTAGTTACTCTTAGGCCTTTGAATTAATTTCTGATTTAAGAATGGCCACCATTGAAAGAAAAAGTAAAAGAATTACAAACATAAACCAACGGATTCCATCGCACATTTTTCAAGTAATTCTCTCAAAACTCTCCATGGTTAATTTGCCGTTGTGCAGAATCGTCTGTAAAGCTTGGAACGATCTGATTTTAAATTACGCTTCTACTTCTAAATTCTTTCCAATTACTTCCATTATCTGTACTTATATTTATGGAGATTACTTTGAATATACACGTGAACTTAAGATCCATGGCGTCGATTTCGACTCAAAACATTTGGGAGGAATGAATTTGGATCCCTCCTTTGGATTTGAGGATAGTTGTGTCCAAGTTGTAATTTTGAGTTCTTGCAATGGGTTGCTCTTTATTTCTAAAGCAAATTATGATGGAAATAATTGCATTGGAATTTTGAATCCAATGACGAAGGAGTTTATTATTGTTCCAGAAAAAGAAGAAGATCATTATCGTGGTCCAAGGCTAATCCAAGTAGAAAAAAGTTACTATTATGGATTTGGTTTTAGTTCAAAGATGAATTACATTGTAGTTAGAGTTTTGTTTGACTTTACAAAAAGAATGTAGTGTTCTTGAGGTTTTTACATTTGGGGGAAGCAATATTCGATGGAGACATGTCCATTCTTTGCCTTTTGCTGTTTTTCAAAGTCATGGTATTTACTTGAATGAAGCTCTCTATTGGATTGGAAAACATGTGGAAAGAAACAAGTTTGTGGCGTATCGATTCGATGTTGAAAACCTGAAAATCGAAGAAACTTTTCTCCCAGAAGCTGGTTCATCCACGACGGTATCATTTCGTATACTCGATAGTAGCTTGTATGCAACTTTTCTTTCGAGGGATCGGCCTTATAAGATTCAAGTCTGGGTAATGCAAAGTTTTGGAGGGAAAGAATTATGGAGTATAGAATTTGTTATCGATGATATAGCAGAAAATTGGATTGAGTATCCAAATACTATTTTCTTTGAAATAATTAAAGTCCTTAGAGATGGAGAGATCTGGTGTGTTGTCAATGGTCACGAATTTTTTTCTTATAATTCAAAGATGAAGATGGGTAAGATAGACATATCAAGTCAAATTAATGAAGAATGTAGAAGAGCTTTTTTATGGGCTTGTCAGATAGATTCCTTAAACTTTTCTTCCCTTCAAAAGATTTTGGCTGAAAATGATACCAATCCAACACAATCCTTAGCCAAGTGCATAGAATAAAAAAAATCAAGGTTAAGTTGATCTGTTGTTGGTTAGAAAAAGTTTTGTTTGTTCTGTTTATTTTATTGAGTAACTAATTCTAGGCGTAGATTTGAATGTATGATATTTTACAAGTAGTGTATACTTTGATAAATTTAATAAAATGATATTTTAATTTTCTATTTAATGAATGTTGGACAATTAGACTCTTTTTCTTTTAATCTATTTTCACCTTATATTAAATATTTATATGGCCCGATAATATTTGGATGTTAAAAATACTCTTAAAAAATTATTTTCTAGATCAAGTGGTCATCCAAAAAGCTTCTTTGAGCACTATTTCCATTCATGATGATTCTCTCATTTCAAATATCAAATACTAACTTAAGCATAACTTCGAATTAAAGCATTTATTATTTATCTTGATGTTGAAAATCGACAAATAATTATTGGAATTAATTATCTTGATTTTGAATTTCTAATATAATGGTTATTAGGTTGATGTTACTAAAACTCTTAAACATATAAATGTGTAGGGAGTTCTACACTTTGAATTTAGTTCTATTTTATTAGACTTAAGTTTAATTTTAATTCTTAAACTTTTAAATTTGTTTCATTTTAGTAAAACTTTCAAATGTTTCATTTTTGTGTAAAGACTTTCAAAATAAATTAAATTTGGTCATTATTGAAATTTTTTTTGTTATTTATTCTTTAAAAAATTGCCATTTTTCTATAAATTATAAAAATATGTTCACTTTTTTTTTCTTAACTTCTATTAAATAACCCTTTTAAAGGTTAAAAATCATACAGAATTAGAATTAACCATACATAAAAAAAAAGTTTAGGAATAGAAAAAAACGGTGACAAGATGGTTTTATTAATTGGTGTGTATTCGACTACGAATATTGTTATCATATCATCTAATACATTGTTTGAGGGGAATGCAAATTGATGCAGACAGTTACTATAAAAAAAAATAATAAAAATTTAATCAAGATTAGTAGTACTAGGTTTGTGGTAAAAAAATGTTTAGGAAACTTTTATTCCGTTTTTAACTGTATCTTCATCGCTGGCACGGGAGACGACGAAGAGAACTTCCATGGACGACGGGATCTCAGAGGAGTTGGTGATGAGTGAGGTTCATCTCGGCTGCCCACCTGGTTTTTCCGGCTCATATGTTTCCAATTTCACGATTTCAATTCCTTCAGGTTCGTAATTTCACGTTTTCTCTGATTCTATCTCTTACATTTTCATTACCGAAATTCAAACCTGTTCCACTATCTACAAACTTCCCAAAATTTTTGGCGATTGTTCTTATGATTTCAGTTTTGAAATTAATGGTGGATTAGAGTACGATTACTGACGGAGTTTTAGGGTTTAATGATCTAGATACTAAAACCGGAAGATACGTCAGTGATTCTGATGGCGATTCATTGTCAAGAAAGCAAATCCTTAGCTTCGACGAAGATGGAGATCTTGTTTTACCCAGGCGCATTAGTCAGTACTAAATTTCTTGTTGTTTTTGCTTTTACAGAACCGATATAGAGTTTCCAAATTGCTAGGTTGCGTTCTTGTGTAGAGGAGTTTATGGTTGAATTTTAATAGAGATTCAGAAAATAAGTGGATTTTGTTTCTAAATTCAAGTTGAAGTGCTTACAAGCATTGGCAGACAATTCTCCCTGCTGCTGATTATTCTTGGACTGGCCAAGAAGCAACACAAGTTACAAATTACAATTACTTTTTTGTGCTTGTATTTGGTCTCTTTTGAGTGCAAATTTTTTACCCACAATATCTTCTTATGCATGCTTGTTTTCTCACATGTGAGTGTCCGGACACTCTTATGCGCATCTCGATTATTTCACGGGGACAAACTGCCTGCCCCTATATCATTTGGTTATCAAAGAAACTTGTAGGAAAATAATTCTTTTATAGGTGACTAAAATTGAGCCCATAACCCACCCATAGGAATAAAAAGGTATTCTCAGACAAATACCTTGCATTATTTTGTTCCCAACCTTAAACATTTCTAAACTGGAAATGAGGGCATTTGAATGTTCCATTTTTTTTTAGTTCAACAATATTTAGGAAGAGACTCAAATTTCTTGATTATATATGTCTTAACCAATTAAGCTAGGTTGGCTATGTTTAGATGTAATATCTACCGGTTATTGAATTACTAAGAAGATGCTGACACTTTTCTACATAAAAACAGACGTGGAAGTAGAACCTTCAGTTGGCAGTTATAATGTGTCAATCCAACATAATGTTATGTCAACGATCCCAAGTGTTGGTTTGCAGGTCATTGTTTCTTGTGAATGATTTTATCAATATTTTTTGCGTTACATTCATTATAAAAGTTAGTATTTTTTCCTCATTCAGGTGTGGAAAGCAGAACTAGCGTTATCTGATTTTGTTTTGCATAAGATGCTTACTTCATCTGAATTTGATGGAATTGTTGCTTTAGAACTTGGAGCTGGAACAGGTGTGCGACCAAAATGCATTCTTGATATTTATTTTCACACATTTGTTATTCTTCTGATTCTTAGCATATTTTTGTATTATTGTGGCCTTTGTTGGAACATATTTTTGAAAAACCACTGTTGACTATAGTACTATTTCAATCACAGGGTCTTATCTTGTTGCTCTTACCAGGGTTGGTGGGAATATTGCTTGCACAGGCCGCTAAGATAGTATTTCTAACAGGTATAGCAATCATCATGAAATTTAATAATAAACTTAGAGGCTTATGAAATTTAATAATTGGCTTTACCAAACTCATTTTTCATGATTATCTCCAGGCTTACCAAACTCATTTTTCATGATTATCTCCATCGTAAATATTTGTGATACAAAGGATCTGTTCTTAATGATTGACAGACAAAGGTGATCATGTCCTTGACAACTGTGCCAAAAACGTTTGTCTTAATTCTGAAAGGTTTAGTGCTGAGGTTGCAGTACATGTAAAGGAACTTGATTGGACAGAACCTTGGCCTCCTAAGCAAACCCAAGAAGAAAGCCCCCCAAATAACAGGTGACTTCACTTAATCTGACAAGCTTTCACCATGGACGAAGTTCAATTTTTTTTTTTTTTTTTTGTGTTTGAGCCATTAGGTGAGCTTATAAATAAAGTCTCCCAAAAACGGTTTTTTAGCCGGCACAGATACCTAGGGGATATAGGGGAAAAGCTCCAACTTCCCAGTTAAAAAGTACTTATGGATGGATGTCTTTAAGTGTTCATAGTAGTATTTGGTTAAGATTTCAAGTAGAAGTTTCCAAGGGGCGGCTTTGATGGTAGAGGCTTGGAGTCTCCAAGGTATGCTCCTCTAGACGTTCAAGGTGCAAAACGCAGTTCGAAATGCACGAGTGAGCTTAATTGTAAAATCTCTTGTTGTCGTTCAGATATACAGTGGGACGGCTACGGGTGCCCCCAAGTATGTAGTGGGGCAAATCTCCGATTCCAGATAAAAAATAAATGGTTTGAGAAATTCTTAAATAGATAAACATGAAGCATTTGACTCATTTCTTCAAAAAGTGCTTCACTGAAAAATAATTACCAAACACACTTAGCAATCTGGACTTGGGCTTAAGGCATGAGGCTAGTGAATAGTAGGTTTTACGATATTTGAACTATAAACATGATGCAAGTGACGTTTCTTTTGTGGTGCCTTTTCATCCAGGTACTCCTGGACCTTATCAGAGGTTGAAGAAGTACAGAGAGCATCCTTGATTGTAGCTGCTGATGTTATCTATAGTGACGACTTAACAGATGCATTTTTTAATATATTGAAGAAGTTTATGTCTCAAGGTTCTGAAAAGGTGTGCATTCACGTGTTAAGATTATTTTGTTTTATTTTAGGTTTCCAATTGATGGGGTTAGGTTTAAGGTAGATAACGAAATGTAGCTCACATCTCATTTTAATAAGGAAAAGATACTAATCGTTGACCATATGTAAAAAGGACAAATGAAAAGAACAAACATTTTCTTGAAATAATGCATTATTAGGCAATGGACATGAAACATGTCATGTATGTGAGCCTCTTATATTCTATCATATTTCCTCATTGATCCTCATTCGAGTTGACGGAGAGGAGACCATTGGGGTTGACATGAAAAACACTCACCGATCCTTGAAGCTAAGTTATCCTGGAGTTATAAGGTAACTCACTATCTTACTTTTTTAAGTTAAACAAGGTATGGATTCGATCATGGACACACTTTTGTCGGTTGAGCTATTGTTTTTGTTGGTGCAGGTCACCATCTTACTTATTATTAATCTTTGTTCAACAAGAGTCAAAACCATTTATTTGCCTAACCTTACTATAATTTGACCTGGAGTACTCAGAACGAGAAGTAGCAACCCCCACAATACTAATATTCTATAATCAATCCTATTTTTCTCTTACTCAGGATCAGGATCAACAAGTGTTTCAAGATAATGATTCTGCAAAGTGAAATAATAAATTAGAATTCAACTTATTTTCCCAAAGAGTTTCCTTGTTTCTGAGATCTAAGCAAAAAGACAAGGAGTTCAAAGAAGGTGTCTAGTCAAAAACTCTTGTTGACAAGAAGTTCAAATTGAGATCCTTCGAGTTTGAATCTCTTTTTTTCTTAGAAAACAAGTAGAGTTAGAATGTATTTGATTTCTTATTCTTTAAAACTAAACAAAAAACATTTCTTTCTATAGTATGAGTGTGTGGATCAACTTACATGCGCCTCGACTAATTTCACTGGTGAAATGAGGGTCATTTTTCATTTTGCTATAAATGTCTTCTCTGTGCAAAAACCATGAGGATGAGTTGCTATTGTCAAGTTTTGCTATCAATTCTGACTTTCTTTGAACTTGCTAAATATAATGCTTTTAGTTGAACTACAAATGTATCTAATGTTGGAGGAATTAATTATCACTTGACCCAACCCTTCAGGTATTATACTTGGCTTTGGAAAAGCGCTATAACTTCACACTGAATGACTTTGATATTGTAGCAAATGGCTATTCTCATTTCCTAAGTTTCCTGAAACAAGAAGAGGGTAAGTAACCTGACAGTAACATTCAGCACATATCATCGTTTTAACGACGTATTCTATCACGATCTCATGCGTTACTTTTGATTGTCAACAGATGTTGTCAAAAACTTTAGCATGGAGCATGGATCAAAGCCGAAATTCGTAGGCAACCACATTGATCTTGCAAACGTCCCGCAATATGTCCTCAACTACGAAAGAGGCGAAGACGTTGAAATCTGGGAGATTAAGTATTGTAGGAAAGAGTGTTGAGATCAGAGAAGGGAGGTGAATATTAGGTGTACAAGTCAAGAGTTCATTAGTCTGCATTTAGAACTCTGGTGAGTTTTCCATTCAAACTTCAGTGCAATGTTTAAACTAATGTTTTGCACCACAGACAAGGATGGATAATTTTGATTTATTTTCCAAATTTTGATCATATTTTTATCCATCTAAAACTAGGACTATGGCAGGTTTAAAAGTATTTATAAAGTTATTTATAATACGGAAAAAATGCCTTTTGTTTAACTGGTTATTGGAAACTGGTTTTATTTTGTTTAACTGGTTATTGGAAACTGGTTTTATTTTAGTTACTGAACTTATGAATGTCTAAATTTAGAATTTACACTTTCATAAAATGTTAAATAATTTAGAGTTATGCTAAAAAATGGTAATAACTTTCCCTCTAAAAATTTTAGACTTGAATAAAAATTACTGTTATCATTTTACTTTTTTTTTTTAATAAAAAAAAATTGAGTTTGTTATCATTTTACAAAAAAATTACAATCATTAAATGTAATAAAATTCAGATAATTTAGATTTAAGTTATATTTTAATCCATATAAAAGTGATATTTATTGAGCTCAATCATGTTTGGGATATCAGGCCTGGAAAAATCTGAAGATAATGGTGTTCAACATAGGTAGCATTTTTCATTTTAAATTGAATAAAATAAGTCCCATGCACTTTGTTTATGTATAATGATTTAGAAATTTTCTAACCTTGACTTTTGCACCATAATAATAATAATTGTTATTATTATTATTTAAAGCGACAATCAATTTGGGTAAGCTTTTTCTTTTTTTCTTTTTTTTTTTAGAAACAATCAATTTGGTATAAGTAGTTCTCTAAAATAACATTTTTTTTTTATTGTTATTTTGGATTAAATCGAAATGTGTTTTAAATTGCATAACAGAAAGTAACCAAACTAGCATGCAAGAACGTCACACGAATCCTGCCCGCTTGAAAACGAGAAATAGATTAAAGTCTCTATTTCTATTATTTTGGAAATGTAGAACTTTATTTGTTTGAGTTTTGGAAAAGTAGAACTTTTTTTGTTTGAGTTTTGGAAAAGTAGAACTTTTTTTGTTTGAGTTTTGGAAAAGTAAAACTTTTTTTGTTTGAGTTTTGGAAAAGTAGAACTTTTTTTTGTTTGAGTTTTGGAAAAATATAACTTACTTGCAAATGAAGCAAAAAAGAAAAAAAAAAACTTTTTTTTGCCCTTTTTTCTTTTTTTGAAAAGATAATAGTTCTTCATTAAAAACCCATAACAAAATTACAACAAACCTCTCTCCTGAGAAGAAACTGCTAATGGAGATATCTCTAATAAAGACTTTAGTTTCGAAATCACACATTGAAAGGTGACCAGTCGAAAGATTGAGAGCCAAAAATAAATAAAAACTTTTGAAAGTGACGAATCAACTCATAATCTTAACTAACATAAAATTTCAAAAGGGTAATTTTTCTTACATTCTCAATATATAAAAAATTACTATTATTATTATTATTATTTACATATTTGTTTAAATAAATACACATGGAAATAGTTTATTAATTTATATTTTCAAAAGTTAAATGGTTATAGTTACTTATTGAAAAAATATATATTAAATTAAGATATTATAAATCAGAATCTTTTTTTTTTTTTTTTTTTTTTTGTATTGGATGAATTAAAAAAATTTCTGACCAAAATAAATAGTAGATTTTAATGATTAATAATTTTTGAGATAAAGCATCATCTTTTTTCTAAAACTTAGAATTATGTTCTATTCAAAACTACAAAATAATCGTTAAAACCTGATTTACAACAAATCTGACTTTATTCTATTTTTATAATTTGAAAGTCAATTTGAGCATAATATAAATTTGGGGATTTTGCATATATAATAAAAATGTAAAATATTTCTATTTATAGTATAAAATTAAAATTAATTTACTTGTAGGAGAAAATTCAAATTGAATTTTATTACCGATAGAATTTATCTAACGATATAGTTCAATCAGTGATAAAGTTTTATCAGTGGTTGATTTCTATCATTGATAAAATTTAATCAGTGAAAAATTCATTGAATTTTATCTCAAATAAAAATGTGCTGCAAATATAATAAGAGTGGTAGAACGTGGTGCAAATATAATAGGAGAGATATAATGCGGGTAAATTCCTTATAAATTTCTTCTTTCTTTCCGCATAAATTTTCTTCTTGTAAAAAAGAAAAATAGAAATTTCCTTTTTTTGAAAATTAAAACAATACGGAAAAAGGAGGGCCCTCATGTAATATAAAAGGCAAATCCTTTGAAAGTGAAAAACTGGTGTCGTTGTTGTAACGTTCAAACACGGGTCTTCGAACCATAAAAAATTTCACTTTTCTCCTCAAAATCACTTCAACAAAGTTTTCAAATCACTGCCGAATTCAAAACCCAACTCTCGTTTTCCCTAAATTCTCCAGATTTTTTCCTGTTTAGAATCTCAAATCCTTCAAGTTCGAGCCCTAATTCCGCCATAGCCACCGATCATCAGAGCCAAATGGGTTGTTCACAGTCAAAGATCGAGAACGAAGAATCGATCGTGCGTTGTAAAGAAAGAAAGATTCATATGAAGGAAGCGGTGACGGCTCGAAACGCTTTCGCCGCCGCTCACTCCGCCTATTCTATGTCGCTCAAAAACACCGGAGCTGCTTTGAGCGATTACGCCCATGGTGAGATTCAAAACCCCCAATTTGTTTCTTCTGTATCTACTCAATCCAGCTCCGCCGTTTCTTCCGCCGCCGCCCCTGCCGCTTATGAAGCCTTTCCGCTTCCGCCGCCGCCTTTGCCCAATTTTTCTACTCCTCTTCAAAGGGCGGCCACCATGCCTGAGATTAATCTGTACGAACCTGATCTCAAGCCTGTGTCGCCGATTATTGAAGAAGAGGATGAAATTGAAAATGAAAGCGAAGGCTCTGTTGGTGCGTTGAGGAGGAGGAGGAAGAGCAATAAAAGTACAGGGGATGAAGGGAGTAGTACCCGAAATCGTAATTCGGAGGTTAATGAAGATTTGGCCGGGGCATCGCCGCCGGTGGCAACGATGTCTGAGAATCGGCACCAGAACATTCCTCTTCCCCCACAAGGCAATTCAACGTATGACTATTTCTTCTCTTTGGATTTGCCCGTCTCGAATTTGAATGAAGTTGATGAGGTTGAAGAGATTGAACGCAAGTCGTTTGATAAAATGTCTAAGGGAGTTGAAAGTGAGGATATTGAGAAACGGAGAGTGAGTGTAAAGGCTGAGGCAGTGGAGCCATTGCTCGAGGAGCCCGTGGAGCTGCCTCCCGTCCCACCTGTGGTGGCGGAACCTGTTTCTGTAGTGGTGAAGAGCTCGAGGAAGATGAAACATTCGGGATCTACGGGGTCCATAGAGGAGAAGAGGACGGTTAAGGTAAATTTTAATTTGTTGCAGGTGTTTATAGATATTGATGATCATTTTCTCAAATCTTCAGAGAGTGCACAAGAAGTGTCTAAGATGCTTGAGGCAACACGATTACACTATCATTCGAACTTTGCTGATAATCGAGGTATGGAACTTGCTTTGAAGTTAAGCTTATGATTCTGGTTTCTTGCATTTCCTTGGCTGATATGAAAGAATACCGAGTTGCTGATTTCTGTAAAACAAGCTAGAGCTCCTTGCTGAAGCTTGTTTAATTATTTGCCCTTGAGATATTGCAGAGCATTGCTTGTATTTATATCTTTTCTTGATAAGAATTTGATTTACTGTTCTTTAGGTCACATCGACCACTCTGCTAGAGTGATGCGTGTTATTACATGGAACCGATCATTTAGGGGATTGCCTAATACGGATGATGGAAGAGATGATTTTTATGCAGAAGAGCAAGAAACTCATGCCACTGTGTTAGATAAACTACTGGCATGGGAAAAGAAGTTGTATGATGAAGTGAAGGTATATGAAATAGTTTTCTTCATATCTTAATTAATCTGTAAGCATCTCTTTTAGCTCATCATTTTCACAAACATTTTTTATTCTTCTACATGGTATTAGTTTAGTACTACTCAATGACTTACTTCTACTTATTTCAACTTCTGACGAGAACCATGAGAAATAGTATGATTTCCTTTAACCATTTTGAGTTTGAGTTTCTTTTGTAGCTCTGCTTGCTTTTTTATATGATTCATGAGCGGTAGTGGTGATGAGAGGTTTTGAGCTCTTATGAGGGGTTTGGTGAAGATAAAACTTTGTTTAGATTGAGGGATTATGACTGGTTGTGGCATAATTCTTCGTTGGGATAGAGGAGTACTAGTGGCTGTGAAAGAAAACCCTCGTTTAGATAGAGTGGTTATGAGTGGTTGTGGAATTAACTGTTGTGGTAGAAAACCCTTTGTTTTGATTTAGGGGTTGAAATAGAAGTAATATGGTACCTAAAGGGTTTTTGGTGCTGCTCCATCTAAACGTGGGCTCCAACCCATGAACAAACTTTCACAAACTCGCGATCCAAACACACCCTCACTTGACCTATGTGACCATAATTATGTGTAAAGTTAGAGATCTTTATAAATTAAATGAGCATCAGTTGTAAAAATTAGCTATCTCATTACTGCCTTGTAAAGAATTTTTGCACATTTGATTTATATGGAGTTCATTTTAATTTCCTCCTCAACAAAATTACTCATCACTCATCTCTGGACTTTGGCTGGTCTAAGATATCAGATTCCATTTTTGGACATAGCGTAGAATGATACAAGCAGATATGTGGAATAGTATGACCCCGAGTATATAGCATTTCTAGCTTATATATTTTTTTGTAAATTGCTGCTTCCTTAGGGCTTTTAAGGCTGTTCTTCTGGTCCTTGGAGCCTTGAGGCCACAATATATGTTATGTTTGTCCCTGTTTGTAACCCTGTTCTGAATATAGTAATAGGCTTGGCAGGCACTATATTTGTTGAGGTTTTCAATTATTTTGTTTGATCAAATTTTTGTTTCCATGATGGAGCTGATTGACAGCATGACGATTTATTTCTGCTTTTGCTTTATTCAATGCTTCTGCATTAGATTGACACCATGATGTTAAGATGGAACTTTCTTTAACTGAATTTTATTTGTGATAATTACAATTGACAGGCCGGTGAACTTATGAAATTTGAGTACCAAAGGAAGGTTGCTACATTGAATAGGCTGAAGAAACGAGATTCTAATGCGGAAGCATTGGAGAAAGCAAAAGCAGCAGTAAGTCATCTGCACACTAGATATATTGTTGACATGCAATCCTTGGATTCAACTGTCTCAGAGATTAGTCGTCTACGAGATGAACAGTTATACCCAAAACTTGTTCAGCTTGTTAATGGGTGAGTTGCATGAGATAGTAATATGCACATGCATATGGTTATTGTTTACTATACGAAATAGCCATCGATAGTAATAACCCATGGATACTAAGTTAGAATTTATGTTGTGTTTAAGATTTTTTGATTCGGATGTTACGCTTCTAGTCTCTCACTTTTCTTTTAAAGTACTGGATGTCTTTTATGAAATTTACCTGATACCAAACTCAAGTTTTCCTCCAAAACTCATGTTTTTAAAGTAAACTAGCCTAGTATTATGTGGAATGGTTGTCTAATTCTTTCTCTTTAAATTTTGAAATATAATTACAATGGTATAAACCGCCCATTCACTAAGTGGTCGATATGACCATGTAAATAATTAAGAGCCAAGAAGAAATGTGTTCAAAGACTTCAAGATTTAATATTGGATTAAGAAATTTTATGGTAAGAATAGTCTAGATGTGAGCAAATTGACTTAACCACTTATGAATATTAAAAATAAAAAAATGGTAGTGCATGATTTTATTAATCTACATAAGTTTCACTGACTTGTAGTATTGTAAGAGTATTGCTGACCATGATATTGAACCATTTGTATGATTGAGGTCTAAATTAACAAAACAATACCTAGTGATTGTTTCATGAATAATTTGGTGAACTGTGCTTGTTAAGCTTAGCGATTGCTTATCAAGGTTGTTCCCTAGGTGGGTATACAAGTTTATCAGTGTTAATGCGGTGTGGGATGATATATCTATCCTCCAATCTTATGAGTTCCTAGAACATTTTGTGTTATGTTAGTTGATATAATTAAATTTACCCTAACCCATAAGTTTAAGTTTTTGTGTTGATCGGTGTTTTAACATAAGTCAACATGGTATCAGAGTAGGAGGTCCTGAGTTCGAGTCCCTTCCAAGTCGTTTCTTCCCCAATTATAATTAAATTCCACTTGTAAGGGATTTCTCAAATTTCTAAGCCCACAAGTGAGGGGGAGTCTTAGTTGATATAATTAAATTTATCTAAATCTATAAGTTTAAGCTTTTGGGTTGATCGGTGGTTTAACCTAAGTCAACAAATTTTTAAGGTTGTCACTTCTATGTTTTTAGCAAAATGAGAAATAATGTTTATTGTTTTTCAGAATGGCAATGATGTGGGATGCAATGCGAGGTCACCATGAAGCACAATTGAAGATTGTAAGTGCACTGAGATCAATGGATCTCTCTCAATCCCCCAAAGAAACTAGTACGCATCATTACGAGCGCACCGTTCAGCTCTGTGGCGTTGTGAGAGAGTGGCATTCACAGTTTGAGAAACTTGTGCGCTGTCAAAAAGACTACATCAAAGCCTTAAACAGTTGGTTGAAACTAAATCTAGTTCCTATAGAGAGTAGCTTGAAAGAGAAGGTCTCTTCTCCACCAAGAGTTCTAAATCCCCCAATTCACAAACTTCTCCTCGCGTGGAACGATCAACTTGAGAGACTCCCAGATGAGCATCTCCGAACTGCCATATTCACTTTTGGTGCTGTCATTAATACTATTATGATACAGCAGGACGACGAGAGGAAATTGAAGTTAAAGTGGGAGGAGACTGGGAAAGAGCTTGAGCGCAAGCAGCGGCATTTTAACGACTGGCATTACAAGTACCAGCAACGAAGAATGCCTGACGAGGTAGACCCCGAAAAGTCTGAAGATAATACGCAGGACGCTGCGGTTACGGATAAGTTAATTGCGGTAGAGGCGTTGAAAAAGAGATTGGAAGAGGAAAGGGAAACTCATGCGAAGCAATGCCTTCATGTGAGGGAGAAATCGTTGGTAAGCCTGAAGAAGCAGCTGCCAGAACTCTTCAGGGCTTTGTCAGAATTCTCTTTCTCTAGTTCAGAGATGTACAAGAGCTTGAGGTCAATTTGTCAAGTCTAGATTTGAAGCAAGAAAGTTTCCTTGTAAGTTATTGTATAATTTTCTTTTCTTTTCTTTTACTTCAAACCAGATTCTATGGTATTTTCATGTTTTGCCTTAGAACTGTTTTCCTTGGGTTTAGTAGCTGTTTTTCTTTTTTATTGTCTCAAATCTCTCATTTTTTTCCCTGTAGGGTGCTTTCTCGTACAACAACAAACATAATCAAATAGTTCCATTGTCTTGATATCAGTAAAATAAAGATTAACGTGGGTTAACAAAGAGTTGTAGTGGTCGTTAGAATTTCGTATTTATGATTCGATAAAACCCTAAGGAAACTCACTAATGGATTGAATACGTGGCAGTTAGTTTATCAGGCCTTATATACAATCCTTTGTCTTCGAGTGGTAAAAGTTTCATTAAACCATAGAGTCAAAATTCTCTACTAATATTTTAGGGACTAAATTCTAAAATTCTTCAAACTATGGTTCTTAATTGAATAAGGTTTGTTCGATAGATGGTACAATTGTGTCCTCTGAGTACTTACACAAATAATAGAGAATAACCCCACGAGACTCGAAGTACGAGAATCGATGGAGATGCTATGACATTAATGTAGCAAAGTAAGATTAATAACAAACTATCTAGGGGACGATAGTCCTCTGCAAAAGAAAAGAAATTCAAAACTTCTGTCATTATCATCACTCATCACATCATATGGTGAGTGACATGTGTTCATCTTAAACTTTTGTCCTTACAAAACTTCTGTCATTATCATACACTTCTGTTAATATATTCAATCTTAATTTTCACATAACTTTGTTTTAGGATTTCTGATGTGTCCAAAGGAAAGACAGAGACAGGGTTGGCTGTGTGACTGTCTGTTATTATTAACTCCTAATATTATGACAATGGCAATGTTTCCATTTCGACATTTCCTAAGATGTTTTGTTACCTATTCTCTTTGGTTTCTCAGTCCAAAGCCTTTCACCTGGTTTTTTATGTTGTAATATTTCAGTTTCAACTAACAATAGTTGTGGCATTCTCCCATCCAGCCCTGCTCCTGTTTTTTTGTTGTTGTTGTTGCAGCGTTGATGTTCCGATCGTTGCTGCGGGTGGGTATGGCTATGGCTATGGTGGTGCAACCGCTTGCCACCTTCACGACGTTGCTGCATTACGGCGGCCTCCTCCCTCGGAGCTTGAACTTGCAGAGATTAGTTAGGCCTGAGTTTCTTCACAGCGAGAACCATCTCTTTCATTTTCTTGTCAATGTGATTCGGTGCTTTTGGTAAACTATTGTTTGGTTTACTTTCATTTGCGTGAGAAAATGTGTTCTTGATGAGCAAAGAATGTTTTTCCATATTCCCATTTTTCTATTTGCTCTAATTTGTTTATTATGGCTGAATTATATTAAATTATTAATCAATTCAAAATTTTAAATAGTGGTTTGAAGTAAATTTAATTATATCAGTCAATAATTATTAACTTATAATTCTTTGATATTGGTTTCAATTACAAACTTTATCCCTTCATTGTTTTTCGTTAGTAAGTTCAATTTATTTTATCCTAGATGTTGACTTTGTCAATTATTACTATATATAACAACATTTAAGATGAGAGATTTAAATTTATAATTTTTTTGTTTATTAGGTCATATGTCATGTTAATAAAATTATGCTTTGATTGGTAACTATTTCTAGGCTAAGCTCGACAAATTTGTGTATTTGATCTTAACAACATTCTCAATCCATCTAACATTCTCAAATGTGATTTAGATATAATCTCAATTGATTACCAAAATCAGCTTCTTTCTTTCTTTTTTTTTTGGCCAAAATCACCCCTCTTATTTTTTTTTTTTTTTTTTTTTTTTTTTTTTTGTGAAAATCAGATTAGAAATGTGATTTTTACCCTTCTAAAACGACTCATATTTTTATCTTAAATACACTTTTGTCACAGATAAGTTTATGAAATAACCTACAATCACTTTAACATGGATTGTCAAATAATATCTAAAATCCAAAACAAAGTTATTCTCTTACCATATAACTGGATTTGTAAAAACCTACCATCAATAAAATCAACTGATTTCCATTGAGATTCATAAGTGATTTTTATCAAATGATAATAATAAAATCAGTTTTTAAAATAGCTATTATTTAAATTCCAAAATTTCCTGTCCTATACTTGTACTTTCTTGACTTTTTGGCATTCTTTAGTTTTTATTTTTCTATTTTGTTTTTCTCTAAAATTGTCTTTCTTTCTCTTTTTAACTTTATTTCTTTCCCCCAAATTTTGTTTTTTACACTTCACTTTTTTTGCTCTAAAATTTCTGTTTGCTTTTTCCATTTCTCTAGCTTAATTCTTAATTCAAAATTTGACAATTCCTAATAACTTTTCTTTATATGAAGTTTTTCTACTATGCTCTTCTGAACGTATTTTGCCTTCAAAATTTTGATCTGTTTTTTCACCCTAATGCTTTTTTTTTTTCTGTTTTCTTTTTGCTCATTATTTTTTTATAATCAAAGTAATTGACTGGAAATTATTTTTAAACCACCTTTAAGAACTTAAACCCAAACATTAAAAAAACTTTTCATGAAAGGGTTTTTGTAGTGGACTTTTTACTAAAGACTAAAGTATTAGGTAAAATACTTACTTTAAAGACAACCAAACTTTGCAAACACTTCGAATTTAAATTTATCATGTGTTTGGGAAAAGCAAAAATTATAATTTTAAACAAGTCAAACCACTTAAACTATTAAAAACAGTATACTTGTAAACTACTTTTCGGCCAAAATATTTTATCAAGAACAAACTTATTTTCCCCTTGTGCTAGATCAAGAACGCTTTTTAACCCTTAAAAAAAACATGTTTTTCTTAGTAGCAAGTAGACAGTTTATATTTTTTCAAAAAAAAAGTAGACAGTTTATATATAAGTTGAGTTATGTTTTTCCTGACAAACAAAACATGAAACTATTTACTACTAGTTTATGTAACTTTTATGGACAAACTCTAGATAAAATGATCACACTTCTAAAAGGCCAAGTGACCCATATGCTTAAAAATGAGACAATTACCTCGAAAACAAGGTTTTCAAACCGAGCATGATACTCGATTATTTAAGATAAAAGTGACTCAATATCAATCTGTCTAACACATATTCATCTAACATATCATAATAGATGCATGACTCCAACACTTTTATCCATGTCACTTACACTATAAATATGGGGACTCACCACCGTTCATAAAAAAAACTACACAATTTATTTAACTTACCAACTTAAATTTCACAATGTGTTGAATTAAACATTATATCGATAAGAGTCTCACCTTTTCTTATATTAATTTGAACAAAGTTCTTCACATTATCCCTATTTAGCAAACCAAATGCATGCATCAACGCCGAATGGTACAAGGTTTTTGCTCGTGGATTAGCTTCGATAAGATTGACCACCTGTTCATTATAACTCAACCGTTAGAATCATGCATCAATAATAAGTAAAGTAGTATTTGCAATGATGTTTTATTTTTATATTTGTGACTGTCCGAGCTAGCTTTCTC
>JBBMKA010000018.1:7168871-7188539 GCA_037833695.1 Sechiopsis laciniata
TAACTTCAAACCTAAAGCAAGATTTGAAAGAAATGAAACACCAAATAGGGTTCAAGAAAACACAAGTTTTAATTCATAAAATCTGTCCAAAATGATGCATTACAAGCCATTTTAAAGGCCTAAAATTCGTGCATGTCTTGGAATACAAAATGACTCAAAAAGCTAATAAGTGCATTTCGTAGAAAATAAGATATAAAAAGCCAATAGTCAATTGCATGGCTTAAATGCTAGACAAAAGGGTAGATATGTTTTAAATAGACTTAACTAACACTTCTAGAAGGTCACTTGCAATTATGAGCATGGTGGGCAAGTCTTAAAAATCAAAAAGTTCAAAATGTAAAAATCTAGAAATTCCATTACTTCAAATTTTGCATTGTAATTTTTATTATTCTCTTGAAATCTTCTTTTCTTACTTCTTGTAATTCCTCCTTCATGTGAATACAATAAGTCGGTGGTTCGATTCGTATCATCTCCCCTTTCTTTAAAAGGATTTGTCCTCAAATCAAGATGTTTATTTCCCGGTTTGAACACCTTATGCTTGCTGCCAAGGATGAATTTAGAAGCAAATTTGGAGTATTTCATCATAAACAAGTTGGCATTGTGTTTGTTGTCATTCTTTACTTTAGAAGAAAGCTTCGATTCAAGATGTTGTAGAAGTTCATTTGCCTCCTGTAAAAACTCAAAAGAAACACTAGAGAAACATGGTTTGAACTCGCCCGTTAGATAACAAGTTCCTTTATATAAAAGTCTAAAAATATTTTGCTTTGAAAACAAAATAGATTTATCCTCGCTAGCTCTTTCAAACAAGCTCACATCATTGACTTTTTTCTCATTTTTCTGTATAGGCCATAAACTAATCTAGTGCTTATCTCTCTCACTCATTTTCCTACAAGATTCTTTTTCAATAAATTTATATGCTTTTGTTTTGGCCTTTTGTGCCTTTTTTACAAACTCACACACATCAACATGTACATCATTAAGAGTAGGTTTTACAATAGTAGAAGGGATACAAGAAAATAAGTCCTTACAATCTAATTCCCTACTAACCTCATTTGTATGTGTTGCAACTAAAACTTCAAGCATTTCATTTTCAATTTTTCCACTTTCTACTTCAACCATAGACTTAGTTTCAATACAGACACTATTATTTTCAAAAGATGATTGAGTATTCGAAATTGGTTTAGGATAAATATACCTTGGAGGCATCCTTTTGTGATGTGCTCTTGTTTCTTCCATATCTTCTCTCATCATTTCCAACATATCTTTAAAAGCTTTAAGAATGCTACTAAGACCCGAAACATGCATTGCATTTTCTTCATTATGTGACATGTTGAAAAGATAGTTCACCACTAGAACCGGCCAAGGAATGTCGACCAAGTGCTCTGATACCAAATGATAAGCGCCAAAACGTTGCTTGATTTTACAAAGTTAGAGGTCATTCTAGGATCCTTGCAAAAACTCACAATGAAAGCTAACTTAGATCACACTTAGAATCTAAAATTGTCACTCTTAGATCGTAAGACAACTCACTCCAGAATTAGTTTGATCAAGACTAATCCAATGAATTGATTTAACTTCAAACCTAAAGCAAGATTTGAAAGAAATGAAACACCAAATAAGGTTCAAGAAAACACAAGTTTTAATTTATAAAATCTGTCCAAAATGATGCATTACAAGTCATTTTAAAGGCCTAAAATTCGTGCAAGCCTTGGAATACAAAATGACTCAAAAAGCTAATAAGTGCATTTCGTAGAAAATAAGATGTAAAAAGCCAAAAGTCAATTGCATGGCTTAAATGCTAGACAAAAGGGTAGATATGCTTTAAATAGACTCAACTAACACTTCTAGAATGTCACTTGCAATTATGAGCATGGTGGGCAAGTCTTAAAAATAAAAAAGTCCAAAATGTAAAAATCTGAAAATTTCATTACTTGAAATTTTGCATTGTAATTTTTATTATCCTTTTGAAATCTTCTTTTCTTGCTTCTTGTAATTCCTTCTCATGTGAATACAATAAGTGGGTGGTTCAATTCGTATCATGTAGGTTGAGTATACTTATTACTCATGTGTAAATAAATATTTGTCATACAATTATTTTGTTTTTAATATTTTTTATTTTTTACAAAAAAACTAAATAAATATATAATAAATTATACTTGACCACATGGTAATAAGCATGTTCGTTTTCGATTTCAAATGCATATGTATTAACGTATGTGTTGTGGAGCTTGACACATTCTACAAGGAAAAAAAAAATTATATTTCATATTTTTTGGTTCCTTGATTTGAAAATTTATTGTTTTCTTTTGTCTTTTCCTTTTTTGTTAAACAGAATCTATTGTTTTCTTAGTTTTATCTATCATAATTTCCGTAAAAATACAAATCAACTTGTTTTACACATTTTTGTGCCAAAATATGCGAACAAATTGAAAGTTAATGGACAAGATTGAATTGTTGAAACACCATTCATTCTTTGTGAGCCAAATATTCAATCTTTTAATTGAATATAAAATATCGATACAAATTTTAAAGAATATTCAAATGACATGAAATACAATTTTTCAAAAAAAAAAAAAAAAAAAAGAAATACGACATAGTTATTCCTTTTCCTTGTTTTCTGTATAAGTTTTCTAACAGTGCCATTATAAATTACATTTTAGATTTTTTTTCTAACATGTTCACTAAAATCCCACCACCAAACTCATACAATCAACCTCCAATAATGCGGAGCCAACATTAAGAAGAGATTTTCCCTCCCAAAATCCACTCTATCCTTCATGGAAGAGGAAGTGGAAATCGAGATAAAGTCCATCGAACAATGTTGATTGGCTAAAACATCAACAATACTATTACAAGACCTAATGTAATGTGAAATATTCACAATCCCAAAAGAATAGAAACTCTTTAAAGTTGTTAAAAAAAAAAAAATTATGGTCACCACAAATGAAATTTAAAACATCATTAAAAAAACATCTCAACTAGAATATGAGGAATTCACATAAACTCAATCTTCATTTTAGATTTTAAAATAAAGAAGATTTGTCTTTTAATTAATTATTAGCTAACACCCTAACATTATCATTTTGTTAAAATAATTGCACTTTTTATTAAAATATAAAATCCAAAACCTCTCAATTAATAAAATAACTATCATGAAAGGGGTTTTTTTTTTTTTTTTTTTTGCATGCCTCCACCCCATCTCTAGATCCATTATGATTTTAAAAGAACATTCTTTGTCCCACCAGTGCTGTCCCACTAAAAATTTTGCAGAAGTTGAAAGAGATCTAAGTATCAAAGAATAATGAAAAATAAATAAAATCAAGAAATTTGACAAAAACCATAAAGAGAGGCTCTCAATTTAAATTCCTCAAAAGCAAAGAAATGAGCAACACTCTTAAATTTCTACCACGGATTTCTTTTAGTTCAATCATGGGAGAAAGGATTCAAACTCGTCATCAATAAGTCAATAAACGCACTAATATCCTAAGTTATTGTTCTTGTGAGAGCTTTATCGTAGAATTCTTTTAGCAAGAAGAATACAGTAAAAAAAAAATTATATTGGAGCTAATACCATTGTCAAAATTTACTTTCGAGACTTCAATTTTGTCCAAACTAAATTGCATTTATATAAACTATTTTCACGAAACAACCCCTAAGCACTTTGGTTGCTAAGATGTGCGCTTTTACTGTTACCTAGCTGTTTTTTTTCCCTTAGAAAAGTTAAAAATTATAATAATATATATGGTTTGATAAAACCTAAAAATCAATTCATGTTATCTATAATCACAAACAAATTAAGTATGCAGAGATAACAACTCAAATATAAATGATATAGTTATTTTTGTTCAAACAAATAGTTAATTCACACCATCATATGAATATCTAACTTCTACTTATTTCATGATTACAAACAATAGAAATTATTTTTTTGGTTTTATCATGTCATAAAGACTAAATTTTACTTTATAAAAGCATAGAGAACATGACTTAATTCTAATTCATCATAAGGACTCCATTTTAATTTTATTGATGACCAACTTTATAAGGGGATTTTACATGTATAACAAAAAAAAAATCAAAAAATAAATAAAAAATCATCAATAACACTTTTTTTTAAAAAGATAATTATGTATAAAGTAGAAAAATGAGACAATTCATGTAAAATGACCAAAATAGATATGCTTTTCAATAAGTTTTCAGCTACTAATCTTTAATGAATTCGTTGACAGTCTTCAATTAGTTTACCAATAGATTCAATCAATTTAGGAGATTGAAGGGCAAAATAGGTGTTTTACCGTATGAAATAACGGTTATGAATTCACATACCAGACAGATTGTTGAGGTGTAATTTATTGATTCTATGTGGCCAGCATTCCGATGCAGTTTACACATGCAAGGTTGCAGCCATCGATGTCAGTTCTGCTACTGTCATTAAAGTGGTGGGCAACATTTGGATCTATTTTCCACAGCTCCAGAATTCATGTCTCCATAGCCTATCTTTGTATCTTCTTCTGTCTTTTTCTTCCCAAAAACAATTCAATTTTCTCCTTCAAATTCCCAACCCCTGGGAAGTTTCAATAGCTCCTTATCACAATTCTCTATCTCTCTCTGCTGCTGCTTAAAGTTACCTCTCAGCCTTGGAATAATTGAAATGCTAGCCCCTCTATCAGAACCTCTCTCTCTATTTCCTTTTGTTGCTTAAACTACTTTAGCATTGGGATAATTCATATATAGGGTCTCTGGTTTTCAAGGATTTGGAGAAGATAAAAATCTTGTTTGGTATGAAGTATTTAAAAAGATTTTGAGGAAATAAAACTTTAAGTACTTGAGCCTAAGGATTCCAAGGCGTACTTTAACCATCATGAAGTGGCCTAATGATCAAGAGAATATTGGGAGTGCTTAAAAGGTGATGAGTTCAATTCATAATGGTCACCTACCTAAGAATTAATTTCCTACGAATTTTCTTAACATCCAAATGTTGTAGGGTTATACAATATGTCTCATGACATTAGTCGAGGTGCGAGTAAGCTGGCCCGGACAGTCACGAATATAAAAAAAAGGACGTACTTCCTTAAGTGATCTCTAGTTCGAGGCTGTTGGAAAGAACTTAATCTAGAATACCCTCTAATGTATCTCTGTGCTATAGCCAAGGGTTGGGCTAGTGGTACTCGGGTATAGAATTTCTAGTATTACAACAATTCAAGCAGCATCTTACCAGAATCTGTATATCTCTCTCTAGAATAATCCAAGTAGCATGTTACAAGAGTCCTCTCTCTCTCTCATGTGCAATTTTGACAGTCTTAATGTGGTCCACAGCAGCAACAGCATCAATTCTGGGACAACAGGTCCTCTCTGCCCCCACTTTCTTCTTCCCATTTTCTCTCACATGGATTCTCCATTATTGCATACTTACAATGGCCCCAGATATGGGGGTCACATGAAAACTTGGAGCTGCTTAGGCCTATGAAATCCAGAAGTTTCTCTAGCTAGACTAGGCACAAATGATTGGAAGCAAAATACAGGTCATTTCATTCCCCCAAAAGTTTGAGGAATTACCTTTGAAAATGTTGATTAACCCAGAGATTTTTGTTCACATTACTGTTTCACCTGCTACTTCTTATCAAGCCTGCCTAATTTTTCACTGTCAAGGATCTTGTCCTGGCCTTCTTCAGGACGATCAGTAGTAAATGAAGGAATGAGACTTCATGGGGCTAAATTAAGGATCTGTTCGGGCCAAATTACGCACGCCTCGACTATTATCACGAGACATACTACCTGACCTGACCTTATGTTGAGAAAATCCGTAAAAAATTCATTTCTAAGTAGGTGGCCACTATGATAGAACCATTCACCTCTTAATTCTCCAAGACCCTCTTGAATCCTAGGTCACCTGATTATGGTTTCAATATACATTTATCAATCTGTTAACAATAACAATTTACAACAGAGATCCATCCATGTTCCATACTTGAATTATACACAAGCAATTAGATAAAACATCCTCATTCTCTACCTGAGCAATGCAGATCAATGATGCCCCAAGAACAAATGCAATTGATCACTATTTAGATTGCATCAAAATATCAAAACCAGTAGTCATTTTGTTAAGAGAAAATAATGAAACCTTGTTTGAGTCTTCATATTTTCGACCACAGAATCATTATGCTTATTCAGAGCCTCACGGCATAGCATCAAAACAGAGCTCAATAAGCCCATACAACACAATCAAGCAAAAAACTCGCACTAATAATTAAATACAATGTTAATTTTCTTTTTAATCCACTGCCAAATTTCTATGATATTTGAATCCACATCCCCTTATAAACATGAAAAATCATAACACGAGTCTTGAAAACAATTTTAGTGGGAAATTCTAGGGAAAATTATTGGAGAACCGTAAAAAACATAGATTTCGTGTTTGTATCTAATTAACAAGCACAAACACTTCTATTTTAACAAAACATATGTGTCAGACATGTACTCGACACCAATACTTTTAGACACGTGTTCGACACTCGAAATTTCGTGTCCTTCTTTATTATTATTATTCTTTAATTTCGAACACTTCACGAACACACCATAGACACTTCATGGACACCTTATTTAAGACTTATTTGTTTAAAATGGTCAATAACACGACAACGAGTTGTGTTGGTGGAGGCCGTCTCGACAACATTCATCAAAGATAGATGAACTACAATGGAAAAAAAAAAGAAAGAAAAAGATCAAATATAATGAAAAGAAGAAAAATGAGGTAAAAATTAAAATATTTCGAAATTGTTAAGTTAAGCTTATAACTTACTAAAATATTTTAAATTTAATGTATCATTTAAAAAATAATAATAAATAACTTGTCCTCAACTCATCTATGTTTGTGTTCTCTAAAAAAAACGTATCTATGTGTGAACTTTAAAAATATTGACTGTCTACGGTTCGTATCTTGGGTCCGTGCTTCTTAGGTATCCAATTATTCTGGGTCACATTCTGGCTGCTGAATTTGTCATCACAAATATGGCAGATAAAGATAGCAACTAGAACATATATACCAAATGCAAAAAAAAAAAGAAGTAAAGAACAAAACTCAGAGACAGACCGAGAACTTACAATCGAAACCGAAGTAGAAAACGGCAAGTCATCTTTTACTCTTCCGAAGCCATACGAACAACTAACCTCTCCGAGAAGTGAATTCGAGCACTAATTGGTGTTAATCCAAAAGGAGAGCCACAAATCCGGCGATTCAATTCGAACAACGGAAACAAACAAAACCAGTAGACGGCGGCGACGACGACGAACGGCTTGATGAGAGTAAGGAAATTGAGGACACAGATGTCACAGAGCCTTGTAACGGCGGCGGAGGAGAAACGAAATAGCCTTGTCGGAACCCTACGCCGATGAATCGATGGGCCAAATCACTTAATTGGGCCTTCGAGGCCCATCGGAGAAGCTGCGATGACGACAAATCCGAATCAGGATCCGACGGTTGTAATTTGAAGCGCTAGATGCTTTTTGATTCCCTGGACGACCACGATTCTGTTTTGTGCAGATCCAAAAAGGTACAATCATATACTCTTTTTCTTTCCTTTTGTTATTTTGTCCTTTTCTTTCTAGATTGTTTTTTATTTTCCTTTTTTTTCAAAAGAAATTGTTTTTCCAAATTTAAAATGATCTCTTTCGTTTTTCTTATCTTATCATAAAAGTGAAAATGAGTTGAACAAAAAGAAAAATTGTTGGGAAAAGAAGAATATAATTTTATTTTTATTTAGAACGAATATAAATTTTGATGTTGACTACACTAAGAAATTGTGTAAGGACAAATCTAAAAAATCCAATATTTTGGTGTGTCTATACGTTTACGATGTATATGTATTTTTTTTTTTTTTTTAAATATTTTTATAGAAATATATAGTTGGAAAATAACTATATATATTAAACTATTTCTCAAAAAAAAAAAAAAAAAAATTATTTTTGAAAATTTGCAAGCTGTTACAAGGAAAGTTGGACCCAACTAAATACCATATATAGTAACCCTCTTTCTAACTAAAAAAGTTTACTAGTACATAAGATTAAAAACACGTAGATAAATAGCCAATATTATAATATATAAAAAAAAAAAAAGAAAATCAATAATAATACTATAGATAATTCATAAAGTAGTTGAGCTTTATTTCATTTTTGAAAAATGACGTGGTTCTGTTAAACAAGCAAGGTCCCACACGGCAGAGCTACGGGATACCGACAAGGATTTGTCACGGAATAATACTTCAATTGTTTAGTATAAAGTTTAAACTTCAAAACTACTTAGAAAAGAAGGATTTAGAGCGAGAAACAAGGCCGGAGTGGCCGTCCAAAAAAAAAAAAAAGGAAATGGTTAACCGTATGCTAGTTTGATTCTTTGGTGGTAATTAAAAATAATAATAATAATAATTTTGTGGTAATTAAATTGAATAGCTAGGTCACATATTTGATTATGAAAATATGTATTTTTTTTTTTTTTTTTTGAAAATCTGATTCAAATACTAAAAAATAGATAGGATTTATTGTTAACCTCCCCAATTTTTACTAAAAAATACTTCAAAAAATATGTTATTTTAAGTTTTAAATTCTATTATTGACATTTTCTTATAATTTTAATTGAGTAATATGTTAATCTATTGAATCAAAATAAGAGTTTTAAAAATTTATAGGCTAAAATAGAATGGAACTCAAAATCTATGGTCAAGATAATATTTTAACCTTTTTTTACTATACAACAACTTTTTAATATTCGATAAAAAGCTATAAATTCATAATTCTTGAGTTAAAGGTTTAGAATTATGATTTTGTTGATGGTATATGTAAATAATTATGTTACAAATAAAAAAGATATTTTTAAAAATTAATAATAGGTACAAATTAACTATCTAAATTAATTTAAAATTAATTAATTCATCCATTTATTGTTAAATTTGTAACTCATAAAATTAAATTGTCTTCGTAGGATTGTCACGTTTTTTAAACACCCATTTTTCATTTTATGCGGTGATGCAAGGTATTATGTAGAAAGGTAAGATTATCAAACCCGCAACCGGTGGCTTTTTCGAAAAAGCAAACGGGAAACGTGTTCATTATTTGTCACTTCGAGGCTTTTGGCAATTTTCCATTTAAAAAAGTATCATTTTTTTTAATTTCTATCTCTTTATTTATTTTTTTGTTAAAAAAAGTAAAAATCTAATTTGCACGGGGATATAGATTCATGACCGTCGAGTGAAATCGCCTGAAGTTTTTCTGTGGCTAAACTTTTCGGGGAAAAAAAAATAATTAATTTTCTTTCTTCTTCTTCATCGCCGATTTCCGGTAAAGGATAGCCACCGAAACTTCCTTAATTTGGTCAAAAAAATAATCAATTTCTTCAACAATTCATTCCGTGCAAGCAAAACCCAAATCAAGAACTTGTTAAAGAACCCAAAAGGGAAGAAGACAAAAAAAGAAATTTGTAAAAATGGATTTCTGGCCGGAATTTCTCGCTAAAAGTTGGGGAAAAGAGTTCGTCGCCGGCGGAATCGGCGGCGTCGCCGGCATCGTCTCCGGCTACCCACTCGACACCCTTCGCATCCGTCAACAAAGCTCCACCGCCGGCTCCGCCCTCACCGTCCTACGTGGCATCATGTCCAACGGCGGCCCCGCCGCCCTCTACCGCGGAATGGCCGCTCCACTCGCCTCCGTCACATTTCAGGTCAAAATCTGTTCATCTATTTCAAAATCCCCAATCATAATTCCAAAACATACCCAACATTCAAACACTCACAATAAACAAAACCCATATCTTAATTTCTCATAATTCGTTACTTTTCTTTGATTTTTTTGCAGAACGCCATTGTTTTCCAAACGAACGCCGTTCTCTGCAGAGCATTCGACCCGGCGGTGAGCGAAACCCGACCGCCGTCGTACAAGGCGGTGGCATTAGGCGGATTCGGCACCGGAGCATTACAGAGCTTAATTCTAACACCCGTCGAACTCGTCAAAATCCGTCTCCAACTCCAAGAATCACCCAAATCCCCAAATTCAAGCCCGGGTTCGAATCGGGTCGGGCCGATGCGGGTCGCGAAGAACATTTACAAATCCGAAGGATACAGAGGATTATACAGGGGATTAACAATCACAATGCTCAGAGACGCTCCATCACACTGTTTTTACTTCTTAACATACGAATTCATGAGAGAAAAGCTTCATCCCGGCTGTAGAAATTCCGGCCAAGAATCGTTGAAAACGATGCTCGTCTCCGGCGGCCTCGCAGGCGTTGCTAGCTGGGTTTGTTGTTACCCGTTGGATGTTGTGAAAACCCGGCTTCAAGCTCAGTCAAAAATCTCGTTCCAAAAGTATAATGGGATTATGGATTGTTTTCAAAAATCCGTTAAGGAAGAAGGGTATAGCGTTTTGTGGCGTGGATTGGGAACCGCCGTTGCTAGAGCTTTTGTTGTTAATGGCGCCATTTTTACTGCTTATGAACTCAGCTTGAGATGTCTGTTCAATAATGGCGGATTTCATACTGAAAATATAATTTGAGAGATGAAATTGGACGAAAAGAGAAGAGGGGATTTTTTTTTCTCTTTTCCGCCATTTTTTTTATTTCATCTGCTGATTTATGAGTGGATGAAGAACTTTTTGTGACTCCATGGATTGGAGTTGCAGAAGAAAATTGATGATGATGATGAAAAAATTATGGGTTTTTTTTAAGGATATTATTTTTTGTACAGGATTTTGGTGTTCTTGTATGCAGAGCAAAGGGAGAACTTGATCTAGAAATTTCTGTTTTTCTTTGTTTTGTTTTGTTTTTGTTTTTGATTTTCGGTTGAATAATATGGAATTTGTGTAATAAGGCAGTAGAAAGCTTGACTCTACAATGGAAGAGTTTGAGTTTGTTTCTTTTGTACAAACAATTTATGATATTGGAACTTATGTCAATTATGATTAAGTTCAATTTACTTTATTTTCTTTGTATATGCTGATTATTATTATCATTTAAAAAAAATATATAGTATTTGCATATTATTTTATTCTAATATGCAATATGTTTCGTTTTCAAAAAATTTTTTTAAAAAATGCGATATGTTACTCGGTAAAACATATGATTTACTGCTTCAATAAATTCATGATTCTCTAAGACCCTTTTATCTAGCTTTTTTTAAAAAAAGACCCTTTTATTTATTAAATCTAATTTATAGTAATTATTTTATTTAATTAAACAAACTTATATCATTTTTAAAATATTGATGATAAATGTTGACTTGCAATCACAAATTTGGTATTAATAAAAGTCAAAATATAACCGATTTTCAAATTTCAATGACAACAAATGTAAGTTGAAATAATTATAAATGAGATCACTTTTTAAAAAAATTAATAAATATAGTTATGGGTATGGTTTAATATTATCATTTTTTTTAATAATAATGTATTAATTAGTATTTATAATATAGTATTACGATGATAATTATAGATACAAATACTTTAAAATTTATCTACTTTTGTAATTATTTTGTGAGAAGAATCTAATACATTTTTTTTAATTCAACAATAATTTCGGATATAGATACTCAAACCTATGATCTTTTGATTATTAGGTCTTACAAAATGTTATTAGAGCTCTACGGGGGTGTTTGTTTGACATATTTAGTAAGATTTAGATTAAGAAGTGAAAAATTGAGAGTTGTGCTAAAAACTTGTTTGGATGTATTTTTTGTGTAGAAGAGTTAGAGTTAAAATCTTGTTTGGACGTAGATTTAAAATGAGTAATTATTTTTAGTAGTTAAAAAACAAATAATTAAAAATAAATAGTTAAAAATTAGTCATTTTGATTGATTTGAAAGGATCATATATGATATAATATCACTAAAAATCTACTCTTTTTTTTCCTTTTCTTTTAGAGGTGACTTATTTAACTGTCTTTCTATTTTAAAACAAATAAATTAAATACAAATAATCGGTTGAGCCATTTTTTTCGATTTGCATTCTTTAGCAAAATTAATTGATGAGAATAAAAAACAGTACATTTTTAAGTTTTCTCCAAAAATAAATTAGAGAAATTTCTTTAATCTATTCCGTATCTGTAGTAGTCGAATTATTTATACACCAATAATTAAATTTTATAACAAAATTGAATGTCCAACTAAGAGATCTGAATATTTGTTCTCTTTGTTTATAATATATACTTACCAAGTTGAACAAATTATAAGGATGATGGCCTTTAATATATTTATATGATATCATTCACTTTAACACATATTTCTAATATCGAATGGGTCGGTGACGCCGTTAGTTGTGTTAATTCATTTCAACTCTACGATCACGGGTTTGTTGAATTTATAAAAGATTTAGAAATAAGTATTTATTAACTACCTCTTAAAAAACTACAGTCAAACGAGCTACTATAACTACTCAAATAATTTTTCATTTCTAACTTCTCATTTTTAATGATTATTTATAGTTGTTCATTTTTAACTATTAAAAAAAACTTAACTTTAGTCACTTATTGATCAATTAACACTCAAACAAGCCATTGTCAAATAACTCTTTAAAAAAAATTACATCTAAACGAGTTTTCGGCTACAACTCCTTTATTTGTAACCAAAAAGAATTTTTCAAACTAATTTTTCATCTAAAACTTCATCTAAACACCTCCAAGTTCTCTAACGTGATTGGCTTTTAATTTCTAAAATGTTTATCAATAAAAATAATTATCATAAATTTATATACGACATTTTTCCTTATATAACATGAAACTTTGTTTCTATAATAATTGCCAGGTATGAAATCAAAGTTAAATTTTATTTTATTTATTGAATTTCATACCATTTAAAGAATAATGCATACACATAATATGAAAGAGAATGCATGAAAGTTGGTGACTATTAATTTACTCCTTACTTTATTAAGAATCACCTTTCAAATCAAATTCTTACTCCCTTTATAAAGTTAGTTTTAATTGGTAAAGAAAAAAAAGAGAAAAGAGATTAATTGGTAAAGAGTCATATACAATTCTTACTATCTTAGAAAGAGTAATTTTCTACCACGAATTCATCACCCGAGATAGTCAAGAATTCCTACAATTAAATGCAACCTTTTTCATCATTTGCAATTCTTTTATATTTTTTAATTTAAAAAAAAAAAAAACTTTTACTATCTTTATCCGTTAGCACAAAAGTAGTCATGATATTTTGAAACTATTTCTTTATCCATATTCAATTTCCAAGAGCCCCTAATTAACATGATCGTTGGGCTTGAAAATAGAGGAGGAAGCACGAACACTTAAAAAGGACAAAAAAAAAAAAAAAAACAAATATAAACTTGAAGAGTTTTTTTTTTTATTTTTTTTTTTATATAGAATGTTTAAAGACTTAGTTATCATACTAATCAAACTTAAAAGTTATTTATTGTTTGAAAATCCAGTTAGTTCAACATTATGATCACGATTTCAATCTAAAAAATCGGTATTTAGTTCTCATTTATTTGAAAGTAGTAATACTTAGGGTTTGTGGTCTCCCTCTCCTAACTCGTACTCAAAAAATAAAAATAAAAGCGATGTTGTATCGATGATATATGTTTGATTAATAATAATTTAAAATGACTGAATAGGTTTTTGGCTAGTTTTTTTCGCTTTTATAAGGCCATCAATTATAAAAATTGGGGTAAAATTAGAAATGTTCATTTTTCTAGCGGAAAACGAAGAGAAAAAATTATGTGTGGGAAAACGAGGACGGGAAATGCATTCCCCATCCCCGTTTTCCCGATCCCCGCCCCATTTACATATTTTTTTTTTTAAATTTATTAAAAAAATTTTATCTCATTTAATTACTTTACTTTTTAGATAAAATTAATATTTTTTAGTAAAATTATATATTCAAATGGACATTTTTTTTCTTGATAGGTAAGAATATAATTGCAATTTATAAATATTTTATAATAAAATTTGATTATTTAAGATTATAATTCAAAAAATAGAAATAAAAAAAAGAAAAAAAAAATTGAACGGGAAAAATTTCCCGCTGAAACCCGATCCCCTCGAAAAAATGTTAGTATACAAATGTCATTTTGGTCCCTAAACTTTGACAATTTTTCTTTTTTGATTCTTAATTTTTCAAAAGTTTAATTTTAGTGTATGAACTTTGAGATTGTTCTATATTAATTACTAACTTTCAAAAGTTCAATTTTAGTATACAAATGTTGAGGTTTGTTTCAATCTCAAGACTTTCATTAAGTGTTAAATTGGTCCTTGGATTTTTTTTTTAATTATTATTATTTTTTTTTACAAAATTGCCATATTCCTTTATACATTTTAGAAATACAAGATTTTTTCTTTTTTTTTTGAGAAATACAAGATTTTGACTCTAACTCCTTTACACAAAAATTACATCGAAACAAATTTTTGTAACTTTCAATTTTTAACTACTCAATATAACTCTTCAATATAACTTCTTAACTTAAATATGTCAAACAAACACTTCCTTAAGCTCTTTTTTTTCTTTTTTTTCTTTTTTAATGAAATCCAAATACACAATACAGTAAAACCTTTAAACCAATACTCGCACCTAAATATAAATAAATAAATATATATATATATATATATATATATATATTTATAATCTTCTAAATTAGAACCTTGAATAAAATAAATATATGTTTAGATTATTTTTTAACAAATGAAATAAAGTTAATACATTATTATATACATATATTTTATTCTATAAAAATATTTTTTAACTAAACAAATATTAATTAAAAATAAATTTTGAAGCGTTTATATACATATGTTTACATTCATATGTACTAAAATAAAATAAAAATAAATAAATAAAAAATCTTAACATCAATATGTTGTGATATTTTGGAGATTAAAGAGCTTTTGAAGAACAACCCGTATGAATAAAATTAAAGAAATTAAGATGTAGAAATAAAATAAATTGTGAAAAAAAGCATTTTCATATAGAAAAATTTAATAGTTACTTTTTTTTTTATTCCAATGTAAAAACATCTTAATTATATAATAAATTATATAATTAAGAGAAAAATGTAGTAAACATTTTTTGATGGGTTCTTGCTCCTCAATAATAAAAATATCGATAAGTTTAATCCCAAATTTCTTTTAACATCAACTAATGTAGTGTTGACTATTTGATACTCGTCTTTAATATTGAGATTAATAATTAAAAGGTTGGTTCGAAAGATATCTCAGATCTTTTTAGAAGTTCCTAACTTTACATTTCTTATTCTTTTGTTTGGTCTTGGTCTAAGTTGTGGACCAATGTCAAAATTTTTGTAGGATTTTCTTGTTCTTCATTTTTTATTTTCTTTTGTTGGGAGTTTCTGTGTTGTAAGATTTTAGATATTATCTAATGAAGTTAAGTACCTAAAAAACAATAGTAATAGTTAAAAGAAAAAATGGTGAAAAAACCTTTTACACCTTTCGTTTGAATTCTAAACCTTTTAAGTTTTTAAACATTAATTATTGAAACGGTAATTATAGTCGACTTTATTACTTCAATTAAATACGAATTTTTATACAAATGAAAAAGAATAACTTATGTCCCTTACAATTTTTTATTATTAATAATTAAATTGTTGTGCTTTGAAGATAGACCATTTCTTCTAAAAAAAAACTCAGAGAATGTTGCACAAAATGCATATTGATTCGAACTATCCATAAAATTCTAAAATAATAATGTCCTTTATTTGTTTCTCGTTTTCTATATATATCTATGTAGTAAATAATATTCTTTAATATAATAGATTGTAGGTTTAATGAATTAAAAAATCTCAACATGAAGCTTGTCAATTTATAAGCAACTGAAAAATGTCTAAATTCCCAACTAAGTTCAAGTTTTCGTACTAAATTATTAGATATTGATATCTCATCTTCATATATTAATGTTACAATTCTATCAAGATTAAAAAAACTCAAACAAACTTTTAAAAAATCAATCTCAAAATAGTTAGAATTATGAAATTATCATTTAGATAAAATAGTTAAAATTTAATACTCTAAATAAGATTGTAGATTGTGATTGAATGAGAAATACAAATATATTAATGTACTACAAATAAACTTTGAATATGATCATATTATATATAAATTTTGACAACAATTATCATTACTAATATTATAAAAGAAGGCACGTATGAAATCGTATGTATGAATTTAACTTTAAAACATACATTCATTTAGATGGAAGTGTACATTATCCTCAAGCTTTCTTGTTTGCATGTACCTTCATATGACATTGTTACATCATCAATCTTCTTTTTTTTTTGCACATCCTCAAATCTATTTTTAAACTACCAAATAATCAAACTTGTAAGAATTAAAAAAAAAAAAAAGAAAAAAAAAGATTAAAGTAAGTCATCCAACAAAAAGTTGAAAAAAAGTAATCAACAAAGAAAACCAAATAAAGAAGTAATCAACAAAGAAAACCAAACAAAACCACAAAAAAAAAAAAGATAAACACAATTATGTAAAGTTAGACATATAAGAGATAAGGAAACTCAATTGTGTACCAATATTGTGTACAAAACCCTATAATATACATATAGTTGAGAGGTGAGAAGTTACCAAACCCTTAAAATGCAAATATTAAATAAATTTTGAAACTTCAATTATAAAGTAATGGGGTCAAAACTTTTCAAATTCTTATCATGGTATTAAATGTAATAAAATTATTTAAAACAAAGTTCAAAGGAAGTTAAATATTCAAATAATGTATTACATATTTTCAAATTCTCAAAGAAGTATTTAAATGCAATAGAAGTTTTATTTTATTTTTTTATAAAAAAAAACACAAATTTAAAGAAGGTTACATAATAAATAATAAAAGATACCTAGGTGGGATTTTGTTGGTATTTTTTTTTTCTTTCAATTGTAATAAAAGATACGTGGGCCTTTTTTTTTTTTTTTTTTTTTGAGACAATCACATATATAATGTGGTTTAAGGGCAAAATCGTTAAAAAATAATTCTCCTCTTAAACCACACTTTAAGGTAGTAAGATGTTTACATTTTGTGTTTAATTGTATTAAAATTATTAACATTATCAAACTAATTTGATTAATATTAAACTTCATATTTACAATAGACTAAAATGGAACAAATCTAAAAATTGAGAAATTAAAATTGAACTTTAACCAAAATATAACAAAAACAATAAGAAAGAAAAAAAAAATCATCTTTACTTGTTCATGTATAGGTGACACTTACATTTTACCTATGTGACACTATTTGGTTCACACAATTTTTTAATAAACAAAATAATATTCAAAGAATAAAAAAAAGAAGAAATTATGTAAGTTACGATCGCCCATGCCCCGTCTTACAACATCGAACAACCGTTGTCCCACCTCCGATAACACCAATGATCGTGTAAGCCACGCAATCTGACCCCCTTAATCACGCGTCCCTCCTCGCAATGCCAACCAGCTAACAAGCCCAGCGTCGCTTCAAGTGTTTGCCAGCCACAAGTCGTGCCCTTCAGCACAGTCGTAGCGACCGCTATGTGGTGTCGCTCCGTTTGCGTGTTGAGTCCCATTTCTCGAGGTTTTTGGCTAATTTCTGCTTCCTACGAGCTTTTTGTTGGTTTAGTTGATATATATTTGAGCTTTGATTAGTTGTAATTTGTTAGCTTGTGCACTTTTAGGTCGTTAGACTTACATGGAGTTTGAGCGAGCTGTTGTTTATGTATTATTTTCAAGTAAGGACTTTTTATCTTGGATTGTGTAGACCCAATGCATGTTTTTGATATTATAAGTACTCTATGTCTGTGAAATTTGTTGTTGATCTGACGCGTTATTGATAGTTGTATCATGCATTGTAAACTCATTTTTTGAATAATGAGCATGTTGGTTGTTGGTGTGGACTGGATTTGTATTGTTATGTTGTTCTCTTGTATAGGCCACAAGGGTTGCGAAGCTGTCGCCTCCAGTTGGAGATGCGAAGGTTCTGTTGCCTCTAGTTAGGGATATGATGGATCATGCAACCTTTGAGCTTAGGATGTGACGGTTATGCCGCCTTTAGTCAGCGATGCGAGGGGGTCGTATGTCGCCTCTAATGTTTCTGCATGATATACCAACCCTAGACCTGCTTGAGCTGATAGCTCATGGTTCGATCATGTAACATATCTCATGACCTAGTTGTTGGAATTTGTTGTGATTGCTTTGATGGCTAGTGCTTGTGTTGTTGGATAAAGTTAATTGTTATGTGTATATTGTATCCTAATTAGGGGTTCTTATTGAATACCTTTGTACTCACCCTTATTTGTGGTGTATCTCTCCCGTTAATCTTGACTTATATCGAGTTGACTTAGCTACATGGAGTTGTTAGGGTCATGGGAGAGTCCACTGCATTGTCTCTATTTATTTATTCAAGCATTTACTTGGGCATCAACCATTGGAAATTAGATGATTTTCAATAAATTCATTCATTTTTTTTTAAACTCTAGCCAAAAGTTTGTTATTGTTTAAATCGATTAAACTAGTATCTACTCATTTAATAAATAATCTAAATTTAAGTAATTGTATTTATGATTATAACTATGATCAACATGTATGCTAAGATTAGAATCCATGTCTAAGATCGTTTAGAATGTCAGTAAGTGTGGAACCAAATGATACCATATAGATAAAATATAGGTGTCAACTACACATAAACAAGTCGTGAATGCTCCGCGTTTGATAACCATTTTATTTCTACCTTTTTGTTTTAAAATTTAAACCTACAACAACTATCTTACTATATGCTTTTTTTTACTTGGACATCTACATCTTACCTATACTTTTAAAAACCAAACCAAAATTTAGAAGAAAAAAAAAAAGTAGCTTTCCAAAAATTTGTTTTTGTTTTTTAAATTTAGTTAGCATTCACCTATTCTCTTAATAAAAGTTAAAATACATTGTAATAAAGATGAAACAAATCGTATGAAATTTGAATTAAAATAAATTTAAATTTTAAAAATTAAAAACAAAGAAACAAATTATTATCAAACCCGACTGAAGTTTTCTAAAAAAAATGCAAAATATTTCTCAAAAAAGAATAAAGGGAAAAAAGTGGCCACCAAGATCTACTTACTACGGTCGGTCAATTGTTGAATTCTGACCGTTGGATGTTAGCGTTCCATGCACCCATCGTCCTGCCCAGAAAACAAACAGTGGGACCCATATAAAGACACGTGGCTCTAATGAAGGGTTGTCCCCACTGCACCTGCACGGTTGAACACCAAAATCACCGCGGTCGGTTGCCATGTATTTCAGACTCCATGCCACGTGTTTTCTAAGCCATGGAAATGCTATTTTTCGTTGCCTTCTGTTGAATTTTTTGTGTTGGTCTTATGGCCTTTCAAGTCTCAAACATTGTTTAGCGGATAGTTTATTATCTTAATTTGTGATGCTATAGTAGGTTGATCATCACATGGGTTAATTTATTATTGGTGTTAGTCCGATTTAACATTATGATTATTGTTGATGCCGAAATTTGGTCTTCGAGATCAACGGTGAATTTGTATTCGATCGGGGACGAATTACCAGCAAAACAAACAAGAACTGGACACCGGTGTGGTGTGAGCCACGCCGCCTCCAATGCCTAAGTCAGTCGAGATTGAAAGAGGTGGGTAGGTGAGTCAAGTTTAGGGTTTCGAATTAGCTTACCACTTGAC
>JBBMKA010000018.1:7188639-7223451 GCA_037833695.1 Sechiopsis laciniata
AAATAGAGAATTGAGGGAAGTGAAACGTACAAGGCAAATGGAACTTGGATGGTGCTTGAAAATGGCGAAGGAGCCCTGTGGAATTGAAGATAGAGAACGAAAATGGAGAAAAAAAGAGCCCTGTGGAATTGAAGAAAGAGAAAACGAAAATGGGAAAAAAGTACTTGGATTTGAACAGTATTTACTGTTCAAAATCCGAGTTTAATTAATCCTACTCCCATCTTTATGTAATCCGCCCAACAAACAAAGATTTGGGTTGTTAACTTAATCCGGATTAAGTTAACACCCGCACCAAACACGCCCTAAATCTATAACTTATTTTAATTTTTAGGTATAAACTTATATTTATAATTAGGTTAAAACAACCCTTTTTAGTTTTTTTTTTTTATTTTTTTTTAATGCTGACACTTGAAAATAGCAATGCCAGGTGTCCAATGCTGTTTCACCTCTTTCTTTCCTGTTTGGGTCACCCATTATAATAATTAATTTAAAGCTCAATTCTCTTTTGATTTATACATGTTATTTGAGAGTCCGCAGCCAATAGTTTAATTATTATTTTTTATTTATACCAAGTCGAACGAGGTTCGTAGTTCTCGCCTGGTCACTTACGTGGGCTAAGCTTACGTACAACCCGTATAAGTGGATATGCACGTTCCTGGGCTGAACATTAGTCCGTACTCACGCATCCACCTACACGGGCCAGACTCACGTTCGGCCCACAATTGCACACACGCACGACGGTCGGCCGCGTATCCAAACCCTCTTTCGGGGTTTGGGTATGCGGCCTTGGCCCTTTTTTGCTTCGTATTGGGCCTTTCCGGGCACATTTTCGAGCTTATCTGGGCTTGTCTTTGGGCTGATCGCCAGTGGGTCAAGAACCCAGGGCGAAAATCCTCCTACAACAGCAATAGTTTAAATTTATATGAATTCAATAGTTCATGATAGGTAGCGTGATGGTTTCATTATTTAGGATAATCTAGCACTGTTACCTTTTTGTAGGGTTTGCGGTTCACTAAAAAGAGGGTAATTAATTTAATGTTTAATTGCCTTTGATTTATACATATTATTTGAGAGTCGGCAGCCAATAGTTTTAAAGTGTAATTATGACTATGGATACAAATATTTTAAAATTTCAATACATTTGTATTTATTTTGTGAATATAGTCCATCCTCCACAATTGCCCATAATTTTATCTTTTTTTTTTTTATAATTCTTATAGAAAATTACATTGAAATTGAGATTTAATGTTAATGATAATATCATATCATACTTCATACTTTCTTAAGATGTGGCTTAAGGGGAGAATTATATTTAGATGATTTTACTCTTTAACCAAATTTTAAATTACAAATTACGCCATTAAATACTTATAAATCAATTTAAAATGCACTTAATATCATTTTTAGTCTTTGTAATTACTTTTACCTTTTTAAGCCTTTTTTTGTAACTCTTTTTATAATGCTTGTAAATTTGTAATTAATATGCAGAATTATAATGCTTTCAATGAGCTTTTAACTTGCTATAATATTTACTACCTTTGCTTATAAATTAATTTTAATTATAAATAAAACTAAAGCATCTTACTTTTTTTAGGTCTTAACTTTTTGTCTACCCATAAATGTGTAATTGATATGTAGAATTTATAATGCTTTTAATAGGAGTTTTTTTATTTGATAAAATATTTAAGATTTTGGTTTTTTTTAATCATACTTAATCATATATACATATATGGAAGGTAATACTTAATTATATTTTAATTACTTAGAATTTGAAAAGTTTTGTAACTTTTCATATTTAATGACTTAGAGTTTCAAAAGTGTAATTTTTCATCATCTTCAACTATACACCATTTTTTTCATTATCAACTTCAATTTCCTTTTAAGTTGTTACATATTAAATATGAATTGCGATAACTCGAAAGAAAAGTAGAGTCATATAGTTCTTTGCAAAGGTGGTAGACGATTGGATAGATTCGTCATGGAAAAAGATTTCGCTAATAGCTTTTACATGCATCCTTTAATTGGAAGTCAAATGGAAACTTCAACACATTTTTACTTGACTTTTATTTTATTTTATTTTATTTCCATGTTTTTGAACTTCCAAGTAATGAGAAAAATCAATTTTTTTTTTTATTTCTTTATCTACTTTAATTATTATTTTGTTCCCATTTTAAATAGTTTCAATCATAAAAATACTTTTAAGATGTGACCAGATATATTTCTTTTCTACTCAAATTCATATCTTCAATTGTAGGTTTGATGAGTTATATAATATTCTTTATTTTATCATTATCGAGTGAAATACAAATTTATGTTGAGCAATCGTGTATTGCAATGTGTACCCCTATTTCATCATGTTTTTAATTATTATATAATGATTATTATATTCTTTGGTTCAAAATATTTGTATTTATTTTTCATAATCATTTAAATTAAGTTAATTTTCGCAAATATTTAGAATGATTATAATATACTTTGTGAAAATGAGAGAACAACAAAATTCATACTAAAACAACTCACGAGTAAAAATTAATACTAAATGTATATGTGTTTCAAATTTTTTTGAAGCAAGAACATTAAGTAATTTAAAATATATTTACTATTACAATAATGTGGAACAACTTATATCTATACTTTCTACTTATATTCATATCTTCAATTATATGTTTGATGAGTTATATAGTACTCTTCATGTTATCATTATCGAGTGAAATACAAATTTATGTTGTGGAATCGTGTATTATAATGTCTACCTCTATTTCGTCATATTTTTTTATTATTATATGATGATTATTATTGGTTCAAAATATTTGTATTTGTTTTTCATCATCATTTAATTTAAGTTTCTCAAATATTTAGAATGGCTATAATATTACTTGAACAGGGACAACGAGAATAATAAAATTTATAAAGATGGAAATAAACTGAGTAAAATTATAACTAAAAAAATAATACTAAATGTTTATGTGCTTCAACTTTTATTTGAAGTATGAACATTAAGTAATTTAAAACATATTTACTATTATAATATTAGTTTAGAGACGAAAACGAGAATACTAAAATTCATAAGATTGAAAATAAAATGAGCAAAAATATCACTCCAAAATTAATACCCAATATTTATGTGGGTCAATTTTATTTTATTTTATTTTATTTTTTGAAGCAATTCATATAAATAATTAACATAATTTCAAAAATATTTATTCAACATTATTAATTTAAATAAATTGCATTTATTAAAAATATAAGTGATAGACATATAAATTTATAAGCATTATAAAGGTGTATACTAAGAGTTTCTAAAAACAACAAATATTAATCTTTACAAATTTAACCGACCAAGATTAAAGTTTAATTATAATAGATAATTTTTGCTTCTTATAAATAAATTCATAAATTTTGTCAAAAAAAAAAAAAAAAAAAAAAACTCATAAATAAGCAGAATTAATTATTTTTATCTTTATGTTAAATGATTGATGTTTGTCTTTTATGCTGAAGATTACTATTTTTTCTTTTAGAATGGAGGATTACTAACATGAGTATAGATTGATAAGTGGTTGATATCTATTTTTTTTTCTTCATTATATAAAAGATTTAAAAACTTTATCTCTACTTTAGTTGCACTAAAAAGATCCTAAAAGTCTAATGAAATTTATGAGTTGTTGTACAAATTTATGTATACTTACAAAAGATCATGTCAAAAAGGATTTTTTTTTTCCCTTTTCTTATTTGATTTTGTATCTTTTATTGGTTGGGATATTACAATTTATAATTATGATATTTTAATTACTTTCATTTTCAATTTTAATTATAATTGGACACATAGCAAAATATATATAAATATATAAATATCCTTATTATTTTAACAAATAAATATTAAATTACGAATTTTTCACGGGCAGGTTCAAATTTTCTAGTATCAATAAAATATGGTAATGAATATTTCATTTTTTTTAATAAAAATTATTAAAACTGAAAACAATTTAATGTTGTATAAAAAAAAATATTTTTCACTTGCATAAATATAGTGTAAATTTAGTTATTATGATTTATGAAAGAATTTAATGTAGGATGATTATAAAAGTTAAAATTTAATTCTCATAAAAATTAAAATTTAGTTGTGATGATTTAATAAAGTTGAAAAAAAAAAAAATTATGTTAATTGGTGATTATTGGTGAATTAAGTATATGAAAGTTAATTTTCAAAAAGTGACATAGTAGTTGAAGACTTGGAGGCATGCTCTCCTTTTCGAGACTAAGTTGTGATATTATTTCTTCTAACTCTATGGAGATTGACTAATTAATTACTTCATTCCACTTCCTCATATAATAAGAAATTTGTTATAAACTTCTTTTTATAAATAAAATATTATAATATCTCTATTTTAATTATAGTATCTTTGTAAAAAATATTTTATATATAACATATATTTTAAGTTTAAGTTGATTGAAACTTATTAATTTCAAATCAATTAAGTTTGATTGAATCAATTTTAGTTTTTCTTTTTTACATTTATAGATTTCCTCCCTTTTTTTACAACCCATAAAAAACAGCCTAAATAACACATTTCACATTAAAAAAGAAATCATTATTTCAAATAATAAATACTACTTTTTAGATTTGACCAAAAGTATTATAGTTTAACAAATAATAGATACTCAACACCAAATACCAAACTTACCCATAAACAAAGGATAATTTTCTTACTTATTAATCGGCAAAATATTTTAATTAAACTGAAACAGACTCATGTTAAAATCGTAAATTCTTCGCGGCCGATATGCGCCACGTGGCCCTCTTTTCTTCTTCCTTTTCCTCCCTATATATACACATTAGACGACTCCCAAATAACCCAAAATTTAGGATTCATAATTCTCATCACCCAATCTCATGGACGCATCAGAAAAACGCAAATCAAAACCAGATTTCATGGATCGAATCCAAAATAACCCAAAATTAGGGTTCATGTACGCATCAGCAGAACGCAATTCAAAACCAGAAGATCTGATGGATGGAATCCCAAATAACCCAAAGTTAGGGTTCATGTACGCACCAGAAGAACGCAATTCAAAACCAGAAGATCTGATGGATGGAATCCCAAATAACCCAAAATTAGGGTTCATGTACGCACCAGAAGAACGCACTAATTCAAAAGCAGGTGTGATGGATCGAATCGTGCCTCCCCGAACCCTCCCTCCCGATTTCATTCGCGAAGCCATCGCCAAGGCCGCCAAGGCCAGGGCCTCTGCCCTTGACGACGACTACGACGACGATGCCTACTGGTGCAATTTGGAGAAGGTACTGCATTTGCCGGAGATTAGTCTAGATGGGGGAAGATGGGGGAGGAGGAGAGGGAAGGGCTGTTTGGTGTTTTCAGGATTGGAGATTGAAATGGAACGAGCAGCTGCCGAGAGGAGGGGGAGGAGGAAGAAGAGCGCTGGTAAGGACAAACCTATTTTAGCCGAAGGTTTTGCTTGAGGTTCTCAACTGTTCGATTCAGGGCTCTGGAATTCTTGGATTCAAATTTTAATGGAGTTCTTGTTATTCTTTCTCAGATTTTTTTTCCTTTTTTTTTGTTTTGTTTGTTGAATGCTAGGTGTTCATCTTTGTGAATATGCACGAGATCTTGATTTTTTTCCCTAATGATTTTGTTTACCAGTTATTTTGATTTTGATTTTGAGAAACCTATTTTAGCCAAAGGCTTTGCTTGCGGTTCTCAAGTGTTCGATTTAGCGCTGTGGAATTTTTGGCTGTGAATTTTAATGGAATTCTTGTTATTCATTGTTCATAACTTTGAATTTCAGAGTTTTTCTTTTGAATTTGGGTGTTCTTCATGAATATACATGAAAGATTTTTATTTTGATTTTTTCTATTTTTTTTCTTAATCAGAGATCTTGATTTTTTTTTTCCTAATGGTTTTTTATATTCCAATTATTTATTCAGTGGTAAATTTTAAGTTTGTTAAAAAAAGGGTAAATTTTAAGTTTGGTATGGTACGAGACTTTTAAAAATTACAATCTTTTATCGTTTTTTAATCTTCTTTAGTCATTTATTATTCTTTTTCAATCTTTAGTTATTTATTATTCTTTTTCAATCTGTAGTTATATATTATTAATATGTCAATAATAATAGATTAAAATAAATTTTAAATTTCTAAATTTAGGATTTCCTTTATAAATTAAAATCTTAATTTTAATTATTAAATTTTAACTTTTTTCCCATTATCCGTATCAAATTTATTATTTTAAATAAAAAGTATCAAATTTATTATTTTAAAAATCAATTTAATCTGATTATGACAGCTTGATATATTGTGATAGTTTGATCTATTTTAATTTATCACGTATGATACTAAAAAAAGCATAATTAGATAGAGTATCCCACTCCTTATTCGAAAAAATCGTTTCCTTTACTTTTATTATTATCATTCAAATAAATAGAAAAGAAAAATTAGGAAATGATAACTGAAGGGAGTAAGGGTTCATTCTATAATCATTGTCCTGTGAATACATCCATAAATTAGTAAAACATTACATTAACGTAATATTGTTTTTCAAAAAAAAAAAAAACGTAATATTGTAATATAAAATATAAATATTATGAACTCCTTCAAGTGTGTGCGCTTCTGCCTCTGTATCTTTGATTGAGACAATCCTAAAAAACTTTCTTAAAATTCTAAATTCGTTGTCAGTTTCATAGTTCGTCCTTGGCAGCAGCTTCCCCTTCAGACTTCAACAGCTTGGAAATATTTTTGGCCAAATCCTTCAAGCTTGCCTTGCTCGAAAGCTTGATCTGAAATTTTTCGATGTCAAATGGGTTTTATTAGATGCATAATTTGATTTCACGTGACATGAAATTGAAACTTTATAAACTTATTCGATATTGTTTACCCATCATAACCCAATTATATGCTTTTTGAAGCTCAAACCAAGAAAACAATGTTCATTAATGTATTTGGGTTGGACCAATTTGTGCACATTTTGACAGAACAACCATCGATCTTCAAAGGGTGAATAATCGTGATCGAGTTGTCTCATTAAATTGATTTAAGTCGATATTAAATTTCCACAACTAAGACTTTATTATTTACGTAGCTTATCCAGTAAATCATGGTGATTTAAAGACTAATAATGACCAATACAAGCACTTATCAGACAAAAATATGAAAGTTTAAACACGAATTTTGTAATTTAATCCCAAATATAAGGAAACGGAAGGATTAAATTAATTACCTGATTTGATTTATCTGCTGCAGGGAAAAATAGAAGAGTTGGATAATCATGTACCTGCAATCACAAACAATTATCAAGTTGTTAGAAATGTGCTTTTTATCTGCTGAAATTCTGGATTAATAATAATAATAATAATAATAGTGAGTGTGATGACTTGTAGTTTAGGATGTTCATTTGCAGAAGCGTCAAATTTGGCAAAAACAATGTTATCAAAATCTTTGAAATGCTTAGCCAATTTCTCCACATTCTTGCTTGTTGTCTCGCAGGTAATGCACCAAGGAGTATGCACCTGTTTTCATAACATTTTAAACACAACACTATCACAATAAGAAGCAACACAAAAGACTCAGCTAAGTTTATATGAACATAAATTAATTTATTCATAAATGATTATTCACCTTGTCGGCTAATCCAAGAAGTTGATTTCTTCTTGTGGTTTATATTTAGTTCTTTCATATCTGTGAATGACTCGACTAGTTTTCACGCACCACAATTACCGTTATCACAATTTATTTGACACCTAGATTTTAGTTGCTGCAGTAACTTGTAAGATATTGAATTTTAGGTTAAAATGTCAGTTTTTATCCCTAAATTTCTTGTTCAATTTTAGTTCTTGAACTTTCAATTGTCTAATAATAATTTTTGGACTTTCAAAAAAGTCAAAATTGGTCCCAAATGTTTAGAGAAGTTTTTCTCTCGCCTAAACAACCCAAGCCAATTTTGAACTTTTTTGAAAGTTTAAGGATTAAAATTAGACATTTGAAAGTCTAGAACCAAAATTGAACAAATTTTGACTTTTAAAAGTTTATAGGTAACAAACTTCAAGGACTAAAATTGAATATTGGGAAGACTAAGTGGAATAAATCTCAAAGTTCAGGGACCAAAATGATATTTTAACATAAATCCTATGCAGGTGGCTGTGAATTCTGTAAGCCCTCTTATTATTTTACCTGACCATTACATGACTTTCTGCTAACTTCTATTTTGAGGTTATTTATAGGAGAGATGGAGCAAAGAAGTTATGAAATAATCCATTACCTTCAAGAAAACATTGTAGGGATTCTTCAAAACCAAGTCATCAAAGGTCTTTCCAACGACTACTTGAATGCTTGCCCCCTCCTTTAACAACATTAACATGATTATCAAAACAGCCATAATCTCAAACTTGAATGTTTGGAAATCAAACTCATCCAACAACCTTATGGGGTCTCAAATGAACTAAATTTATGATGCCAAATAAACTATTAAGGAACTCACATTATTTGGTATTGGCTGCGATCTGAAGTAAGGAGACAGAGTACCATCATAAAGACCTTTGCCGAACTCCTATAAAAATGGAAATTCAAAGAACTATATAAGCTGCCTGATTTCGAATGTTCTGTAGATCGTGAGAGAAAAGTAGAATAGGAGTTTTACTTCTATGTTGCTCGAGGTCGGAGCTGACTCTAACAAAAACTTCGAGCTCATTCCATTATCAAAAGCAGCAACCTAACAGAAAAGTAGCAAATATGAAGTGCATTAGGAGATATAAATTTGGTTAAAATTAAGATTCTCTCCAGTCAATATTTTTTTTGTTGGGATAAGGTTGGCTGAAACAAAATACACGAACCACAGTTTTGTCTGATTCTTCAAGACCGAATAACGACAAGAAGGGCTTTGCGAGATTTTCGTTTGCAATGTCTATGGCGATAAACATCACCTGCATTCGGAGGAAGATAGTATCAACGTTCCATATAAACAATGTGATAACTTATGCATAACTTTGATAACGATTTGATAATTTGTTTACCTTTGACTTGTACTTTCTTGCAACATTCTGAAGGGGCTCAAGAAGGTTCTTGAATTCGTCGTCATCAGCAAAAATGAGAACCTGGAAAGTGATGATAAGTGTCAAAGTTTAAGAACTTATTGACTGCAGTAGATCTAAGATTAGAATTTTGAATACATAGTATCTACTCAACAGGGAGCAATGTCATCAAGGATTTTTCTTATGTCTGTATCTGGAAGCTTGAACCCAAAACTTTGAGAAACTTTCACCAAACATCGAATTACCATTAAAGCCATACCCCCATTTACCACTCAACGGTACATTCATAATACGACCGATAAAGCAGATCATGTTCAAGTAAGATCATTCTCCAAACTAAAGATTTGAGTTAAACTTGAACACTTCAAGATTACATTAAGTGGATAACATTGTCAAAACATCCTAAGAATTCTGCTCATAATGGAAAAGAAAATATTAGGTGAATTTTAGTAGACTCAGTAGAGGCAATTTCATTGGTTTCTGATGTAAGGTACTACAGTCTACACTAAATGAAAGGAAAAAGAAAAAGAAATTGAACTATGAGGTAACTCTTCCTTTCTGTTTTTACTAGGTTTTTGATACATACATCAGGTTTCTTGAATTTCATGGTGATCATTAATATTCAGACCTGTACGTGAAACATTTCTCTTTTGCTTAGCTTTTTATAGAACCAAGGCTTAACAATCTCATACCTCTTTATTCTTACAAAAAAAACTTTATGTTAACATGTGGGTCTGATTATAAGACCAGAAAAAATAGAAACTAACACAATTGCAGATGATAACAAAAAGTTATATTTTCTTCATCGACTTGAGGGTCTTACATGGGAAACCGAAAACTAAAAAAAGGAATTGAGAATGTACAGAATTTAGAAATCTACCTTTTTTTTTTTAATTCAATAATATGTGGAGGTGAGGGATTGGAACTCATGACCAAGGTCATAATTCATGCATCATATTAGCCGAGCTAGGCTCTTGTTGGATAAATTTAGAGATCTACATGAAGGGATGTAAATGTAATTCAAAGAGACAGTGAATATGATAGAAGAGAAATATCAGCAACCTGGGGTTTAACAGGGCTGGAGTAAACTCGGATAGAATTCATTTCCGTCAGTTTGGTGACTAAGGGAAACTTGTTATGCTCCAAAAAATCTAATATTTTTTCCCTTTCAAAAGGTCCTTCTGCAAAATACAAAGAAGTAAGCAAAGGTGGGCTGTCAAAACTAATGATATTAACACCACTTGACTAACACAATCTGATGAGTGTGGAAACTTGGCTAGGCCCTCATGTATACAGAAAAGATATTACATATCAATCCATCGTACCGTATATCGTATATTTTTCCTCCTCATCTTTAACAAGTCCAAGGAAATTGTTTGAGAATTTAATATCAGGGAAGAGGATCTCTGCAGCTTGAATGTTGCTCACTCCAACAAACTGGAATTCATTGTCTTCGGTGGCTGCTTGAAAAAATTCTTCATATGCAGGTCCCTTGAAAAATGAAAACACATTTTTTTGACCAAACCGCTCATGATCAATGCGTATAGAGTAAGTACTATACATTTTCCCAAGGATATGTTTGCAACTAGAAACCTCTAAGACCATCAACTTTATGTCGAGAATGGCACTGATTCTTATCAAATAACCAAGTTGTGAGGATTTGAGAACCCATATTAAATTTCAAATCTGACCACAAAAACTCACAACGTGACATTCAAAGCTATTTTTTGAGATCTAGGTTGTCAGTAGAAAGATTAGGTTCAAAGGCTCAAGATCGTCACCTAAAATGACCCCATTTGGACTACGGGAATGAACCTCATACAACATGATTTGCTATTTTTGTTTTTTTATATCCGTGAGAGTTTAGGCTAGCTTATGCGCACCTCGATTATTCTCGCGGGACATATTGTCTGACCCTACAACATTTGGATGTCAAGAAAATCTGTAGGAAATTAATTCTTAGGTAGGTAACCACCATGGATTGAACCCATGATGGTTGATTTACTATTTTTGTTATTGTTTTTTTATATCTATGAGTGTTTGGACTAGCTTATGCGCACTTTAACTATTCTCATGAGACATATCGACTCACCCTATAACATTTGGATGTCAAGGAAATCTATAGGAAATTAATTCTTAGGTAGGTGATCACCATGTATTGAGCCCATGATAGTTGATTTTCTATTTTTGCTTTTTCTTTTTATATTTATGAGTGTCTGAGCTAGTTTACGTGCACCTCGACTATTTTCACGAGACATACTGTCGCAACCTACAATATTTGGTTCAAGGAAACTTGTAGGGAGTTAATTCCTAGGTAGATGACCACTATAGATTGAGCTCATAACCATTTAGTTTCTTAATTCTTAGATAGGTGGCCACCATGGATTGAGTCCATGGAGGTTGATTTGCTATTTTTGTTCAAAGTTGATTCGTTTATGATATGTAAAACTAAGTGTTCTTTTTGTTTCCTCCAGCTCCTGCCCAATTTTCCTAAACAAAGCATCCAAACGAGATGCACAACAAAATAACAAACCTCAAATTTCTCAAACCGACCGACAACAAACATATGGTGCTTCTTAAGAAATTCTTTAGCTTCGTTCAAAGAGCTTATATTAATAACCGGCACACCAGTCTTTTTCTGGACCCAGATCACAATCTCTTCCCTGAATACATGAAAAAACAACACCAATTCAAACAAATCAAGAGACATCCCAATCATAAAGTAGTCAACAAAGATCAATTCCAATTTGCTATCAATTCAATCTAAGCAGAACAAAAAGCAACTCACGCAGTAAACCCGCCAGAGTAAGGATAAGAAGTGCCATTAACAAACAGAAGCAATGTAGGGAACCCCTTAATTTGCAGGGCAGAGGCCGCTTTCGGATACCGATCGGCATCAAGCTTCGCCATCAAAACAGGGCTTCCCAATTCCTTGAGAAAATTGGCTGCCTCAGCGAATTGGGGCATAAGCTCAGCACTCCTAGCACACCAAGGAGCATAACCCAGAAGCAAAACATACTCATTTTGTTCGATTACTCTCTCATTATTATCATTGCTAAGCTCAAGAACAATCCTCTGTGCTTTACTCAATACCTTCGCCTCTGAGGTCCTCAAACTCTCCCCATCCTGCTGCTGATTTTCCTCTTCCACGTCCAATGCCAGCAATTCCTCCAACCCCTCGAAATCTTCATCGTCGATTTCAACTGGGTCGGTTTCTAATGAGTTAACAATGGCGGAGAATCGGAAAAGCAGGAGAATGGTGAAGGTGAGGAAGATGAATCTGGAAGTGGGGTTTCTTAGAATCATAGTAAAGGGTTTAGAATTGAGGGGTTTGGTTGATTTGAAGAAATGAAGAGATCTGAATGAAGTTGAAATGGATCTGGGGAAGGGGTTATAAGATGTGGCGAAATGGGGTTTTGAGGGTTTTTTTTTTTCTTTCCTTGTTTGCTGTAAAAAAAAAAAAAAAAAAAAGGAGCTGATTGATGAAGAAGATGAAGAGGGGAAAGGCGATTTGGTTGATTTGGGTTTTTGTAAGTGTGAAAATGTGAGTGAGCCATAGATATTAAAAATGTATGTCCTATGGTCAACCAAACTAGAACGTGAGTGGGACTACCATTGCTCCCTTTGCATTAATTAATCCATTTTTTTCAATATATTATAATTTTTTTTCTTAATTCAACATAGCATTCTGACTACCGAATGAGTCAGTGACACAATTAGTTATGTTGTTCGGTATTAATTCATTTCAATTCTATCGTCATAAAAGCAGTTGTACATATGTAGGGTTTGTTGGTCTCTATTCTCAAATTAATTTCTACTTAGATGGTCATTATAGATTGAACTGATCACCTTAAGCAAGACCTTCTTTGATCAATTGAGCTACTCATGATGGTTTTCTAACAACTCATTTTTAATGATTTATTTATAATTATTTAAAATAACTCCTCATTTTTTGAAATAAGGGTAATAAAGGTAACCATGTCTGTCCCTAGGTCAGGCACCAGAGACATCGAAGGAATAATATCATAGATGAGTCTTGAACCTATGACCTTAAAGGGAGCATACCTTCAAAATCAAGTTTTTAACCACTGCGCCACCCTTGGGGACAAATAACTCCTCATTTTTAACCACTCATTTCTAATCATTTATTTTTATCTACTCAAAATAATTCAATTTTAATCACTCATTTATAATCATTCTTTTTTAACTACTCATTTTAAATTGATCCAAACAAACTATTGTCTGTAACTCCTCTACACAAAAAAAAAAAAAAACATATTCAAACAAGTTTCGGGTACACCCCTCAATTTCTAACTTTTCAAACTAACTCTTCATCCAAACACCTCTTATGTGTGTTTGGATTTGATAGAAAAATAAAAACTTGCAAGACTAGTCAAATCTATAAAAATAATTATAAATGTGGTCATTTTCAAAAAAAATTAACAAATATAATCATTGATATTAATGAATATTGAAACATATTGTTTCATGATACTAATATAAATGAGTATCTATAATATAATATTAAAATGTATTGATGATGATGTAAATACTTTAAAATTTGTAAACCTTTATAATTATTTTGTGAGAAAAGGCTATCAAATACAAATTTCCTAAAAAAGATGGTGTAGAAGTATTAATAGTAGTTGAGTAAAATTAACTATTTGTTTGAGAATTGATATTAAGAGTGCTTGTATTGCAAAAAAAAAAAAAAAAAGAAAAGAAAAAGAAAAAAAAAAAAAAAAAAAAATATATATATATATATATATATATATATTAATAGTGGTTGAGTCTTTAAATATTTATGTTAAATATATTGGACAATGGACACAAAGTTAAAAGTTCACAAATTTCTTAAAACACTTAAGTTGTGGGACTTGCTAAACACAACTATGGAAGTTAAATTCAACTTTTAATCTTTTATATTCATGTAATTCTTTTACCAGGTGACTGAAATAATCAGGTGGGTTTGTTTCTATAAATGATGTTTTATTCAATTTTTGTGCAGAACTTTGACTATGGCCATTGGATGGAATGGCAATGGATAGTGGGTTGAATTAGATGGAGATAAACTAAGTCATTTCAAGCAGTTTACAAGTTACTGCATAACTCTTCATTAATAGGCAAATGGTGCTAATGTTTTTATTTTTATTTTTTATGACCAGGGAGTTTCACTCTTCTAATATTCAGGACACCACTGATCCGTCCTTAAATTGCAGCATCGAGATATATTAGAGGAGTGGAAGCACAATTAAGCAATGTCTACAAATTATCGCAAGAAGGTTTCGAATCTGAGACTTCAGGGATAGCATACCCTCAAAGTCCAAGGGTTCTATCGACTGCGCCACCCATCGGGACATTGTGCTCACATTTTTTTTACTGTCTTTGCTTTACTAGCCTTGTTTGGCATAATTCTTAACGAGTTGGGTGAAGAATGTGAAGAAAGCTTTATCACTAGCATGTTAAAAATTTTGTAAGGTCATTTTGTACTCATTTTAGAGGCAATTTCATATACTTCACTTTGGAGACTCTCAGCTTTCTCATCTTCAAAGGGCTTCTTCTCCTTTTCTCTAAGCTAAGACCTTTGTGTTTAGGACTACAAGTCTCTCAAATTTCATATTTTTTGTCATGGAAATAGATGGTAGTTTTTTTAGGGGTGTCCTTCCATTGAATATAGAGTTTTTTTTTTTTTTTTGCATACTTACATGTTTTGATTTTCTACATTGGTTACTTTCAGGCATTTCTACATTGGTTATAAATGTACTATATTGGAGTGAAAAGATACCTTTAAATCCAACATGAAACTATGGCTACTTAAGACCAAAGTAAATCCAAAATGATATGCTTGATATATTGATTTTTTTGTGAGATTTGAAGAAAGTTTGTTTTTTTAATGGAGTTGGACCACTTGTTCAAGTAAAAAGCTTTTAACAAACAAATCCATGCTGAGGAAATATTAATAGGAATGTGTAAGTTTTCTCAATCATCTATCTCAATCTTAAAATGGTAAATTTAATAACCATATATATATATATAAAAAAAAAAGAAAAAAAGAAAAAACAACCAAGCTCAAGTTGGCAAATTGAAGTATGAGATAACAAATTAGTTAGAGACCAGGGAGGCAAACTTAGGCGTCACTAAGATATAATGAAATTGTAACATATTATATAACTGATGTGATGTAGAAAATACACGACAAAGTCCCTTTTTTATTGTCACTTATATCTATGGTTAATTTATTTTCATTCACTATACTACAATTTTTATATTGCAAAACATAGTTGTCTAAAGTATATCCTTAAAATATACCATTTTTTAAGAGAAAATACGTGACACCGAAAAAATAATAAAATAAGATGTTAAAAGATGTAACATCTTGTTAATGGGAGCATGTCTCTTTTCATCCCAATCTTCATTTTATACTAAAATAAAATGCATTTTTTTTTGGTATAGAAGTTTGAACCTACATAGATCTCAAGTAAGATCTTCAATTTTTTCAAAATTTCAAGACATTTTGTCAATTGACCTTCAAATAAGGTCAAAGAGGAAATTACCATCCAATACCAAGTGCCAAACCAAACCAAAACCAAACAAATAGTTAGTTACAACAGAAAAAATGTTTATATAGCAAAACCAGATCCAGAAAAACCAGGAAAACAAGTACAATTTGTACAATGTTGTTAATATAGAACACAAACCATAATTCAAAAAAAAAAAAAAGAAAAAAAATCATAAACCAAGAACTTATTATTGCTATCTCAGATCTGAGCTGTGACTTTTAGAGGAAAAAAAATGGTGGTTATCAAACATGTCTGTCTTCCCCTGTTTTTGAGAACCTTTGACCTTCCTATGAAAAACCACAACCATCCATCCATTTTTTTCGCATATCCAACAAAAATGAAACCAAAATAAAAAAAGTATATATATATGTAGAAATCATAAAACAAACACCAATCACTAAAATTTCCCTTTGTATTACCCAACTCCCATTTCAAAGAGAAGATCAAAAGAAAGAAACCATACTTTAAACCTTTTGTGTTTTTCCAACAACTCTGTCCTTTTCTCTTTCTATGAACTTTGCTTTTTCAGGCCTGTCAAGATTGCTGGTTTGTTTTCTCTCGTTTATTCTGTCAAAAGATTCATCAAAAAGCTGAAGATGGTGCGAGAAATGGAACACGAAGAAGAGAATCACAGGTTCGAATTGTCCGATTTCAACGAGATGCGTGAGAATAATAATAATGATGATGCTACCAACACTTCAAAAGCTTGACTATGAAATTTGCAAATGTTCTTTTTTTCTTAAGATGATTATGATTTGTGCAAATGTTCTTTTTTTTTAAAGATGATTATGATTTGTTTTCCAACAGAAATCAAGGATCCGCTCCTTCAAACGACATGGCTTCGGACAATCCTCCCATGAAACAGGATAAAGCCAACACTGGCAGGGATGAAACTGCAATTAAACAGCGTAAAGATACGCCTCCAACAGGTTCATGTCTGTTCTGTTTTGTGTTTTCGAAAAGTTTGATGATGTTGAGAAAGGAGATCATGGTACAATGTTTTTGAGTTGTGAACACCATTGTTGATTGAGATCATATATGGTTGACCTTCTGATGTTTGTGACATTTTCATGACAACTTGGAAGAAATAAATTTTCTTTTTCCCGCATATCGATGTTGAATATGATCGTTGAAGATTTTAGTTAAAATGAGTTTAAGCCATTTGATGAACTCTTTTCTTTCCCTTTTTTTAAAAATGATTTTCCCTTGTATCGATGTCGAACCACTGATGAAACTTTACTCGAAATGGATTTGAGCCGTTTGGTTGCATAGAAAAAGTCAGCTGAGTTGTTTGCAACTTTGCCGTACGAATTCGAAGGCCATTTTTAGCTTGGTTTGAAATTTTTGTGTTCCTTTTGGATATGATCAGAAATAGAGCAGATGATGGATAGGTTTTCCAAGTTGCTTTTGGGGGAAGATATGTCCGGTGGAGGAAAGGGCGTTTCTTCGGCTTTAGCATTGTCAAATGCAATTACAAATCTTGCAGGTACGTTGTCGATGTATCGATCCTTCAATCACATTGTTGGTCGAATTGTGCATTCACTTTGATGTAGTTCAAAGAAAGCAAGTCTATCATTAGAAACAGATTTCAAAGGCACAATCTAGAGAAGTTTTTTAGAATGTGAAGTGATGATCTTTTTGGTCTTTCTCCTATCATTTTGCAGCTTCTGTTTTTGGGGAACAACGGCGTCTAGAGCCGATAGAACCGGAGCGAAAAGGAAGATGGAGAAAAGAGATTGAGTTGCTTTTGTCAGTAACTGATTACATTGTTGAATTTGTTCCTTCCCAACAGAAATCTAAGGATGGAACAAACATGGAGGCAAAAATTTCTCTCCTTCTCTATTTATGATCTTCAAAACAAAGACAAGCTATAGTGAAACAAAAATGCAATTACAGATCATAATAAGCTTGACATTCTTTGATTTAACAGATCATGGTTACTCGTCAACGCAATGATCTTCACATGAACATCCCGGCACTGCGCAAGCTCGACGCTATGCTGATTGTAGGAAAAGATTACTATTTTTGTTCTACTTTTTTCCTGTTTAATAAGCTTTCATGAAAAATAATACATGAATCTCTCTAATGAGTTTCGCATGATGCATAGGATTGTCTGGATAATTTTAAGGATCAATCCGAGTTCTACTACGTATCGTCGAAAGATGCGAGCGATTCAAATAAAGACAATGCTTCAAAGAGAAATGATGACAAATGGTGGCTACCTACTCCTAAAGTTCCTACAAATGGTTTATCTGAAAACTCAAGGAAATTTATGCAGTATCAAAAGGATTGTGTAAACCAAGTGCTTAAAGCAGCCATGGCCATAAATGCACAAGTTCTATCAGAAATGGAGATCCCTGAAAACTACATTGAGTCATTGCCTAAGGTGAACAAAATTTACCAGAACAAGTACTCAATATCGAGAATGCTCTATCTTTCATTGATTTCGTGATTGAATATCTGTTTGCAGAATGGGAGGGAAAGCCTAGGAGATTCTATCTACAGAAATATAACGGTCGAATTTTTCGACCCGGATCAATTTTTGTCTTCCACGGACTTATCTTCAGAGCACAAGATCCTAGATCTCAAAGATAGAATTGAGGCTTCCATTGTGATATGGAAGAGGAAGATGAACCAGAAAGATGGAAAATCTGCTTGGGGCTCAGCTGTAAGCTTGGAGAAGCGAGAGCTTTTCGAAGAGCGAGCCGAAACAATTTTACTCATCCTCAAACATCGTTTCCCAGGCGCTCCTCAATCAGCATTAGACATCAGCAAAATCCAATACAATGGGGTATGGAACATATTTTTTAGCAAGCACTTTGTCATAAACGTTCTGTTTGCTGCTCACTCTTTTTTATTATGACCGGGAATCAGAGCTTTGCTATCCTATATCTGGGATATCCGCACTCGTCCCAAGACTCGGGTTCGAAAAACAACAAGGGATTTTACAATTAAGCTCACTTGTAGGTCTTGAACTTGAGACCTCCAAAGGAGCATACTTTGGAGGCCCTAAGCCTCAACCAACGAGGCCACCTAGGGGACTCTTTGCTGCACTCTCTAAGGTCACATTCTTTGTAAATTTGGAATAATGCAAGACTGCCTCTTTGAATTTACAGGATGTTGGACAGGCTGTTCTAGAAAGTTACTCTAGAATCCTTGAAAGCTTGGCCTTCACAGTGATGTCAAGGATTGAGGATGTACTCCACGCGGATTATCTTGCTCAAAATCCAACACAAGCGTCGACTAAGAAAGACCCTTCGTGGGATACCCTGGTATCGTCGGGGGCAGATAAGTTTTCGACAGGGGACGAGCCACAAAGTGCTGCAGAAACACCTACTTCAATGACACTATTGGATTTCATGAATTGGGGTCCTGATATTTCTGATAATGAGCCAAAGAAGGAATTTTCAACAGGAAGTTCAGACAACTTAACCACAGATGGTGAAGTGAAGCATGTGCACAAGCTTCAAAACATAGTGACTAATAATAAGTTGGTCTCGTACCTTGAGAACATCGGCGGCACGAAAAGCCCCACATCACGACATTGACTCGAGTACAGATGGGAAGAAGCACAAATAATAAGAACAAAGAGCAAGCATAATATTTTAGAGAAGGGGGAGAGGGCTATAACAGAACACAGTTTAAAGCTCAACCTCCTTTTGGCTGATTTTTTCTTAGAGCTATAATTACTAAATACCCATTCAATTCAATTCATTCTTGTTGTAAATATGAAGGATGATGACAACTAATTTGGTTTTGGAGTATTTTGAATATGATTCTTTTGCAGGTAAAACTTTTAATTACTCTTTTAAAGAAACTGACAAGACAAAATTGTAAAAACACATTCATCACATAATAACAATTGCTCAAATAACACTCCCAAATGTATCTATGAAACATGCTAGTAGGAGAGTTAAGAGAGAAAATTTACATACAAACGAAACCCCGGAAATGAGATGGGTATGAAATCAAATTAGATCTTGCCACGTGGCCCGAGTTTCGGTGGAAGTTGAGGTCCCTTCTTGATTGGAAGAACATCATCTGGGGCAGTAGCACTGAAATAAGCTAGAGTGGCACCACCACCTATTAGCAAGAACTTGAGCAACAATCCTCTCTTGGTGAATGGAGCAGCAAATGTCTCAAAGAATTTGCTCTATAAATGTACAAATACCATATCAAGTTCAATCCAACCAAGCAGCAACAGAGATATCTCACAACTCTAAACCTTTACAACAGGTTAGAAATGGATATATTCTACACATGACACTTAAAAATAATTCCCCTCAAAATCATTATATTTGAATTGAAGTATTTTGTACGTGATAATGGAAAAGTAAAAGAAACATTTATATCCTTTATAAGAAAAATCGTACGGTTCGAAATGGAACATCAAAGTTATTTGCTATCAAGAACTTATAAAAAACTTCATTAAGACTATAATGATTCTTAGGAGAATTACTTGTGAGTATTGCAAAAATCAAAGAACATAAGCTAAGATTACTTCATTTTAAACCTTTCTAATTGAAGTGTTTTATGAGTGTAAATGGAAAAGGAAAAAGAACACTTAAATCCTTCATGAGAAAGAGCCCATAGCGTTTTTGACTTGATACTAAAACCAAACTCTCTTATAATCAAAGGTAAACATCAGAGTAATTTGTCATCAAGCACTTAAAAGAGTGCTTATAATCAAAGCATTTTGCTAAGATTACTTAACTCACCCAAACACAACTTCTAATTTGAAGAATGAATTTCAAGTGCTTAAGAAAATTTGAAGGATAAAAAAAGTATTTTTAAGCTCTTGAAAAATCAATCCAATTTTTTTTTTTGATATTTGTGTGTCCACGCTTGTTACACACTCGACTATTCTAATGAAACATAGCATCTGATCCTACAACATTTAAATTTCAAGTAAACTCGTAGAAAATTAATTAACAGGTACGTGACCATCATAGGCAAACGATAATGGAGACTGGAAGGGGCCATGGTCCCCCCAAAATTTTGAAAATTGTGTATCTCATATGTATAAATAAGTTTACATTAAATTAAACATACATTTTTGTCATAGGATGGCCCCCCAAATTTTTTTTAGTATATTTTTTTTTATAAATAAAACCATTATTATTGTAGTTCCCATATAATTTAGGCCCCCAATTAATATTACCCGTACCATCATGGATTGAACTCATCAACTCTTACTTCACCAAGACCCTCTTAACCAATAAGCCACTCCATGATGGATACAAATTGGTCCACAAGTTCAATTATGATGGATACAAATATCGACAAACAAAGAATAAAAGACCGAGAAGAACAACAAACAAATTTACCTAATTCACTAAGTGTGTGTTAACTACGTCCACGAACAAAATACAAGCTTGATATTAGGTCATTCAAAACGTTTAATAGTTGATTGAAACCATTTGAATAAGTTCAAAAGTAAACAATAAATCTCTTTTGACCCATGTTTCAAATTCATCAAAGCAACAAAATAAATCGCAAACCTGAAGAGAATTGTAAGGTGAAGGAGCATCAGAGCCATACAAATCCCACTGTCCAGTAGTGTTACCCAAATCCTCCAAATCAAAGTAAACACTTTTGTCACCATATTTAGCCACCACAGCACCAGCCCTAAAAACATAGTAAACAAAAACAAAAACCCCAAAAGTTTCATTAAAATTTCCAACCAAAATGAACCAAAAAAAAAAAAAAAACAACAACCAATCATGACAATTGATTTAGGTACTTGAAGTTTTTGGGTCTCAAACTCTGGCCAGAGGGCCTGATGGGCAGCTTGGTTCCGGCGAAGGAGCTTCCGGCAAGGCCCTTAACGGTGACCGGCTGAACGGCGGCTAGTGTTGTTACGGAAGCCATTGTTGCCTTCTTGGTTTGAAAAGGATGGAGTTGTAGGCTTAGAAAGGAAGGGAGGGTTCAAATGGGGTTTTGATTTTGTGATTGGATGTTGTTTTGACACGTGGAGAAATGGGATCTTGGTGGATGATTTGGAGTATCACTTAGGAAGTGCCACGTTGGATGGAGTGGATAAGCCTATCCTTGTTGATATGGGAGAAGATCTTGGTCCTTGATTGTCTATTTCTTTTTTCTTTTTTATGAGTTTTTAGAGAAAGCTAAGAATAGAATAAATGAAAGGTTTATGTTTACCCCCAATTTGAGTAATCTTACACAGGTTTATGGAAATACTTATCTCATTCTTATAATCACATATTTTTACTTTTTTACATTTTTTTTGCTACTTTGACATTTTTCTTTTCATCAATCAAAATCAATTTTTTTTTTAAAAGTAAAAATATAACACCTTAAATACATTTTTTACTATTCTGTCGAGATATACTATATAACTATACGATATTTGAAGGAAATTCGTAAAAAAAAAAAAAAATCATTGTTTAGCATATAATACAAAAACTTTTTACACAAAGAAGAGATAAAAATCTTAACTGAGTGATAGTTGGCGGGATGCCACATCAAGAAATAAAATTCAATAAACTAAATCTAATAACAACAAAAAACTAAAGTTAATCATGAGATGGGATATTAATTACTTTGATTCCTGAAGACCTCTTTAAATGTATCCACACCATAAAGGTTGGTCACAATATAATTAAGGATGAGGGAGACAATGACTTAGTGAAGATATTTGCACCTTGTACAAAGGTTGGAAGATGTTGGACAAGGTTTTTTTTTTTTTTTTTTTTTTAAGATCTCGAACAAAGTAAATATCCAACTCTACGAACTTTGTTTGATAATGGAGTACGTAATTAGTACTGAGATGAACAATGCTAAGGTTTCACTCTTAGACATGCTAAAATAAATATCTAAAAACGTCATTAATAATTAGCTACAACCGAATTAAAAAAATAAATTAGCATACCTGCTACCATTGTTTTAGTTAACTGAAGATGAAAGCCAATGCACACCTTAAACTGCAACAACCACCACAAACACCGACAATGAAGTTCTTGATTTTTCTACTCCATCACTCTTTCTAACTCAAATGATCCATTTTTTCTTAATGAAAGAGTAGGCATAGGAATAAAAAATTTAAGAAGAAAAGACTGAAAAATTCTCTGTAATGTGTTCCATATATTCAGAGGCGGTTATCTTTACTATTAAGAGAATAACGTTAAATGAATAAAACAAATAGGTGGATGGTTACTAAATGATGTGTTGTTAGCATGAGATCGTGGATCACAAAATATAGACAAATAATTAATAAATGGAAAATTAAATACGACATTATAATTTCCAACATTCACACCATAAAATTGGAGTAGAATGGGATAAGACGTCTAATAATTCTTATTGCAAGGACTGAATCCATATGACTTTAGGTGGCAGTGCTAGCTAGGAAATATAAATTTGACCTCTGAGTTGGAACTAAATGTATTATTTATTGGCTCCTTATGTTGATATATGTGAATGCTTGTAAGTGCAAACTAGTATGAATATGAAATTCAGGTTCAAATTTAAGTATACATTTTATATATTGAAGAATTTTTTTGACTGCTTGTCTGTGCATTGTTATAGGTAGCATGTATAAATCCATAGACTTTGTTTGCTGAATAGGTTAACTTGGGATGAGTGAATTTTATATGTGATAAGACTCCCATGATGCTTCTATACAAAGAACTTTTTTTCAAACAAGGATAACCACGTCCGTCCTTAAGTCAGGTACCGAAGACATCGAAGGTGTAAGTTATATACGTTAGTAAATTAATTAAATATGAGTTATTTAATTAATTACTTATTGTAAACATATATACTTAATACAATTAATTAAATATATATTTTTAATTAATTAAGTATTAATTGTTTATTTATTTGTAAATGAATAAACGTACATTTACTTATGGCAACCAAATTTACAAGTCTATAAATAGACTTTGTTTTGGAAGAAGAGAAACACAACACAATTGAGAACATTCTCATACACTCTAAGTGAGTTTTCCATTTGGCATTTGAAAGAGAAAAGGGATTTAGGCTGTGAACAAGATAGTTTAGTTCTTGTGATTATTTTCTATTGACTTTTTTACTTTTCTTGGATTTTTTGTGTGAATTCCGTTGCACACGCTACGAGAGGTAATTTGTTTATCTATATTATTTATTGGTAAAAAACCCAACAAAAGAGTAATACACAGGTCAATCTCAAACCCAAGATTTTGAGGGGAGCACTATACAAAGAACTTGAGATCAGAGTATTACTCTCATTATTGAGAGAATTATATGAGAGTTTATCATAGAAGTTGAGATACTATTAGCATTTAAGAGATCAGCACAATTCAAAAGTTTATGAACGTATTTAGATTGAGATAATACTAAGTTTTTTTTAAGGGAAACATTTGTTCAATTGAAGAACTAAATCATCTACCTCATTAGTAGAAGAATTGAGTATATATTATGATCATCAACATAAATCAATATATAAGTGTGAATATTGTTTTAATTTCTCATAAAAAGTGGGGTATCTACCCTAGAGTTAATGAAGCCTAGGTGAAGCAAAAATGTTTTAAATCCATCCTATAAAGTACGGATAGGCTTATTTCAACCCATAAAATGCATATTTAAGTTTGCACACAACATGAATAGAAAAAGATGGATGCAATTCAATAAAATTTGGATGTTGTTCCATATAAACTTATTTGTTAAACCATAAAGAAAAACATTGTTAAACTCTCCTAAATGAATATATCGATTAAAACCGGTCAGTATCATAATATGCAATCTAATTTAAGAAAAAAGAGTTGTATATGTTTGATTTAAATCGCGTCATGATATATGAACTTTTAGAGATTTCTTACATTATGATTATTGAACTTAAAAAATATATACTTTAAGTCATTAATTTTTTTTTAAAAAATTACTATTAAAGTCACTAATGCTATTACTTTGCTTTCAATTGTTTAATAGACGGATGTTGGGCCATAAAATGTATATACTTATGTTGCAATGTCCACATATATTGTCTGCATTTTTTTTCTTTGAAATCCATATATTGTCTATAGTAGTTAGCTATTTTTTTTTTTTTTTTTTTTTTTTGAGGGAACCAAGTTGAGTTATTAATATGCTAGTTCAATAAATGTATATACATATATATTAGTATGCTATTAATCAATTGTTGTTAATTATGTTATATAGTAAATGAACTCTCATTCATAGATTTCATGATAAACTTCGATCAATAACTTTTAGTAATATGGATTGAAGTTAATTTAAATTCAATTTCAATTTCAAATAATAATTTATATTAGAATTTTTTTTATCAATATAAATGATCAAATTTCAAAAATTGAGATATAAAACAATCGATACTAATTCCATTCTCAATACACTTTATTTAATATTTTCCATTGTACAATTATACACTTCAATGAGTATGAGTAATTGATGTTAATGATTGAAGTGTATTATTCTCAAAAAAAAAAAAAGAATGATTGAAGTGTATTATTGGTCAAAACAATCAATGACATTAATTTAAGTCTATAATGTACTCGAAGAACTGGTGATATTTATCATGTTTTAGATGAATTTCAATAAATAACTTAAAATGGATGATGACACGAAATTTCGAGTGTCGGACACGTGTCAAAAAATATTGATAGTAGGACACGAATCCGTAATATGCAAAGAAAAAACGTCCAAAATTCTAATCTAGATTAAATATTTCTAAAGGAAAAAAAAATCCGGTCTTATCATGTGAAAGACAGGTTGAATAATTCAATGGCGAAAAGAAAAAGAATTTCAAAAAGAAAAAAGAAAGATTCAATGGCGGGAAAATAGATAACCGAATATGTTATTTCGTTGGAAGTGTCGCAACAGGATTGGGGAAGAGGGTGGTTAATGTGAGCAGAAGAGCAGATGAACAATGGCAGCTCCGAGAAAGAAGCACAGGTGTTAGCCTCAGAGACGAGCTCTCACGAGCTTCCCGAAGCTCCACCACATATGATTCAACACCGCTTTCCTTTTTTACCACTCAAATCCAACTCCGCCGCACTCTACCGCTCCGATGCCGAAATCACTTCCTCTTCAATCGGAATCCTCACCGCCGCCGCCTCCTTCCGCCGCGTGCTAGTCTCTCACTCTGCGATTTCACAGGTACGCTCTCATTCTCTCTCGAGATCGCTTGCCTTTCATCGCGAGTTTCGTTTGCTTTATGTTGAATTTGAGCGATTCGGTTTTGTTAGATTCGTTTGTTGAAATGATCGGTTGTCTTTGTATCGATCGGATAGGTCATTACGGAATGTTGATATGAATGGCATCTTGTTTGTGCTTTATAATCAATCAACGGCCGGAAATGTATTTAAGCTGCGGCGAAGAAATTAAGCTAAGAACTATTTTGAAATTTGAATAATCTATAGATGTATGGATACTCTGCATTCGTGAGGCTTTTCTTTTTTCTGCTAATTGTGACTGTCATCCATGACTATGATCCATTTGGATCTTGAGATCGACATGGCGATCTTTTATCAATTTCTATTTGTTCGGTGTTGTACTTTTCTTCTGTTGCATGTCCATTTTCAAGTGCTTATTGTCACCAAGTTCCTAATCGGAAGGTGTTCTACAGCTGGCTTTGAAGAGAGATTGTTTATAATAATTAGTATTACGCCATGAGGGGGCGCCATGTTGTGGATATGTCCTCGGTGTACAAACGTACAGCGTCGAAGGACCTTATAGATGCTTCTGATAAACAAGAGAGTTCAGGTGAGATAGCAATGGCTCTATCAAGATTCTCATGATTTCTTTCTTGTCTGGAATGATACTAAGTGCTTAACTACTCAACATGTTTTAGTGCGTTATGCTGGACACCCTTCATGGAAACGCTCCTTGCGGCATGTAGTTGTAGCCACGATTTCTTCATTTTTGTTTGGCTACCATCTTGGGTATAACCTCAATCTTCGCCACTCCTTATATTGTTTTTATGTTTCCTTATCCATTTTGTTTTTAGATTGAATTTAATCAATATGTTGTTTATCTTTTATGATGCAGTGTAGTTAATGAAACCTTAGAGAGTATTTCTTTTGACCTTGCCTTTAGTGGAAGTACATTGGCCGAAGGTGATAACATTAACATATATTTGTGGCCACGTTTGATAACTATTTAGTTTTTTTTTTGTTTTTGATTTTTGAAATTTAAGGCTATTCTTATTCAAATTTCTTACAATGTGTTCCACTTTTCCTACAATGTATCTATCTTTCCTTAAGAAAGTATGTGAATGCTAACCAACTCTCAAAAACAATCTTTTGGAAACTACTTTTTTTTGTTTCCAAATTTTGATTTTGTAGATATTCAAGTAAGAAAAAATATATGGTAAGGTAGTTGTTGACTGTTGTAGGCTTAAATTTCAAAAACAAAAAATCAAATGGTTATCGAACGGGGCCTTAGTATTTTCATTTGTGTTTTTAAAAGACAAAGTAATCTAATCTTTTCTTTAAATAAAGGTCTGGTAGTGAGTACATGTTTAGGTGGTGCCTTTCTTGGATCTCTAGTCAGTGGCTGGATTGCAGATGGGCTTGGGCGTCGTAGAGCATTGCAGCTCTGTGCATTACCAATGATAATCGGGGCATCCATGAGGTAAGCATTATGTGAAGCATCTTCTTGAGTGATTGGTTACTGGTACTAGATAGACTAACGTGTGTTCTTGAGATTCAAATGCTGTTTGTTTGTCATATTAATTCTTGTACATTGTTTTAAACTTTGCAAGTAATACATTTTTAACCTCAACACCTTCTTCAGGTCATTTCAATAATATCTCCCAATTTCAAGTTTTAAACATGTCTTATCATATTACTGGCCAATCTCTTACCAATTAATTCAGTTTCCTTAGTAATTTACTTTTTATGCACAAATGTGATTGCAGTGCAACCACACAAAATCTCTGGGGAATGCTTCTTGGGAGAATATTTGTTGGAACTGGGATGGGTATTGGCCCAGCTGTTGCAGCACTCTATGTTTCTGAGGTACATAATATCTTGATAAATTTGTACAGCTAGTCACACTCTGAAATTGAAATTAAGATCTCACCTTCAGTTTGCCATTCCTTATTTATTTTGACCAGGTATCGCCAGCTTATGTAAGAGGAACTTTTGGGAGTTTTACTCAGATTTCTTCGTGTCTCGGCCTTCTGGGATCCCTATTTATGGGACTGCAAGCCAAGGAAATAGTGGGTTGGTAAGTAATGTCTGAGGAAATGCCTGGTTGAAGACTACATTAAAATTTTCGTTTCATATCTATCCAAAGTGGCAGTTCATCAATTTCTCTATGAACATCAGCAGATTACAGATCTTTTCTTACTAAGAAGGTTGTCTCAGGTGGCGGGTTTGTTTTTGGGTATCGGTCATTCCTGCTGCTTTACTTGCTATTTTGATGGAATTTTCTGCAGAAAGTCCTCATTGGCTTTTCAAGGTCATAATCTCATATATAATTTCAACTGCTTCTTGAGAACTTTGTTGACTGGTGTTTGAGAGTTGACTTTCTTCATGTGCTAGATTGTAAATTGGTTAAATTCAAAGCAAGTTTAGGGAATTAAAGGTTCTGTTCTTTTCCAGCGCAGGCACATATCTAACTAATTCCACGTGGGTATATCATGTCATGGCTAAGTGACATATCTTGTATTACAGTCATTTACATAGTGGTGTCATGAATTATAACTTAAAAAACTTTTGTTTTAATCTCTCTGCGTTCTTCCTTGTTCATGTTAGTTAGCTTTGATATCTTCCTGTCCTACTTCATTTCATTGTTCGTTGGTCTGCTTTTTCACTAGCACGCTTCATTCAGTCAATTAGTTCCATGTGACACCACGAGATACAACAATTACGCCATTTACTGCCGTGGTCATAATTATCCATGGTGCTCAAAAGATAATAATTTCAGAATATTAACAGTATATTCTTATTGATAAATTCAAGTTATATAACCCAATTCAAACACTAATCTGTTTCTACAATTCTGGGTTGGTCTTTTATGAATTATATTGGACGAGTAACAAAATTGATGATCTAGCATCTCAGACTCATCGACACTACATATTGTTTCATGCTTTTCATATCCATTTCTTATTTACATTCCGTAGTGATTTTTTACTATTTTTTCTGGGTTTCCTTCAGACTGGAAGAACCGCTGAAGCTGAGGCTGAATTTGAGAAGCTTTTGGGAGGGGCACATGTTAATTATGCATATGCAGAATTATCAAAGTCTGATAGAGGAGATGATGCAAATGTAGTGAAGTTTTCAGAGTTAATCCATGGCCGCCATTTCAAAGGTAATGTACAATGTAATCACTGATCAGCTATTAAATTCTCACATACTCTTAACTCTTTATGAAACTTTTTTTCTCTCTAAATTATTAAATTTACATGTCAAATTTTGCAGTGGTTTTCATTGGTTCAACCCTTTTTGCTTTACAGCAGCTCTCTGGCATAAATGCTGTTTTCTATTTCTCTTCTACTGTCTTCAAAAGTTTTGGTGTACCTTCAGATCGTGCAAATATCTGTATAGGAGTAGCAAACCTTTTAGGTACGTTGGCTCTGCCTGGATCATCTTCCAGCTCAGCTATGAGATTAATCTGGTATATGCATTTATTCTTTTTCATCCTTCAGGGTCCATTGTTGCAACAATGCTGATGGATAAACTTGGAAGAAGGGTACTGCTTCTTGGGAGTTTTTCAGGCACGGTAATTGTTCTAATGCCTATGCTTTTTGGTTTAGAAATATGTCTTGATAGAAACTGTGTGACATAAGTTCAAAAGTGAACTATCACATCTTTCCACCTTTATTTCTAAATTTTCCTTATGGAAAGTTTCTATAGAACCTTTTTTCGGTGTTATGGAATCAAAACAGATGCATGGCTTTGTCTTTATAACATCATTTGGTTCCTACTGAAGTTGCAACGCAACTTCTTATGTAACATGTATGGGATTGGTATATTAAGGCCTCGTTTGATAATCATTTTATTTTTTATTTTTTGTTTTTGAAATTTAAGCTTATTTTTACTCAAGATTCCTACAATGTGTTCCATCTTTCCCACAATGTATCCATCTTTTCTTGAGAAAGTAGGTGAATGCCAACCAAATTTTAAAAACAAAAACAAGTTTTTGGAAGCTAATTTTTTTTGTTCCCAAATTTTGGTTTGGTTTCTAAAAATATAGGTAAGATGTAGATATCCAAATAAGAAAAACCTATGGTAAGATAGTTGTTGTGGGCTTAAATTTCAAAAACTAAAAACAAAATAGTTATCAAACGGGGCCTAAATTAGGTAAAGTAAAACTAAAAATTCTGTACAAATTTCCTTTAGCGAGCCCTTGATTGAGTTTTACGTTTTGCTTGCATTTGGAATTTTTCTGACACTACTGTGTTTCGTTCTAGGTAGTGTCAATGGCCTTCCAAGTAGTAGGAGCAAGCTCATTTCTATCCAGCACTGAAGCGTTCTATCTGTCTGCTGGTGGCATGCTACTGTGAGTAATTAACATTTTATAATAGTCAAATAAACTCGGAATGCTAAGCTAGACAATTGGATGTAGAATGTTCCAAAGAGAAGATTGTTCCTAAATATGCTTTGACTAGCACAAAATGGGTAATGTAGGTTTGTCCTGACGTTTGCCCTCGGTGCGGGTCCTGTTCCCAGTCTCCTCCTATCAGAAATATTTCCTGGTCGGATTCGAGCTAAAGCAATGGCATTTTGCATGGCGGTTCATTGGGTACTATGTTTCTCAGATCAACCTGATATGACTTCGTTAGGAAGTTCTATTTCTCTTTATTTATTTATTTATCTGTTGTGCTGCTTTTGGTCTTTGCTTCGATATCTGATTTTCGTCTTACAGTATCAAAATTGGAACATGGAACAATTATTGAAAGTTGAAAAAAATAGAGCTCGGTAAAATAAGCTTGTGTATGTATAAACTCGATCAACGTGTTTATTAGATTAACAAAATCCTCTTATGGGCTATCAAAATTCATGGGAACAGCTACACATCTCCACTAGCTTACTTTTTGTCCAAAACATAATTCTTCTATTTGTTCTTGTGAGAAGATTACATTGGATGTTTTGTTTTGATTTGGCTTGGCTTGTGGTTTCTTAACTGCTTATTGTCTTCTCTTCTGAGTTCTGTCTTCCTTTCTCATGCAAACATGAAAAGGTTATGGCAATTAAGGAAACATAAACCCTGTAGATGTCTCACATTCTTGCTTGTTGGACCTTGAACAGGTGATAAACTTTTTTGTTGGTTTACTTTTCCTTCCATTACTGGAGCAAATAGGAGCCCAAATCCTGTATACAATTTTCGGCGCATTTTGCTTGATAGCAGTGGTTTTTGTGAAGAGAAATGTAGTTGAAACAAAAGGAAAAACACTTCAGGAAATTGAATTGGCATTTCTTCCAGTAGAGTAGAGGTACTTGATACTTGGATTAAATCATAAATATGACAAAACACCATAGTTTCACAATCATTTAGGTGGTGTTTGGAATCCTGAATTCCAACCCACAAACCAAACGCCCCCTTAAACTCTGAAGATCTACCCTCATATAGTTTTCAGAAAATTTTAACATTATGAAATATCATATCCCTGATTATACACTTCTGTTGATCTTTCAAATTCTTCTTTTCAGGGAGGAAACAGGTACACATTCATTCAATATTCTTATAGTCATCTTGGGTAATATTTAGGGCAAACCCTTGTTCAAAGTGAGGGATTACAAGAGCGTACAACAACTTCAAAATATACAGCTTCTAGACCTCGGCCGCGGTCGCTTGCTAGAATGGTATCTATTCCCTTCAGGGCTCTCTCATCCATTTTTACTTCTATTCAGTTCATTGACTCTTTGCCCATTTTCACCCTTTTTTTTTCCTTTGCCTTTATATAATGAAAAGAAACTGCAGCAAATGCCATTATCACTGTTCAAAAGTTCTCTATTCATTGATCATTTATGTAATTTGATATCTCTTAGCTTCACAGCTGATGGTGTCTATGTGTACTCAGAGGCTACATGTTAATACAACGTACCTCTTTTTGGGTTGTTTTAGTTGAACAATGGTATTCGAATATCTGAGCTGTTAGGGGCGTTTGAGTCTCCGTTTAAGGATGAGTTAGGCTGAATTATAATAAATCAACTTGTGTTTTGGCCACCGGTTATAATGATCGGTGGGTTAGTCCATAACCCACTCATCCCAACTGTAATAACTGTTCAGCTTGCTATCATAATTCATGTTACAATAAAATTCTATGTTATAATAACTTGCGCGTCAAACATTCGTTATCATAACTCATGTTATAATAGCCTACACTCCAAATGCAAATTGTTACATCTTTACCTGTTATAGCTTTCATTTATAATAATTTATCATTTATAATAATCAAATTGTTGTCTCAAACACACCCTTAACATATATATATATATGACTTCTTACTGATTGGGCTTATTTTAAAGGAACATCTATTGGATGGTTGCAGTGTAGCTTATTTTTTTGTCATCATCTATTGTTGTGCTGTTGTTGAGCCATCATTGTCCAGAGATGTGGCTCTGTAAAAATAATTTGGTCAGGATTTTGATTGAGATCTTTTCTTTGGCTAAAATGTCAAAATCAAAATGATTTAAGAGTTTTTTTAAAACTAAAATGATTTATGAGTTATAGAGTTAAAAAGGGAAAATTGTACAAATCTAGTTGTAATAATCAATTCCCAATTTGATCGATCACTTCTTCGAAAATATATGACAAATTTATCTTGTACACATGAAAATCCTTCAAATTTTAACATAAAGGGAGTTAATTGCAACACTTATGAAATTTTAGTAAAGTCAAATTAAAACTTGAGGGATTAATTGTTACAAATATCTTAGTTGGTGGTTTGTTTAGTTTTCCAAAAAAAAAAAAGAAAAAGGTTTTTTTTTTTTTTTTTTTGAGTATAAATTAAGGGGAGAGAAACCAACTACGCTATCGACGGGTAAAAGAAAAAAGAGTTAATTTCATGAATCAATAAAATTGTTAAACTCAACTCTTGACAGGAATTAGGGGTGTCGGATATAAACCTAAACTCAACTCTTAACAGGAATTAGGGGTGCCGGATATAAAACTAATGTTATGATTGTTTACATGAATAGAGCAGGGTCGCAGCTAAAAGAGATTGGGAATAACAATAAAAATGAAGAAGAAGAAGAGAAAGATTGACACAATGATTTTACGTGGAAAACTCCTAAACAAATTAGGGTAAAAACCACGGACAAGGATAGAAGAACTTTATTACAAAAATAGGAGTTACAAATCTTTTCTCTACAAAGAAACAACAAGCTTTCTAACAACGAGAAAACACTCTCTATTTTTATCTCATAACCTCACTTTAGATGTGGGAAGTCTTAGATGATTTTGGGATGATTATGCCAACAAAGGGTACTCACCTATTTATAGTAGTCATGAACTTGGGCTCCAAGTAACATCTAATGGTCCACATTCTTCCTTGGAGATCAAGTAAATCACGTGGCTATGATTTTGCCAACACTTCACTTTGGATAAGAATATCTAGATATTTCTTGGCAAGTTGAAGTTCTAGATCTCTTTGGCCATCTAGGATAAATGGTGAAATCTAGAGTTTTCTTTTGTGCTATAATTTCTAGATTCTTCTTGGGCCTAAATTCCCTTTTGTTGGGCCATAATATTTAACAACTAACTGATCAAATATATATATTAAAAAATAATTTAAAATGAAATTGTATTTTGGCTCAATTGACTTGAGTAATGCTTAGATTTCTTCTGGTTCGAATCATAGATTAGATGTTTTTATTTTAAATATCGACTATCAGAAAATATATTTTATATAAATGTTTGTGGCACATCTTAAATAATTTTTCCAATTTATTTTGTGTACTCATCTTCTCATTAGTGAACCAAGTAACTTCAGTCCAAACTATCGATTAATCGATTCGGCTATATATGTTTACACGACAATTTGGTTCTGATTTTTCAATTTCTTTGATATATTTGGACAATTTGGTTCTAGTTTGGTCCTTAAACCGAGTCAAACCGTTTACAACCTTAATAGGAATATGCCAACAGATATTTTCTGTTGTGTTTTTTGTTTTCTTTCTATCCACACTTTGTCATGTAATTTTCCCTGTACATGCACCAAACAAAAACCTTAACAAAAAATTATGTATAGATTTTTCTGTTTGAGATTTCTAGGGATGGAATGATTTTTGTGGCCACTTATTAATAATAGGCTTGGTATTTTCAAAGTAAGTTTTTGTAAAATGTTAGTTCAAAATTTCTGCAAGTAAACTTAATGGTAAGATAATCAAATCAAGTCTTAAGATAGACACAAATACTTGTAAAAGACCATTTTGGTCCCTGAACTATAATGGTTGTTTTATTTTGGTCTTTAATTTTCAAAAATTTAATTTTAATCCTTAAATTATTATTTTATTCTATTTTGGTCCTTAAACTTTCGAAAGTTTATTTTGGTCTCTCAAATTTAGATGCGTTAATTTCAATTATATCCTTACATTTTAAAAAGTTTCTTTTTTTTTTACCGGTCCAAAGAACATATCTCTTCCGTAAAAAATATTAAAATTTAACCATAATAGAATGGGTTAAGAGGACCTTTGAAAATTAAAAGATGAACGGTTCAATCTATGATGACCACCTATTTAAGAATTAATTTTTTATAAATTTCCTTGACATCCATATATTGTAGGGTGATGCAGTATGTCTCATAACAATAGTTAAAGTAAGTGCAAGATAACCCGACCAATCACAAATATTAAAAAAAATAATGAAAATTTATGCGATAGTTGATGGGTAAGAAGTGAAAAGTATAAATACATGGATACAAATTTTTTTAAGAAAATAATTTATTGTATCTTTATTTTCAACTATATATATTAGGAATTGTTGTTATTACCATTTATTTAATCTTTATAAAATGATTTATAGTCAATTTTTTTAACATCAACTATAATGTCTATTTATTTTCTAGGGAAAGAGTCTCTTTTGAATCGAAGTTCCACATTCTAAGGGGTGATTGGTGTTCGCTAAATCCCAAACACACAATTTAAATAAAATATTAAAATGAAGAATAATGACGTGGCATGTCCAGCGCTTTGCTAAAGCGAAGCTTCTACTTCGCGTCTGGCGAAGGGTGTGTGTTGAAATCCCGAAGAATGTGCAAGTATACACAGTCTTTGTTGTAGCAAGTTTTAAAGTAAGTAAAGGTCA
>JBBMKA010000018.1:7240765-7260118 GCA_037833695.1 Sechiopsis laciniata
TTCCACCAGGTAACTTGGGACAGCACCGGGACGGCTAGAGGAGGAGCTGCATGATCATGGGAGCCGCCGGCACTCTGCTTTATGTTTATGTCTTTTTAGTTTCAGCATGTAGTTGGACTTGTAGTCCACAAGGAACACTTACATTTATATTTTGAAAATGCTTGAGGATGTTGACTTTGAAATACTAGCAAGGGTTTTATTTATTTAAATGAAATGTTTGGATTAAGCAAACTCATGATTGAAGTGTCTTTTATGTTTTAACTGTTTTTACTTCCATGCATGCTGAGTAAGGACTAGGTTTAGGACCACTTTTGGGTCACGTCCTTACACATTCGCTTTCTTCATTTACTCGCAAACATTTTTCTCGTACGCTTCTCAAATTCAATTTATACATGCAATTTCTTCCCATCTCTACTCAAACAATTAAACACTCTTTCTTGTCCTTTAAATGCAACAACCGGTTTTTTAAAAATACAGAATAACTCTTCTCTATGAGTTGCCCCAAACTCAAAATATTTTTTTTGAGATCTGGTACATAATAAATATCCTGGATTGACCATGTCAAGCCATCTTTCTGCACAAAAGAAATCATACCTTTGCCTTTTACTTTTATTTTTGACGCATCGCCAAAAGAAATATGACCATCTTTAATTTTTTGCATCTCTTTGAATAGATGCTCGTGTCCGCACATATGGTTGCTTGCCCTTGAGTCGAGATACCACACAGTTTCATTGTTTTCGCTTCCTTCTTTATGCGCTATCAAAAGTATAACATCATTCGCATTGTTTTCTACTGCTAAGTTGCTTGTTTCTTCAGTTCTTTGATCTGCATGACAATCTCTCGCAAAATGTCATTCTTCACCATAATTGTAGCATTTGTTGGAATAGAAATCACTCGCATAGTGACCATACTTGTGACACTTGTAGCATTCGATATTTGACTGATTTGATTTACTGCCTCTTCCTAGACCGCGTCCTCTTCCGTGCCAATTCGCCTGACTCGTATGTTCCTTCTTCGCATCATCACTGTCGCTTTGACTACTGCGACCATATCCACGATCTCCATGTCTGCGACCTCTACTCTGAATTTGTTTAGAATAGAGTACCTTTTTCATCTTCGATAGACGTCTTGGTTTGAAGCGCTTGCTCTAGTGTTTCCTCTTTCTTCTTGTTCTTGCGTTGCTTGTGTGCCTCAAGAAAACTAGCAAGCTCGTCAATAGTGAGCGTCGCAAGGTCCTTTGACTCCTCTATTGCGCACACCACATTCTCAAAATTATCCGTCAATGATCTCAAAATCTTTTCAACAACTCGTGCATCCGTTAGCTTTTCGCCATTGCGATTGAGTTGATTCACCACCATCTGCACACGTGTAATGTATTCAGATACGCTTTCTGACTCCTTCATCTTTATGCTCTCCAACTCGCCGCGAAGAGTTTGGAGACGCACTTGCTTCACTCGATCGGCTCCTTTGAACACTTTGTCTAAAGTGTCTCACGCTTCTTTTGAAGTAGTTGCACTTGCAATCTTCTCAAAACTCGATTCATCCACTACTCGGAACAATATATACAATGTCGTTTTATCTTTCGATCGCGTCTCTTTCAGCGCTTTGGTTTGAGCCACCGTATAACCCCCGGTATTCTCTAGTTCTACGAAACCTTCTTCGACCACTTCCAATGCATTATGAGATTCAAGTAGCGCTTTCATCTGAATGTTCCAATTCTCGTAATTTGCATTCGTCAATCGTGGCAGCGATAATTAACCCATTACGTTCACCATCGGCTCTAATGCTAATTATAAGATCTAGATTCGAAAAACAAAAATAATAAACACAAATAACAAACGTGCAAGAATTTCGCTTCGGGATTAGAGAGACAATACACACAACAATTTCTCTAAAACACTTTCCTTTATTTCTCCATTAAACTTTCTCTATAACTCTCTACACAATTTTTCCTCTCTCACTATCTTTTGTTCTACGATTGTCTCTGCAATTCACAATGAATTAACTCTCTATTTATAGCCTATTACAAACTTGATCTCCAAGTTCTTTCCATAAGTATTTCCCACTAATTGCTAAAACAATAAAATCTATTAATTCCTTAATTACTCTCCTAAATTGACAACCCGATAATTCCTTAATTTTCTACCAACTAATTCCTAAATTAATTATTCCATATTCCAAAAATACATTTAAGTTTATTCCAACACAAAGTAGGGATTCTGTTAGGTATAAAATATGAGCCAACCATATCTAACATATGCAAAAAAGAAAAAAAAACAAAAAACAAAAAAAAACTTAAAATTAAAATTAAAATTTTAAAAAAAAAAGTCCTAGAAATTCGATTTTAGACTTAATATCTTTAAAAACCAGAGCCATTTGAGAGATTTGGAAACTTACGCTAGAAAAAATGTCGGAGCACCAAAAGGGATTTAAAAGCTTACACTAGAAACGTTTATATCTTCAAAAAGTGGCTCCAATGTAGGTCCCTTTCGAAGTCTCGAGAATCGGAACTCAACAAAATGCATGCATTTCTCTTGCGGCTGGATTTTTCAACGCGAGGCTATCATCAATCGAAAATACATGGGTGGAGGATTTTTTCGGAGTGTTGTTCAAGGAGAAGAAAGAATCAAAATGAACTTTTCATTTTATTCAAAAACGGATATTTAAGGCGCTCATAAAACTCAAGCTTAGGTACTATTCCTAACCATTTTTAAATTTATATTTAACCAAGCTTACAATAATCACACCGACTAACGAGAGTATGTACGACTTATGGGTAATGGATGTATAGCTATATTTGTAAACGTTAAGAACAAAATTTCTAAATTACGTATAAATTTTCATAATCCCTAATTTCATGGTATTTTATAATTATTGATTTAATTATGTTTGACTAACGTTTTTAGAATTATTTAAGTTGTTTTAGATTTTTCTAGATTAAAAAATGTAGTAACAAATAATTTATTTAAAATAGATTAAAAAGAAACTCTATGAAATATAGGAGGGGTACAATTGTAAACTACTTTCTATATTAAAAATTAATTAAAATTCAGAAATTTAAAAAAATACATAAATTTAAAGTCTAAAGATCTTTAGCCACGTCCTTAATTAGTTTCTAAATTCTAGCCATTTTCCTAGCTATTCCAAAATGAAATATATGCCGCATGATCGAACTACATACCTCAAGTTTACAACAGTGCCTTGCTCAAATTTTATAGATTAATCTCACTAAACAGTTATTATTATATTAAGAATGTAACAAATTCATAGTGAGAAATTAAATCCACGAACTGAAAGGGTCTGTGGCCTGATGGTTTCATTTTTTTTGTAGTAATCCAATTCAACATCCTGGTCACGAGTTTGATCTCGAGAATCGGTATTTGACTCTCATTTATTTGAGAATACTTTTGCCAAAGAATCGAGTATTATCTTCAAAGGTGTCTTCTCTTCTCTGCAGTTCTGGAGCTCTCTTTTCTTCTTTTGGTGGGTTTATGTACGTCACTAAATTTTATGCTAGTAGGTTCCCTTGAAGATATCAAAACTCAACATTGGTAGTGTTGAAATTTATTTGTTGATCATTTATGTTGGATTCTTTCATTCTCATATGTAAAAAGACCAACTCACAGGTGATAGACTCGTAATCATAGTGTTGATCTGAATTTCTACCAAACAATAAAATTATCGGGCCATCAACCCTTTCGTGATAGGGTGGTAGTTGATTCTTTGAGAATTATTCCAAAATGATTAAAGGGCGTTGATTAAAGGGCGTTATGATCTCCATCGTTTACAGTGGGGAACGTGTTTGTAAGTTAGTTCTTCTAGAATTTTCTTAACCTGCGGCTCTCCTGAGTTTTGTTTGTTTCAATCCATTTTATAAATTGGAACCAAAATGATTAAAGGGTGTCATGATCTCTATCATTTATTGTCTGTTAATGGAGAACGTGTCAATATGCTCTTCTATTGTTATTATTATTATTATTATTATTATTATTATTATTATTATTATTATTATTAATGAAATGGTTTTGCTTAAAAAAAATTATTATTAAAAATATTGACAAATTTTGACTTTTTTTAATTACGAAAAAACAAACAGTGAAAAAAAACACTGAACTAAGCTATACACAAATGAACAATCTTTTATAACGTGTATTTGATTAAATTATAAATTTGATCCTAAAAAATGTTATACACTTTATCTCTATAAGGATGAGAAATTAAAATTTTAGTTTCCATATTTTAAAAATAAAAATCTTCATCTTTATAATTTGACAATGTGATTTTTGTTTTTTTTTTTTTTTTTTACGATTCGAAAATTTGGAACTTTGCTCCTCTAAATTCAATGCGTCATTAGCCCATCCCTAAACTATGACATGAAGATACATCATAAAAATAAAAACAAAATTGGATCGAATTTTGAAATGTGATAAAATCTCACAAATAGTTCTCATATTTCAATAAAAACTCTCGTAAAATTTTATACTAAGAACTTGTTCTAACTTTCTTTAAACTATTGTAACCAAAATTTTAAATTTAACCATTTTATTCCAAAATATGGAGTGGGTCATTGAATAAACCTTAGGTCAAATTAGAATTCTATCCTTCTCCATTATTGTTAAACTTAAAATATATATATATATATATATAAGGGATTTTTCATGAATAATATAAAAAAATAAAATAAATAAATAAAATCTATAGATGTCCCAAAAAAACTAAAAATAAAAAATAGTAAAAACCAATTCAAATATAGCAAAAATTGGAAATAAGTATTCTCTTTTTTTTTTCTTTGAAACAAAGGTAAACAAGCTCGTTCCTATGCCAAGCACTAGAGACATCAAAGAAATGAATAATCTTACAGGTGAGTCTCGAACTCTAGACCTTAAGGAAAGCATACCTTCAAATCTCAAGTATTCAATACGCCACCCCTTGGAGATGAAAATAGGTATTTTACACATTCCATCCCACAAAACTGTTATTTTCAATCAAATTAAACTGATTAAAAACAATTAAGTAAAACTTATTAAAGACAATAAAAATTGAAATAATTTGCTATACATATAATATTTTTAAAAAGTTGTCAGAATAGAAATGTTAGAATCGGCTACTTACCACAAATTCTCAATTATATATGGGAGTGAACAAGTAAAGTTATTTACAAAATATATATGATAGGTAACATTCAAATAAACTAAGTAAATTTCATCTATAGTTTGTCATAAGGGTTTTTAGTTCATAGCTCTATCAAAATTACTTCAATAGATCAAAATTGAAAGGGGATAAAGTTATTCAACACAACAAATCAGTGATGAAAATGGTCCTCTTCCATAGGAAAGTGACGGCCTAATCTTGAGAATAAAGAATATCATGCGTGGAAGATTAGAAGTGTAACCCATTGTTTGACAACCCCTATCACGACCTAATCTTTCAACTAAAGCTTTCATGCTTTTGTTTTTCGTTTCACCTACCCAAATGATCCAATGCCAATAGAGATGATTGTCATCACTTATATATTCATGATTTTCCTCTCATCTAACTAATGTAAGACAATTTTGTTTGTATCTCAACAATTCTCTCCTTGAACAAAGTTACACCAAACTTCTCTGTGGGCCATCTTCTGTGTTCGAAACTCAAGGATTCAATCCTCCTCTCAAACAAACACACAGTCTTTCCTCGAATAGTCAACCTATTTAGACCAACTCCTCTTCTCCTGAGAGTATACCTTCATGTAGAACGAAATTTGTTCATTAACTATATATCGCACTCAACTCCTTTTCTCCTAAAAGTACACCGTTAGTCAATTTGTCTAGTTCATATCCAAACTAGAGATGTTCATTTTTCCCGTGGAGCCGAGGCCCCGTAGGGACCCACCCCGAATGGAGCGATGAATCCTCGTTCAAGCGGTGAATGGAGAAGTGAGCGGGGATGAAAAATTTCTCGCAATGTAAACGAGGATGGGGACAAGGAATGTATTCTCCATCTCCGTTTCCCCGATCTCCGCCCCGTTTATATTTTATGTTATTTTTAAAAATGATTTCCCCCTCTATTTTACTAATTTAATCTTTAGTTATAATTTTTTGTTTGTAAACATATTTATTCGAATGTATATTTTCTACCATAATTAGTTATTTAATTGAAATTAATGTATATTTTCCATAAAGATTAACTATTTGAAAATATTATTAAAAAATACTTATAAAAACTAAGATTAGAAAAAATAAAAAATAAAAGAAAAAGATGAATTTTTCACCGCGAGAAACTCAATCCCTATCGATTCTTCGCGTGAAATTCCCATCCCCATGAAAAATAAAGGTGAATATTGCAAAAATGGAGAATAGTTTTGGTGATGGAGAAGCCATTCCTCGACCCCGTCCCATGGACATCTCTAATCCAAACCAAATTCCTCTTCTACTAAGAGTAGACCGCAAGTCTAATAAAACTATTACAAACTTTTGTCTTCAAATTCTAAATATCTTTGTCCTACACCAAGGCATACTACCAACATGGCTAAGTTAGAAGCATAACTTTGATATCAATTGATAAAAATGACAACCCAACCCACATTTTTAAGTTGGTATGATATTGTTCACCTTGGGACATAAGCCTTCATAGGTTTGTTTTTTGTTTCACCCAAAGATCACTTATCAATGAAGATAGTTATCATCAATTATATACTCATGATTTTCCCTTCATTTAATCATTGTGAGACAACTTTATTTGTATCCCAACAAGTAACACATATATGTACCTACACTCTAGACGTCAAAGTTGATTCCCCACCCCCAACTGTAGTTAAAATATGCAACTTTTATAACCACTATTTAAAATTATATATATATATATATATGAGTGTTTTGACCCACTTATATGCATCTCAACTAATTTTATATTTGATAATTCACTTACATTTAGATAAAAATGATAGATGGAACTCATTTTCTATAAAAATGATAGTTTGTGGGGGTGAGAAATTATAATTCTAAGACTTGTTTGTCGAGAGCCAGAAAATAAAAAAGATGGAAGTTATTTCCTCTTGTGACTGCAGGGAAATTAATCACAAGGTAATCAGCGAGTACCTGAACTACAGATGTACTAGAAAAGTAAAAAAGAATGAGCCCAGCCCCCTCTCCTGGGCTACTACACAATTCAAGATATGCATTTACAGGGATTTTGATTCTCTGTAACCATGTAATGCTTCAACCAAAATTAATTAATTAAATGCATCATTGAAGCAATTTTCTTTTTCTTATTATATAAATCACTATACTAGGAATTGTATTTGCCCCCACTGGCCCAGGGATTACCGTTTAGGGTTTGTCGTAGTGCCTTCGACGTGCCGCTGCATGGCCATCACAGGCTCGCTGCATCTCGAACATCTAAATGATTGAGCTGCCATGCATCGCGTTCGAAGGCAATAGTAACAGTATCTGGCAAGAGGAAAAAAAACAATAGATGTTATTAATACTTTTCCCTGTCTCATCTCTTACTTGGAGCTTATAATAAGATTAGATACATACAATTACAATTATATAGAAATGAAATCCTGCTATCTTTTTCATTTTAATTTGTGAACTTAAGAAGCTCGACAAACGCATCTACAACTCTTGGACATAGGAGAAAGATATGGAATGTGACCTGTACTTGTTTGTTATACAGTTGTATGGACATTATTGATTTTGGCTTTATCTTTACAAACCAAGTGTCAGACATTGAATTACCATTTAATAATCATTTGGTTTATAATTTTTTGGCTTTTTTATAGAAACAATTAAATTTTTATTTTTGAAAATTAAGCCTGTAAACCCTACTTTTGATTGTTTGTTTTGTTATCTACTTCTAACAACGTGTTAAATGATCAAGCCAAGTTTTAACAACTAAAAAAAGTAATTTTAGGAACTTGTTTTTGTGAGTTCATCAACGGCCAAAAAGAACAATAGCTCAACGGCATTAATGTATACTTATCAATCAAGAGGTCATCAGTGCGATCCCCCACCCCATTGTTGAACTAAAAAAAAAAAGTTCAATAATGAGGGATGGGAGATGCGAACCCATGGCCTATAAGTTATTGGGCATCAGTGTAGGCCGAGAGAATATTTTGGCTAAAAAAAACTTGTTTTTTAATTTAAAATATGACTAAGAATCCAAGTGTTTCTTGCCAAAGATAAAAATTGTGAGAAAGCAAAAACATATTTTAAAACCAAATGGTTATTAAGTGGAACCGGATTTATTTTATTAGCATAGTAAAAAGAATAGAGTATCTGATATTTGAGTGAAAACTGTAAAATGTATACCCAAAACCTTATTCATTGGAGAAGTAATTTTAACATCCTGTACCCTCCATGTTCCGTCTGTCTTTGGAACAAACAAATCTAATTTGTCATTTTCATTGCGCCTATTTATATGACTAGTAGTTTTTTTTATTTATTTAAAAGATAGAATGGAGTGATAAAAAGGCTAACCTGTGTTGACAAGGCAAAGCCAGAAATGGAATTGTAGGACTTGCCAGGCAAATAGGACAAGCACTGTCATCCTCGGCCGAGCTTGAAGACTTCTCCTTAGAAAATGGACGAAGAAAGTTTCTTACAGAGGAAGAATTTAGAAGAGGAAGAAGCAACAGCAACATTTCCTGTCATCAGCACAAAAAAATACACACTTGAGGACAAATGTTCACTACATATGGATAATAACCCTATAATTACCAAAGCATTGGACAAAGAAACTTGAAACCCTTCATCACAAACACAAAAGAAATATTTTTAAATTTCACATCTTCAAAACTGAACTTTTCATGAAATCATGGAAGGGTATACCAGGGCCTAAAATAACAACCACCCAAGAGGAGCTCAAACGGGCCTCGCCTATCTAATAATTACAAAAGGTCTGACGTGATCTTATCGAGGAGTCTATCAAATACTTTTTAATAGAAAAAGATCAGGTGAATTACATGAATAGGTTCCAATTGAAAATAAAATAAACTATATGAGGAAAGAATGTGTTTATCAATCGCCTCTAGGAAGTTATTGAAAGTCCTAAAAGCGTCTTTGAATATGCGGCTATTCCTTAATAAATTGAATTCTGATTTAAAGTTAATATTTAATAGTGGACTGAATCCAACACAAGAAGTATTAAGCCCAAAAGGTGCCTGCCATATTGAAAAAAAGTAAGACCAAGACAATATTGAAAAAAAATGCCTGTCATATAACTTTCCTTTATCCAAAAGGGAGGGCACAGTCATGCATGCAGGAGTGTACTAGACGAGATTGAGCCACCAAAAACCAATGGAAATGCTATGTGAATTTCTTGAAACTTGTAGTTGAAGTTCATTTTAAATTCTATTTAGATGATTTTTTCCGTCAAACGTACAGTTCTGCATGCTAGACCTAAAAACAGGACAAAATCAGAGACTAGGTATAATGTTAGACTTAAATAGAATTCTACTTCAGGGAAGGGAAGAGAGTGAGCTAATCATCACATGGTTAAGACTTGAGAACAATAATACATGCCGAGAGTATATTTTTGTTGAAATGCAGAAAATACTTCATAAGGTAGGATTGTTCTTAATCATATGATGATTGCCTCACCCCCAACACTTGTTCTACTTCCAGAATCGAATATCTTGACGTTTCTTATTTTTTATACATTGTTGAAATAAGGAAAAGAGTATGATATTGATGATAGGTTAAAGCCCTAAGCCCCAGAAAAAAATCAAATATTTCTGCAACTATGGAAAGAAAAGTTACCGAGAATTCATTCCACACTAACTGGCGATTCATATACTCAAAGCTTACAGCCCTGTTCATATTAGGACTCCCATAGACAAGCCTGGCTCTAAGAACCCTTTCAACAAGATTTCTATACCTGCATCACACAAAAAATATGATGTTGCAGGATGAGTTGGCAAATAAAGTAAACTACTCCTGATAATCAACAAACCACCATTTTTATTATCTGAGTGAAAGCATCTTCTTCTTTTTTTCTTTTTTTTTTTTTTGAAAACTGGGAATTGGAGCTTCGCTCCCCTATACCCGGGGCATCACTGGCCAGTCCCTAGGCTGTGGTACCGGGATACTTCGAAAGGTATTCTAGTTTCAGCGCTTTCCAACGGCCTCGAACCAAGGATCTCTCAAGGAAGCATCCCTTGAACTCCTTGTCCTCAACTGCTGGGCTGCCCCTTGGGGACGAGTGAAAATATGACAACCAACAATGACAGAAGATTCAATAACATGGTTGAAGAAGTATTTAAATTGTCTCAGCCAATGTTGTGGAAGGTGGATAGAGAAAGAACTGATTCAGTCAAATGTATCCTCAAAATGACTCAAAGTTCCCAATCCATTAGCAATGCAGGAACATTTAAAAAGAAACCAAAAATGCCTTTTGACTGATAAATAAAATGAACTAATCTTTAGTGCGTCTCACAGAAACTTGTATATAATTGATGGACAAATACTTCCTTTTCCATTGCATTGCAAACCAAAACGTAATAAATGAAGACAGATCATTCAACCCTGGTATGTATGCTTTATATATATATAAGAAAAGAATATGTACGCTTTTTTTAGCATAACCTTTCCAAATTGCCTTAATAGAAATATATGTTAATAACGAACAAATAATTGCTTCAACCTGCTCACAGTGGAAGAGTCTATTGAAAAGTTAACTTATAAGATGCAGAAAAAACCTACCTTCCTGTGTAAAGAAATATGAGCAAATTGCCAAATGCAGCAGCTTTGTATATTCCTTCAATTCGCTGTATCAAAATCCATGCTCGCCTAGCCAATGACCTCTGAACAAAATACAAGGTCAAAATAAATGCCTATTATATTCAACAACCATCCACAGCATAACTAGAAGGTTGTGCACATGGTTGAGGGTGATGAGTTTCTAAAAACCAATACCTGCTCTGAATCTCCCCATCTTCGGAAAGCAGAAAATGATTGCAATCGAGTCCAAATGTACTGACCACCTACACTGGCCACGCAATACCAAATCTTTTGAGCAACTGTGAGGCCAGGTCCTTCTAATCCAGTTCTGACTGTACAAGAAGTCCAGAGTGAGGAGTAGACCATGTAGGTTAGCAGCTTCTTGGTTGCTATAATTTTAATTCTAAACTTCAAATTCAATTAATAGTTAAATTTTCGATAAATACAATTTTATTGCCACACCAGCCTGACTGTAACAATCAGTTAAACAAGCTGCATAGCAGGAGCGGTTAAGACCACCTTACCTTTTCCGGTAATTTCCATAGCACGTTCATCTCTATACCGCAAATTCATGAGTGCAATTCCCGGTGTGGGCTTGTCTACCCAAATTGAAAATCGCCAAATAAGAAACTCCAGAAAAGCATCAAGCTCTGCTTCATATTGAAACAACATTCCTGGCTAATCCATCAAAGTAGAAGAAAATACCGAATGACACTCAAATAACTTTACCACCCAAGTATATTTACATTTCAATGTAAGAATAATGAGCAACCCAATACCTTCATCAAAGCAAAAACCTTAACCAGTTGCTCTTTCAACATAGCCGACATTTCAATATCGAGCCGCGCCGCATCTACTTGATTAACTTTCGATATCGAAATTGGAATAGGCAACTACATAATAGACATGAAAAAAAAAATACAAATTACAATAAATTAGTACAGATATATCAACCAATAACAAGTTACAAGACAAAAACCAATCAAAGGTACACCTACAACAAAATCGAACTTTCCCCTAACTTTGTTACAGTCACTAAAACATCCAAGGTAAACATCTACCTAGCAATAATTTCCTATGGTTTTTCTTGATATCAAAATGTTGTAGGGTGAAGTTGACATTAGTCTAAGTGCATGCAAGCTGGCTCAGATCGTCACGAATATAAAAATAAAAAAAGAAACAGTAGGTGAAGCTTCTTTTTTTTTTTTTTTTTAATGACCGGAGAACTTGAAAGTTTGATACTCTAAACCCCCGGGACACTTCTGACCCGTCCCACTGTGACACCGGGATATTTCATAGGACCGAAAGCGAAATTGAAGGTCACCCGGGAAATTAATCTCCACAGCAGGCTCGAACTAGAACCTCGAGTATAGGCGAAGCTACTAATTAGAAATGATCTTCCGTAAGGCTACTAATTAGAAACAAACTCAAACATATACAACCAAATGGATAAAAAAAACGTACACCACAGAGCCAGAAGCTATGACAAATAGAAAAGAAATCTAAGAAGCAGATAAAATTAGGTTAAGTCCGAGAGAGAGAAAGAGAAGCGAAGGTTACCAGGTGAGAGTGAGATTGTGATTTCCAGCGAGGAAGAAGTCTCTGATGAGCGAGAGTCCATGCATCTTGTTCAGGCGGTGGTGGAAGGTTGGAATTGCTGGTGGAAGGCGGCGAAGAAGAGGAGGAGGTGGCGGAAGAAGCGGCTGCAGCTAGGGCTTCTAAGACCATGGCAAATCGACGAGGAGCTTCGTGGAGTTGCAGAAATGGCGGAAGAGGAAATGGAGAAGAAGAAGAAGAAGAAGAAGAGGAAGAGTGATTGACGAAGAGCGAGGCCAAACGCGTACCTCATCAATCAGCTCCGTTCGGGTCTGCGTGCCCTTTTTTTTTACCAAACACCGCCCAATTATTTATTATTTATTATTTTCCTTTTTTGTTTTTTAAAAACTATGGTCAAAATGGTAGAGGAGATGGAGGAACCCATTCTATTTTTTTTACGTGAGAAAAATAATGTGTTATACAAGTGTATAAAAAATATATAAAAATGATAATTTGATCAATGTTGCATTACATATGTAACATATTATTATCCTTGCAATGGTATTGGTAAGTGTGTGCTAGGTCTTTACTAAAAAAATAGATAAATATTGCTTTTTAAATAATTATCACCATAATTATGTCGGTTGATATAATTATTACTATGAGTGTATAAAAAAGCGACACTCTAACAACTCGGACTACCCTACTCAAATCGTAAGATTTAGGTTGGATTATGATTCTCGAGTTGGGTTATAATTTATAATTTTTGTTGGGTTAAGTTGGTTGTAGGGTTGATTTCATAATATTAGAGTATAAGCATAATAGTATTAGGTAGTATAGATTAGAGTGTGTTAAATCATCATCACATTCTTTTTTTTAACTTTATCAATAATCCTTATATCTATTAACTTTGTTTCGAAAACTTAATAGTTAAATTTAAAAAATAATTATAAATATAGTGATTTTAAAAAAAACAATTATAATATAAATATTAATAATAATACTATATTAATTACATATAATATTATATTAATAATAGATAATACTGATCTCTTAAACATTGAGTACACAGTCAGTGAGATATTACTTTTGTTGGCAAAATTCCAACCTAATTTATAACATACAACAGATTCGAACATTTACTAATAATGTCTTAACCCAAATTTAAGATATACCAAAGGTATCTCAACGGTAGATTTAATTTACTACTGATATACTTACACAATGGAGAATTGGAGATAACAGTTTATGAAACTGTAAGCAAAGTTTTAGGATTTTTCAAACATTTTTTTTTTTTTTTAAAAAGGACCAAGTTAAACGTTTATAAGATAGAGGATATTTTTTCTTCATTTAGGGTAATTAAATTATATATTTGATTACGTGGTAGAAAATGAGAAATATATATCGGTAATGGATATAAATACTTAGTACATGATAATCAATTGTTTTTTTTTTAATTCAACCATACAAATGTATATGATAGAAGAAGTCATTTTAAAAATATTTGGCCATGTTATGTAAGTTTGGACGAGTAGTTCATTCTTAGAAACTCCTCAAAGTCAATTTATAATATTTATCAAATATTTTATTGGTTAATTATATATTGAACTTAGCCATCAGCAGAATCTTCTTTGTATTTTCAAAGTAATGTTCTTGCTTTTGCTTGCATTTTTTTTTTTTGTTCGAAAGAAGCTTTTGTTTTTGCTTGCATTGATTATTAGAGCTATCCTCAAGTCATTCTTTAATTGTCTCATGTCTAGATTTGTTTGATAACTATTTTATTTTTTATTTTTTGTTTTTTGTTTTTGAAATTTTAAATTATTTTTATTCAAATTTTTTCATATTTTCTTAAGGAAGTTATGTGAATATTAATTAAATTTTAAAACTCGAAACAAGCTTTTGAAAGCAATTTTCTTTTCTTTCTTTTTTTTTCAAATTTTGATTTGATTTTTAAAAATATAGGTAAGATATAGATATCCAAATAAGAAAAAACATATGGTTCTTATAAACTTAAATTTCAAAAACAAAAATCTAAAAAAAAAATGATTACAAAACAAGACTTAGATATTCATTTTAGACATTTACTTGGTGTTTCGTGACAATATTGATAGATTATTTCTAATAATAGAAAACTCCCTTTAGCTCATATTTGTTCATTTAGAGCTAATTTCACTCAAATGGTCTTGGTTTAAAGATTAAAGACGAATGTTATCAAGAGATGTCCATTTTTCTTGCGGGGAACGGGGACAGGGACTCGAGGAAAAATTTTTCGTGGGCTAAATCGGGGCTGGCGACAGGAAATGTATTTCCCTTACTTTTTTCTATATTTTATCCGTTTAATTTTCAAATACAAATATATTTGTAGATGAAATTATCTATGCATATGAATATTTTTCTTTAATAAATAACATTATAGTTGAAATTTATAGATATTTTCTAAGAAAATCTAATATTTAAAAGAAATGTCCAAAAATGTAAAAAAAAAAAAGAAAAAATCCCCTCGAGAAACCAGATCCGCATCGATGCCCCACCGGAGAATCCCCGCCCTGATCTCCAAGAAAGAAAACGGAAATTTTTTCGGTGACAGAAATTAAATTAAGTGGTGGGGACAAGGAAGCCAATCCCCGGCCTCGTGGACATCTCTAATTGTTATCCTTATTATTGAAGAACCCACATTAAAAAGGTGAAGAGACATTTTAACCTTAATAAAATAAATGAATTACTGAATTTATTTCTAATTGATTTTGAGATGAAATTAAGATTCAATTAAAAAGTGGTGAGCTCAAAGATACATCATCTTGACGAACATATTGAGAATTCCATATTGAAAAAATTAAGAAACTTCTAACATTTATTATGATATGAATTACTTTACTCATCACCAATTGATTTTGAGGTGAAACTTGTAAAAAGAACTTTTCATAGCTTATATTTTATTATCAATGATTTTGTTAAATGAAGTATTTAGATATTTTACGTTAAATAAGTCTCCTTATATGACATGTTCTTTAAAAAAAAAAGGGTTAAGGAACCTATTTTATGTTAAATAAGTCTTTTAACTTAAGTGATGGACCTATTTTATGACCTAAACTTGTAAGATATTTAAATCTTACAAAAATGTTCATCATGTTATTAATACATTCTCAATTATTTACTTCAATATATTTGGTCTAACTTGGTTAATTGTAATCTTTATTTAAGATTTGAAAGAGGTAGGGCATTTTAGCTTAGGCCCAAGCTGGCAAATTTAATCAATTGACATTTAACACAAGGTTAGAAAATAAATGAGCAAAGAATATATTAAACTGAGCTAACTTTGGAGCAGCAGTTCAGCATCAGCTTTTCTTTATTCTTCAAGTGATAAGTCTAGAGATCTAATTTTGTATGCCTAATTTAAGGTTCTCATTCTAACATCTAAATCAAATGCAACTCTTTTTTCTGCACAGAATTCTATTAACTTTTCAGCAGAGCTTTCACAATCTTGTTTTTTTTATAACTGCGAGTATCCAAAACCACCTTATAGGCACATACCTTGACTTTTTTTTTATAGGACAACTATATGACTCTATAACATTTGGTTGTCAAAAAATATGTAGGATATTAACTTCTTGGATCAACTGCGATCAATTGAATCCAGAATTTCTTATTTCCTAAACACTTTCATAACCATCATAGGGTTTTCACAATCATGATCCAGCTTTCTTATCAGCCTCTCATCAGGTTGAGAGCAATAATGTAATTTGAAAACTAATTCTCTTAAAAAGATCGGAAGATTGCTCATACGAAAATAGTTATTCTTGTTTATAGAAGTCGGGCGGAGACCTCGTTGGAAGAGGCTAGAGTCTCCAAAGGTATGTTGTCTTGAAAGTCTCGGGTTAGAAAATCACGAGTGAGCTTAATTAAAATTCTTTGTTGTTTTTCGAGTCCGGGCCTTGAGACGAGCATTGATATCCCAAATATGAATAGAGAAGCTCTAATTCCGGGTTATCAAAAAACAGCGGATACGGAAACTGTTTGCTGAAGTCTATTGAAGTACGATATGCTACAAAAGTACGAGATAGAACAAACGAGGGATCTATAAGGCCAATATATAAAACTACCATCATCAAAACCACTAGGAATATGTTTGACAAGAGCATCCGTCCCTAAAATGACCAGAAATATGAAAAACCAGAAGTGGTAAGGCAAAAGAATATGACACTTCAGAACTAGGGGATGACTACAAAATAAACGCAGACATGAACTTAACTATTGACATGTAGAGTAAAATGCCTAATTTTCTGCCAGACTCTTCAAACTATTGTTCAGATATCTGAATATAGACCATTTGTGTGTATCCATTAAATACAGTAGTTCCAAGTCGACCTAAACCAAGCCGCTGAAACAAACCATACCTGCCATCTTCGACAATAGGGCTGGAAACGCGAGCGGGATCGTATCTAGTCTGATGTGTTAAGGAAGGGCCAGCAACTGGAGGGAGCTCCCAATAAACATCAAGAATTGACTCCAAGTACCTGCTATTCTGGAAGTGCTCTTCATGGGAAATAGCCTTATTACTGTGGTTAAAATCATCGCTCATGTATCCTCGAACGCCCCACCATGAATCATCCGGGCCACAAAGTTCTTCTATATCCACTGCCTTTTCCCAGAACAGCTTCCTTTTTGCTCTGATTCTATCTTCATCACTGTCCCTGAAGCAACTGTGCCCACCTCCTAAATCAGAAATGTAAAAGCATTAAAATAAACTCAATTTCATTTGTCACAGACTCACAGAAGTGAGGCACTAACAACTTACAGGAAGTTGCAGTGGAAAATCATTTTGATTTTATTATGTCCTAGAATTATTACAACTTACAAGGATCAGTACTAAATTTCTCAATAGATTTCAGTTTCTTTGTAATATGAAAGGCTCCTTGTGTGAAAATCCTTGTCTGATTACCCAATCGATGATGGGAAGAAAATTGCGTTGCCTTATAACCAGACATGATACATGATAGCATTGACCATTAAGAGGAATTAGTTTTTTTTTTTTTTTGGAGTCGGGGAAATTGGAGCTTTGCTCCACTATACCCGAGTTAACCATGCCCGTCCTCAGGCCAAACACCGGGAGACATCGAAAGAATGGAAACACAAAAGGTGTCTACAAATTAATGTCACAGGTGAGTCTCGAACTTGAAATCTTGACGGGCCCAAGCCTTCGGCCACTGTACCTATAGTATTATTTTAGAGGTATGTGAACAATAGGTGAGTTGGAAATTAGAAATTTATTCAAGGAGTTGTTTAGGGCTTGAGAATACTCAAGATGAAGAGTCCAAGTTCCTCTAATTACTTTAATTACTTGACTATATTGTAGATGTCCTTATATTTTCAATAGATCTTGATTAAGGGTGGAATTGTTGGTACAGGTTTGAAGGTCTCAAATTTGAAATCTACACGTGAGTTTAATCGTAAAATCTCTTGTTGTCTCTTGGGTTTAAACTTTGAGACGGGCATAAGTGCCTCGTGTATATAGTGGAGCGAAGCTCCAATTCCCGGTTACCAAAAAAAAAAAAGTTGAATCTTATCAAACTTATATTTTCATATAATAGATCTTGGATTTTATCGACAAATTCATATACAAGATAACAACAAAGCAAAGTGGAATGAGATACAAGTGGAAGAGCATGCAGGCACCTCTAATATAGAACTGATCGCACATCTGTCTTAGAGAATAGTGGTCTCCTGTACCAGTATCATAGTTATCCTCAAAAACAAGGTGTTGAAAGCCAGCTTTCAGAGCCTGCTTTATTCTGCCCTCAAATAAGAAGACCAATTTTCAGCATAATAACGTGAATAAATAGATGGTTAACAAAAGTAATTCATTACAATGAAATTCAGGATACCTCTTTAATTCATTTTGATGGTCGTCAAAAAATACAAGGACGTGACTAAGATCATCAATTCGATGTTCTTTCATCACACTTGTCCAGGCAACGCTTCCAAAATCTACAAAGTCCTTTCCAGCAAAATAAGTACAGTTAGCATCAACGTAAGCAGGCCCTTTCTTCAAGTATTTTTCGGGGTGACGGGGTGAGAGTGAAATAATCGGTGTGTCTGGCATTGCTTGCCGCAACACCCAAGTCGAATGTCCCTTGAATGCGCCACTCTCGATCATCAAATGTGGCTTTAGCGAACGAGCAATGAACCAAAGGCCAAAGCTATGATCAAAGCCCATCCCATACATGTTATTCTTTATTGGACGGGTCTCATATATTGGTACGAACTCTTCCAAGCCCTTTAGTAAATCTTTTGCAGTCCACTCCACTGTCTTTCCATGTTTCGATCTGCCTTTTGCCAAGGATGGGTTATAAGGATTCAAACAAGCCAAAAATTTAGAAATTTCATACATTTAATCAAGCTAGAACTTAGGACTATGAAGTCAATAAGATTAGGACTTAAAGTAGGTAGTTCATTTATAAAGAATCTTACTCGTAAACCAACAAATTCAACATTAATAAATATTCCAGCGATTTTTTTTTTTTTTTGATATCCATGACTGTTCGGGCCAGCTTTTGCGCACCTCGACTAATGTCACGGGACATATCACCTGACCCAACAACATTTGGATGTCAAGGAAACTCGTAGAAAATTAATTCCTAGACTGGTGGCGACCATGGATTGAACCCATCGCCTTAAGCACCTCAAGGCCCTCTTTGACCAATTGAGCCACTCCATGATGATTTCCAACGAATTCTTGACTCTCTCACTTCATCTTTTTTCTTATAACCAACAATCGAAGCTTCAACATACTACATACTTAGGACACCCGCACCCGTCTTAAGGGCCGGACCTAGGAGAATTTGACTCCCTACTTTTGTGCCATAACTTGAAATTAAAGGTTGTTCAATAACAACCTTACCTAGCTATTACTCGAGGAGTATACCATCGCTGAGGCTACAACAGACAGTCCAAAAATGAGCATAGAGAAAAACTCATGTTCCAAATCAGAAAAATTCAGGAGATTTGAAACAAATCCAAACTAACAATGCAGCTGTTTTCAAACCATCATAGAACTAGTCATCAAGAGTATAATAAGTAACTAAGAAATGATAAATTAAATCCATGATAGTCACCTAAT
>JBBMKA010000018.1:7270630-7284205 GCA_037833695.1 Sechiopsis laciniata
TCTTTTTTATTTGCCCAATGGCATCATCTATTGTAACTTTTTCGATTGCTTTTTTGTAATTTTTCATCCATCAATGATAGTCACCTAATAAGAAATAATTTACCACGAAGTTTCCTTAACATCCAAATGTTGTATACGTGTGATAATGGTTGAGCTCCACGTAAGCTGGCCCAAAAACTTAATGACATTAAAAAAAAAAAAAACAATGCTGCTGTTTTCAAAGGTTCCATTTCATCATACCAGCAGAAACAAATTAACGACAGTGCTTCTACTAGATTCAATCACACAAAGACCACATTAAAAGCCCTAAACACGGATCTAAACAACAACATTTCCAGAAAACTACAATAAATTAGATCCACAAGAAAACTTACACCAGGGGACGCCAAGCGAACCGAAATCCGAATCGAGCCCATCCATACCAAAGAATCCAGAGCGAGAAACAGGATCATAAGAGGAAACGCAAACAAATCTGCGGGAATGAAAGAAAGTGAAGGACACAATGAAGAGAAAGATGAAGGCAAGGAGCGCAAAGCAGGCCCAAATGGGACCGATCCGAGCGAAGTAGTTGGAAAGGCGGTGAGCGAAGAAGGAGAAGCGATTCATCTTGGTCTTGGAGACATCGTCGGCGTCGTCGTCCTCGAGATCGCCGGTGTGGTGAAGGGCTCTGCGAGAAGAGAGGACGCGGTCGAGCCTCCGAGTGGAAGTGGGGCTTTGAGGGGCGGAGGATTGGGCTCTCATGGCGTCGAAGTTTGTGGCGGTGGTGTTGTTGTTATGGTCGAGTTGTTTTGGGGTTGGAATGGTGGATTGCCATGCCTTCATCTCCTCCTTTTCAGCAACTGAACAAGAGCACTCACACTGCTTTTTCCTTTTCCTTTTAAAACAAAAACCATTCTTAAATTCAGCATACCAATTTTTTTTTCCTTTTATTGTTTGTTTGGGAATTGAAAAAGTTTATACCAATTTTTTTTTTTTAAATTGAGGAGAATAAATTCTTTACTTATGTCATCTTTTTTTTTTACTTAAGATTTTTTTATTTTTTCTTGTGTGTATATTGGCTAATACCACGAGACATACTGCTTGGTCATATTTGGATAGTAAGAAAATTCGTAAGAAATTAATTTCTATGTAGATAGCTATCATGAATTGAACTCATAACCTTAAACACCATAGGTCTCTCTTTGATTACTTGAGTCACTCCATGATGATTTTTTTTACTTAAAGATATGCTCATTTTTCCATTGAATGTCGATCTTGTTTCAATTATTTAATAAATGTTTGAAGTGTTATTTATTAAAAATTCTAATTTCATCTCTTTTTTTTTTTAACAGTATTTTTTCTAGTGGAGTTTTGATAACTTATCGAGGAATAGTTTAGCCGTATTACTGTTAACGAGTATATATGATCTATGTTGTATTAGGTTGAAGAATTATTTTGGACCAATCTAAATTTTTAGGTGGATCAATTCGCCAACTTATCTAACTAATATGTGATCTATGTTGGAAAGGTAAATGTGTCATTCGAGAATGCTGTATATATAGACAACTTAAAAACTCATGTTATAGAAGGACATCCAAATAACTTGCAAATAAGCATTGTAAGATGCACGGACATCTCAAGATGTAAAATATTTGTCATTACCACAAAATTGTTTGATGTTGTAAGTAGCTTTTACAATCAATATTATTACATATTTTTAGAATGTCACGAGGTATTCTACTTGTGTTTTTAATTCAACAAACATATTTGAGATCAATTTGGTTTGGTAGAATGATTAAAAAAATTATGTAAGTAAGAGGACATAAGATAAAATCATAATTTATACACATAACATTTTGAAACACCCAAATTTAGGAATGGGACAACAATGGCCACATTTGAATGAGAGGAATTCAAATGATATAACTTTTTTTTTAAAGTAATGATATGCAAATTAATGTTGAGCTCCTAACGACATCTTGTATAATCTACTATCCATGAAGTTAGAGATTCAAATCTTCTTCTAAAAAATTGTTGTATAAAAAAAAACTAAATGATTAAACACAGCATTTATAAATAGGGTATGTTTGGGGCACAGAGAATGATAATGATCAAGTGGAGAATGAGAAGGAGAAGAAGTATAGGGAGAAAAATGATTATGGAGAGAATGATTATTTGTGCTTGTGATGAAGGTAATGATTTTGGAAAAAATGAATAATGAAAATGATGTGAGTGAAAAATATTGATGTGATTTATAAAAAGTTGTTGGAGAGAATAAAAAGTAGTTTGGAAGAGAATGAAAAATGTGATTTTTGAAAAATGTGATTATGAAAGGAATGATTCCCGGTAGCACAAACATAGAGAATCATCCTCATTCTCATTCTCATTCTCCCATTTATTCTTGATGGCTCAAACAACCCACAGATATTATATTACAAAAACTCATAGTTTAGGATGATATTATTATTATTAAATATTTATAAGGTTCTCTTTTATCGAAATGTTGATTCTATTTAATTAAAAAAAAATGTTAATTATATTTGATAGAAAAAGTTGGTAATGGTTAAAGATGACAAACATGAGTTGATTTTAATATTGAAATGAGATTGTTTATTCTAAGCACAAGATTTTGCTTTAGACTTATACTGAATGGTTTAACTTATATATTTATGATTTTTTTTTACCTAAGTAATACAACTTTGTTTGTATGCAAATAATCTTCTTGCATTGGATGGAGGCTCCACTCAAATAATTAATATATTTAGGAAATTTCATATCAACTCCTCTTTTCTTAAAAGTATATCGTCAAACTAAAAAAGGGTGACATGATGATTTTATTACCATAATTATGAGTTCGATTTCAATAATCCATAGTTAAATGAGAGCAATGACACTCAATCCATTTAATTTATATTCAGATCAAATTCTTCTTTTTTGTGTTCCAGTGAGACTCCAAATTCCACCGTCGAGACATCAATTGTATCATAAGGACAAGAAAAAAAAAAGGAAAAAAAAAGGGAAAAAGAAACGAAAAATCGAAGGAAATATTTAATTATTTACTCTGAGAAGAAAAAATCTGGACGAAGGTAAAGCAAGAGATCGATCGCAATTAGCACGGTGGCATTGTAAGACGTGAGATTTGAGCAGTGAGCCGACGTGTGGTCGCACCTGGACAGACCAAGCGAAGCCAAAATTTCTCCAAATTCTCGCCATTTTCCCCCTCTTCAGATTGCAAGAATATCCAATTTCGTTTCAAATCAACCCATTCACGAGTTCCGGACGAAGATCGGCTGAATCGGTAGCTGCAATTTCTCAATTTCCGACGAATCTGAACAGGTTTGCGTGGAGGGCTAGGAAAGCATTGATTAAATCAAAAGGGTTTTTTTAATTTTTTTCATTTCTTAGGTTTGAGTGGATCGTGATTTTGGTTGTTCAATATGGATTCGAGTCGGAGAGCTGTGGAATCGTACTGGCGATCGCGAATGATCGATGCGGCGACTTCCGATGAGGATAAAGTGACGCCGGTGTTCAAATTGGAAGAGATTTGTGAATTGTTGAGATCTTCGCATGTCAGTATTGTCAAGGAGTTTTCGGAATTTATCTTGAAGAGGCTTGAACATAAGAGTCCCGTTGTCAAACAGAAGGTGTGGACTGTTGATATCTTTTCTTTTTTGTTTGCTCTGATTTCTCTCGTTTTAATTTTGAACTTAACTTGGTGGATGTGTTATTTGAGAGCATGTACTTTTTTATCCTGCAATTAGGATTTTTGTTCTCTGATTGTTAGATGGGTTTAGGAAGTGCCGTGGAGTCTAGTAATTCGTTTTTCGGCTGTGTTGCGAGCTTTATGATTTGGCTAAATGTTTGGTTTTATGTTGTCTTGGCTTTCGGTTGTTTTGATACCTGTGAGTGTCTGGCCTAGCTTACGCGACTATCCTCACGAGACTCGGCCCTACAATATTTGGATGCCAAGGAAATTCGTAGTAAAATAATTCGTACGTAGGTGGCCACTATGGGTTGAATCCATGACCTCTTAGAGTCTTTGGTACTTTAGGCCCTCTTGACCACTAGGTGCTCCATGATGGTTGGCCATTGTGTCGGTTTTGAATCTTGATATTCTTTCAATGTTGATAATGAACACAAGAAGTCACCACATCCCTTATGGTTTTGGAGCATATAATATAACCCTTAGTTTTTATGATAATTGATAGGCTTGGCCTGTTTTGATATCATTCTTGTCCCTTCCATGCTATTTATCATTATAGACAGGGCAACACGACTATAATAATGTTGGAATTGTTTTAGTTGAGTGATTGCTGAAATTTACGTTTCTTTTTGCAATTTTCGGATGGTTTATTTGACGCCTCATCGATGCTTTAGGTTCGAAAAATGTCCATGAGTTGCAGTTCTCCACATAGAAATTCTTTATAACCATTTTGTTTTTAGTTTTTGAAAATTAAACCTACAACAATTACTCCAAACTATTATTTTCATCTACGTTTTACCTATATTTTTAAAAACCAAATATAAATTTGAAAACTAAAAAAATAGCTTTTAAAAATTTGTTTTTACTTTTTTTGTTTTCAAGGGGTTGGCGTGGTGGTCGAAGACTTGAGTTTTGAAGGTGTGCTCCTCAAGGTCCCAAGTGCAAGACTCTCATGTGACATTAATTTGTAGACACCTCCCGTGTCTCCATTTCTTTGATGTCTCCCGATGCCTGGCCTAGAGACAAGTGTGGTTACCTAGGGTATAGTGGAGTGAAGCTCCAATTTTCCAGTTTCCAAAGAAAAAACTTAGTTTTGATTTTTAGGATTCAGTTAGGACTCAAATAATAGTGGAGCGAACCTCCAATTTTCCGGTTTCATAAAAAAAGCTGGGACTCAAATAATTTCTCGGGAGAAGATGAAACTTTTTGTAGAGAATTTGAATGAAAACAAGAAAACCAAATGGTTATCAAACAGGGCCTTCCATGTGTGTGTGTGTGTGTTTTTTTTTTAATTCTGGATTTTTGTTTGATTTTATTACAGGCTCTTAGGTTGATAAAGTATTCAGTTGGGAAGTCTGGTGTGGAATTCAGAAGAGAAATGCAGAGACACTCTGTGGCTGTCCGCCAATTACTTCATTACAAGGGACATCCAGACCCCCTTAAAGGCGACTCATTCAATAAAGCTGTGAGGGATACTGCTCATGAAACCATTTCTGCTATCTTTGCTGAAGAGGACAACCGACCTGCACCATCCGAGAATCTTAACAGTCGAATTCAAGGTTTTGGGAATTCACATTATGAACTGCCAGTGGAAGATAAGAAATCATTTCTGAGCGAGGTAGTTGGTATAGGAAGTGCATCAATCAAGCAAGGACTAAGTAACTTTGCACAAAGTCATTCATCAAAAAAGAATAGCACTAATAGCCACAGGGGTCCCAACCTTCAGAGGTCGTTGACTACTGAAATGGAGTATGATAATAGATATGAACCAGTCGAATATGGCCGTGAGACTCTGGGGACATCAAAGAGTACAACTAGTGGATCTTGGAACCCAGATTCTAGAGTAAATAAGGTGGAGGCTACTAATGGGAACCCAAGTTATGGCACTTTGGAGAGATCGGAAAGCAAAAGTCGAGAGGAGAGGTTATTGGAGACCATTGCAACAGCAGGCGGTGTGCGCTTACAACCAACCCGAGATGCCATTCAAGCATTTCTTGTAGAAGCTGCAAAGTTAGATGCATTGGCATTGAGTTATGCTCTTGAATCAAAGCTTAAATCCCCATCATGGCAGGCATGTTCTTGCTGTTAGTATTCTTTTCTATGATATTACATGAGCAAAGCTGGACTTTCTGCTTTGGATTGAAATCATGATGGTTGGTCTTTTTATATCAATTTGTCACTCAATTTCATTCTTCAGGTTCGTTTCAAAGCTCTCTGTATCCTCGAGTCGATTGTTAGGAAAAATAAAGACGATCACTTTTTAATTGTGGCATCCTATTTCATTGAAAATCAAGATGCAGTGATTGGATGTTCTGAATCTCCTCAAGCATCTCTTAGGGAAAAAGCTAGCAAGGTAAATCATCAGTCTGCCTGCAAAACTTCTTGTAGTTTTCTTCATAAAGTGGTATTGGAAGGGTTTTTTTTTTCCTGATGTGATCTAAAAAATTATTATATCATCATAATTAATGTGAGTTATAGGTTCTCCTTTTCTCATTGATGTTGTTATATCCATAAACCTAATAATAATAACTTTTTTCTGTTACGATGTTGTTTTTCTTTGCTTCTATAAGATTTGATTAAGGAACAAGTGTTTGATGCACAGCTGCTGTGTTGTGTTGCATTTGGAAACTTATCCTTGAATACGACAGATTCTGTTATGATGTTATTTACTTTGGTTTTCTTTTGAAATGAATGTTTTGTCTTTAATAGTTGAAGGAACTGCATGGAAGTTGATGAAATTTCTGAATAAATCCATTATTTTGATTTTTTCCCTTGAATAAAGGAAAATTTTGTTACCATTGCTTTAAAGACAAATGATGGACTATAATGTATGCTCAACTTTGTTGTGTTATCCTAAAATGAATTATAATGTAGTCCCTTGATTCTTTGTGCAGGTTATGTCTCTTTTAGATGGGGGAAAAGGAGTCCCCTACACAAATGACTCCGAGAAGTCTCTTCCAAGCAACACCGGTTCGGCTATTCAGATGCCGGACTTAATAGACACTAGTGATGCAGGTGATTTCGGTGGAACAAACAAATCCGTAGAGGTAGAAAACCTGTCGAGTACTCCATTAGTAGACGACTTATTTGGAGATAGCCCGAACACCGTCACAAGCACTAGTGAACTAAAGAATGATGACGACGACCCCTTTTCAGATGTCTCGTTTCACACAACTGAAACTAGAGAAAATCCAGATGATGTATTTTCTGGGATGAATGTTGATAATAATCAGGCTAGTTATGAAAACAAAAGGCCTGCTTCAGAACAGAAAAATGACCCTGGAGTTTTTGATATTTTTGGATCAAGTTCTGAATCTGCAGTACAAGAGCATGCTAGGAAAGATGTTAATGACATTATGAGTGGTTTGTCCATCCAAGAAGATGCCGTGAAGAGTAACGATAAAGGCAATAAATCATTATTCTCGGTTTCTAGTCAACCGAACCATCAGTATCAGGCTCCTCAAGATTCTTTGAATGGCATGTACAGTTCACCAATGGTTGGGACAAATATGAATGCTGCTTTTTTACCTGGATTGACTTATCTTCCTTCTGGCATGATGTTCAATCCAGCCTTTTCTTCTCAGCCAATCGGTTATGCTGTCACTGGAAACTTCTTTGCACAGCAACAATTTCTATCAGCCATGTCTAATTACCAGCAGTTTGGGAACCCTAATATCCAATCAAGTGGGGGTGGTGCTGGTAATGGAGAATGTTCTTCACCCCTTCCGGACATATTCCAGCCAAATCTTGCAACGCCATCACCTAGTTCCGTGATGAATGCTTCAAAGAAAGAAGATACCAGAGCTTTTGATTTTATCTCTGTAAGTTTAGTTTCTTCTAACTCTGTTAATTTTCTTAATTGTATGCCATGGGTTGAAATCATATGCCATGTATTGAATCATGTACATAAGCTGATGGTTGAGGTAAAATTTCAATCAACACTCCCCTCGCTAGGAGATTTGAGAATGCCATCTAGTGGAAATCAAATAAATATTGGGGATGGAATGAAACAATTCGGCAAGGGTTTGAATTCAAGATCTTCAGTTCCATTGAATCATGTTAAATCACTAATCAATCCAAAAGTTTAAGTTGAGTTATGAGGGCTGGTGATGAGTTTAGTGGAAAATTTTTAGAGTGGCCATTGGTCTGGATGGTTAATCAAGAAACAAAAATATAGAAGAAGAAATAGAATAGGAAAGTAAAGAAAAGAGGTAAATAGAAAATGAAAAGAAAGAGTCCACCAACTCATCTTATTAGTTAACCACCTAAATCCACTAGCCTTGACACCCAAACCTGCTTGACTGACTTATTATTATTATTTTTTGATATCTGTGAGGTGTCTAAGCCTAGGATCTGCACCTCGATTATTCTTTCACGATATATTGTCTGACACTATAACATTTGGATGTCAAGGAAATTCGTAGAAAATTAATTCTTAGATAGGTTATCACTTATCGCCATGGATTAAATCTATCACACCTTTTAATTCTTTAAGGCCCTTGACTACAAAGCCACTTGCTCTAGATTAATATCATCTAGTTGAAGAAAGCTTATAAAATGTGAGGGTAGTCTGAATTTTATTTTACCAGTAAATTTTTGTGAGCTAATTTTCAAAATCTTGTAGGATCATATTGCAGCTTCTCGGGATCCAAAGCGAGTAGTCTGAATTTAGGACGCCATACTCTCGCTATCAAGGTTCATGCTAGTCAATTGTTTGGCGACATAGATGAGATGATGAATGAAAACTACAGCTCTGTCCCACTAGAGACGGATGGCTATCGCAACGTAGGCATTTTCGAGGATTGTCGAGGAATCATATGTATACGAGAACTAGGAAATGAGAAAATGGAATTAGCGAACACTTAAGTTGAAGAAGAATGACTGGGTTTTGTATAAGCAGCCCCTATATTTAGTGGTAATACCTGGACTGATGTTTCTTGCTCATGTTCTCCAATCTGTAGTCTCATTTTGTGAAGAAAAAGATGCAGTCTCTCCTCTAATTTGTTTGTTCTGCTCACATTTAGAACTTGCAATGTGGTTATAGAAATAATGCTGCTTGTTCTTTATTTCAAGTATGTATATCAACATTCACTCAAAATTTATTTAAATATAACAATGGTATACCGATAGTATATATTAATACACATTCAAAATGCATTTCAAATATCAGTAGTGTATCTATGGTATATCAACACTAGTTCAAAATGAAATTTCAAATGTATAATTTATGTATGAGTAGATTTATTAGCATTAGAGGTGGTGATTTAGTTCGATTTTTGTCTGATTTTGGTTCGATTTTTGTTTGATAGTAAATTTGATTCCTCAACCATCCAAAGGTTGTTATTGCACTAAAACAAAATAACGATAAATGGAGGGATAATTATAGGGAAATGACTTCAAAGAATTAATCTATCCAAATAGATTCAATAAGAAAATTAATTTTGGTAAATTGTTTTAGTAAATCTTCTTGGAAGAATTAAAACAAGGGAGATACTAAAACTACATTATTGATCTAACTACAAGAAAATACACTTTGATTCCAAGTTAAGAAAAAATGAAAAAGAAATGAAAAGTATAAAAGAATTGCACTTTTTCCATGGATGCTTTGCTTTAGGTATAATTTGATTGATACAGATATTCTTGGCTAGATTATTGATACCAATGTGTGTGGATGATCTGAATCCAATCAATTCAAAAGTTAATAAGATATAAGGAATCCATTACCAAATCTCGATAGTAATTAACAAAATTAGTTATTTGTTCAAAAAATAGTTGTACCTCATTTCTTTATCACATCTTCTTGGAATACTTATCGGTCAAAGCCATTGGTTCTTAAACATTTCTCTTTTAGGAGCCGTTCACTTTGAGATCATCTGAGATTTCTATGAAATGGACATCTAGATTACTTTGTTCGCTTTGCAAGAATGTGAGATATTCGGACATTTCAAGATATTTGGGTGTCTTAGGATGCCCATCTGAAGGGCATTTGATCCCTTTTGGATGTCCTTTTAAAACATGAGTTTCTAGATTCTCATATAGAGGGCATCCGTTAAGAACATTTTTGCTCTTTACTTATTTAGTATACTACGACATTTTGTCCATAATGTATGTCAATTAATGTGCTTGATTAAACTTGTTTAGACATTATATTTATATATACTATCAAAACTTATAAAATATATACAAACATTGAATATATCATCAAAAAACGAGAGTTAAATATATAAAAAAAATTCAAAAGACATTAATATTTAAATTGAAATTAAAAATTTTAAATAAATATGAATGAATTGATTGAACAAAATAACATAAGTATGAATACAATAAACTACTTTAAAAAAAAAAAATTTAAATACATAATAATTAAGTTTATATAGATAAGTATGTTATATGAATTAAAATGATATATTAAATTAATGTAAAAAAATTATATGAATATTGTAAGGGTATTCTTGGAACTTTAGGTAAATTTACGTCATCTCATGTTTGATTCCTTACAAAGAAACACAGTTATCTAAATATCCCGAGTATTCATAAAAAATATTCCTACAAAATAAACACAGTGATCTAAGGATGTCATACATCTTTGATTACGAACATCTGAGATTCTTAGCATTAGAAGATTCCAGTTATCCTGATTATCTCAAAGTAAACGACCTCTTAAAGTTTTGGAGAAAAATTAGACGAAATAGTTACTTTTAAAAACATTTCAAGTTTATAAAGTTCTAAATTAGGGTAATTTGTCATTTAATGATGTGTTTGGAAAAGTTTCAAATTTAGGGTAAGTCATTAGAGGCAAACTAGAACCAACCGTTTGATAACCATTTGATTTTTGAGAAACTTATAAGATTAGTTAAATTCAAAAAATAGTTACAAATATGGGTATTCTTAGAAAAATTTAGCAACCACGTCCACTGTCATTGATATTAATGGTAATATTATAATAATAATATATAATACTGTATTAATGAGTATTTATAATATAATATTTAATCATATTAGCAAATAATTTAAAATTTGCCTATCTTTATAATTATTTTGTGAAAAGAGTCCATCTAGTAGAATTTCCCTTGATTTTTTGTTTTAAAATTTAAATTTATTCTTATTCAAATTTCATAGCATCTTTCTTCAAAAAAATAATATGTGAATGCTAATTAAATTTCAAAAATCAAAACAAATATTTAGAAGATATATTTTTTTTTCCAAATTTTAGTTTGAGTTTCAAAAATATAGGTAATAGGTAGATATTCAAATAAGTAAATCATAAAGAGAAGTAGTAGTTATAAACTTAAATTTAAAAAATAAAAAACAAAAAAATAGAATACTTATCAAATACAGCTTTAATTTTTTCGGTTAGGTACAGTTTTTTTTTTTTTTTTTTTTAGTTATCTCGTTTATAAATTTATTGAAGAGATGACAACATAAGCTATTATACATCAAAAGTATTTTTCGCATATTAGATTCACATAATTCAGCTAACTTGAGCATAATTCAAATTTCAAATGATTATGAAAATTTATATCTTCGATCATCAAAAGTCAAATGTTTGAATGTCTATTCATGTTGTTAAATTAAACATAAAAGAGAGTTATATAAAAACAACCTATGATGATTTCGTATGTATGTTTATGCTTTTTCTTACCTAGTCGCTAAACCTACAAACTTTACCTTGGCCCCATATTAATTACATAAATATTATATATTAACTTGTATAAATTACAAACACATTAAATCAAATTTATATGCTACAACTCAAATTTATATAGCTTATTCCTATACACGGGCGGATCGAGGGGTGAAAGTTTGGGGTGGTCGAAAGTTATTTTTTTTATAAATATAATTAAAACTTATCTTGAATATTAAAACATCCATTTCACACTCATATATTAATGTATTGCTTAACTTTTGAATTAGTAACTAAGATCTCGTTTGATAACTATTTATTATTATTTTTTTTTGAAATTTAAGCCTTTTCTTACTCAAATTTCCTACAATGTGTTCCACCTTTCCTATAATGTATTCATCTTTCTTTAAGAAAGTATGTAAATGCTAATCAATTTTCAAATCCAAAAATAAGTTTTTGAAGACTTTTTTTTTTTGTTTTCAAATTTATGTTTGGCTTCTACAAATATAGGTGATCCAAGTAAGAAAAAATATATGGTAAGGTAGTTATCACTACTAAAAATATGGCCTACTATGACACTCTTGGTTTCTCATTTTGTTTAAAAAAAAGAAAAGAGTGTCATAATTGATAAAAATTCATGTTTTTTGGTGAAAAAACGGAAAATTCATATTTTATGTCATTTGTGACTATATTTTATAGTCAATAGATTTTGCATTCAGTAGATCCGGGTTCGAACCTGAAATAATGCACTTTTATATATTATTTTCTAAAAAATCTATCCTAAAGAGAAGGGAAACATTGTGCTCTCCAACTTCAAGCTCTCTCTCAGCTTCATTAACCCTACTCTCATCAAATCCTCTTCTTGAATGTCAACGAAACCACCTTTGGTATCGCAACTGTAGGGGAACTGGTGGAATCTTCGACTACGAGTTCGCTGCCCACTGCTGTATGCAACCTTTCAATTTCCTCCCTCGCATCCCGACCCATTTCACTCTTTTTTTACCTTCATTTTCATTATTCGCAATTTTTCACACATTTCACCTTTTTCTCTCCAACTCCAACCCCTTCATTCCCATTGCCGCCACCGAAGCTCCTCACGTCCTCTTCATCTCTACCACCGCCAGCTTCATCTGCCTGCCGCGACCTATATTTGAAAGGTTAGTTTTTTTTTTTTTTTTTTTTTTTTTCTTTCATTTCAATGAAAATTTCTCATTTTATGCACTCATATGTTAGATTATATTAGGTTTAATTTGAATTTAGAATTAATTTTTAGGTTAAGTTTTAGATTTAGATTTAAATAGGAAATTTTAAATTTTAGATTTAGAATTGAAATTAGATTTAGGTTTAGTGTAATTTTAGGATTGAAAATACATTAGGTTTAGTTTAAGTCAAGGATTGAATTTAGATTTAGGGTTTATTGTCATTGTAGGATTGAAAATAGATTTAGGTTTAGTTTAAGTTTAAGATTGCAATTAGATGTTTATGCATAGGTTGTAATTAGTTTTTTAGGCTAGTTTTTTACTCAATCTGTTCTACAGTTGAAGAATGGGTGAAAAGGCATGTGAAGAAGGTGGCCAAAATGTTTCAGTCATTGAAACTAATCCTTTTAGTGATAAATCAACAAAAATATTCAATGTTCCATTTCTCCCACAAAATGAAGGAATTTCTAGTAACCATAATTTAGATAGTGCCATTGCATGTATGACACCAGAGCAAGCAGTTGAACATTTAAAAGGGAAATTAATGGAAGAGGGAATCAAACTTCAAGACAAGTGAGTATCTTTCTTAACTTCCACATGTTTTGTTTTAGTTGTTAAAACTTTATATTGAAAACTATTTTAGTACTTATAATTTATTCAATCATTTCTCCTATCTAACATGCTTTATATAGCTTAAAACACTTGTCCATATTGATATAATGGATCAGTCTGATGGTCAAATAAAGAATAAAGAATTTGTGTAAAATAAAGTGCATAGAGGTTATGAGTTCAATCCATGGTGACCATCAAGTTTCTCAGGCTATCAAGTATAATTGGGTCAAATGGTTGTTTCGTGAAAATAGTTAAGGTGTGCGTAAACTGACTCGGATACTCACGAATACCCATAAAAAATGTGATACGAATCAGACAACCGAACCATTGCATATACCTGAAGGACCTATTACAAGGAGTAAGGCAAAGAAGATTCAAGAGATATTACATCTTCAAAAGCTTGTCAATGCACAAGAAGAGATAAAGCTTTTTCAGGCCGAATTTATTTACAACATTAG
>JBBMKA010000018.1:7286842-7305617 GCA_037833695.1 Sechiopsis laciniata
GGTTAGTAACAACTAACAATATTCATCAACTCTTCTGTTGCATGTGAATTGAATTTCTGTGCTAGTAGACATTCACTGAGTGAGTAAGTATAAATTTGACTATGTGATATATCTTCTTGTTACCATCCTTTTTTGTTGTCCGTGAGGTTAGAAGGTGTTTGGATGAGAAGTTATTTTGAGTAGTTAGAAATTGAGGTTTTTTATAATAACTTATTTCGATGTAAAATTTTAAGAAGCAGTAGCAGCCAAAAACTCGTTTGGATATGATTTTTTTTAGAAGAATTAGAGACAATAATTTATTTGAATGTGAATTTGGAATGAGAGTTATTTTGAGTAGTTAAAAATGAGTTATTTTAAGTAGTTAGAAATTATGTATCTTGAGTAATTAAAAATGAATAATTAAAAATGAGTGGTTAAAAATGACTAGTTACTTTGAGTAGTTAGAAATGAGGAGTTGTTTTGAATAGTTAAATAGTTCGTTTAGATGTGATTTTTTTATGAGTGGTTAGTAAATACTCATTTTTAAATTTTTCATAAATTTAGCAAACAAACACCCCTTAGGAAATCACTCTATTTTTTAATCTTAATCTCTTCATTTTTTTTTAAGCAGACATTCAGCCACTTTAATTGGTTAGGCTATATCATGTTGGTACTCCTTTTTTAGTACAACTACAATTTGGGGATGGAAGTATTGGAAGTTAAGATCTCTTGGTTGAGGAAATGTGTGAATTACAATTAAACTAAAGTTACTTTGACACTTATATATGTTGATACTCATATGTTGAGTTAGTATTAATCTAACAATCTATTCTTGAATCAGAAGGGTTGATAATATATTGACTTGGTTGATTGGTTATAATTCAATTCAACTCTACAATCACGAATTCGATTCTAAAAATTAGTATTCTGACTTTCAGCAATAGTATCTTCTATGTAGGGTCTGTGATCCTCTTCCCCAATTCGAACTCTAAAATTATAGAAAAAAAATCCATTCCCGAATCTTGTTCGAATGGTAAGATGAAGAAAATTATTGTGTGTGTGTGTGTTATTTTTTTTCTTTCAAGTTTTACCTTAAATATTATATCTATTTTATGTGTGTAGAGTTGCATTTCAATCTTTTTCTTTTATCAATCAAAATATCTAAAATCTTACCAAATATGATAGAATTTTGAAAATCGAAATTATCTAGCCCTATTAATCAATAAATAGAGGATATTTGCCAACATGATTTAATTGGTTAAGATATTATATTCTCGATTAAAATAGATAGAAGTTAAGAATTTTCACTTGTCAAACTAAAAAAATATATTGATAATAATGGAGGACAAATGTTTTAAAATTTGATCTTAGACAAATCCCATCAAAAAGATTCAAAGCCTACATTATTGATCTAACTACAAACAAATACACTTTGATTCCAAGTTAAGGAAAATGAAATGAAAAGTATAAAATGAATTGCACTTTTTCCATATATGCTTTACTTTAGGTATAATTGATTGACACAAATGTTCTTGGCTAAACTTATTGATACCAATCTAGGTGATTTGATCCAATCAATGGGAAATGCTATAAGATATAAAGTCTTATCCATTATCCAAATCTTAGAGATGTTATGTTAATTAATTAATAGGCAAATTTGTTATTTGTTCAAAACATAGTTGACCTCTTTTCTTTAGCACATAACTTGGAATATTTCTCTATTAAAGCTGTCCTTTAAGCATTGTCTTTTAAGAAAAATGAAATAGAAGAAATGAGGTGATTTAAAAAATAAAGGTTTTCAAATGTACAAAGTTCTAAATTTTAGGTTTTCAAATTTGCTTTGGAAATGTTTCAAATTTTGGATAAATCACCATTAGTAGCAAACTCTACCAAGTAAGTTCTTGCTTTAGGTTAAAATCTTGGAAAGATGTTCATTCCTTTTTAAGTTTTTATACAACAAACTAAACTACCAATCCACAAGTTAGATTTGTCTAATGATACACAAATTTGTATTGAATATATAAGGTTAGTTTTAGATATATTGGATAAAATCGTATACCCTATCTTTCAGTTATTATTATTTATGTTTTCTATTATTAGGTCTTATTTTGTTGTATTAGGTTGTATATATACCCTTTGAAGAGATGACAAACCAAGCAATTTTACTCCCCTTTACAAATTTTAATAATTTAGCCAACTTTAACACACAATTCAATTGATTAATGAGATTATACTCTCGACTAGAAGGTTAGAGTTTCAAAGCGAAATCTTTGTCCAATGTGTGCGAGTTTTTTTTAATCATCTCACACTTCATTTGACCTTTTTATGATGAAAAATCGAAATCACCCACTTTAGCATTTGATATTATACTTGGATCCATTACATATCAGGATTACTCGAGCTAGTCCCAAGACTTGAACTCGTGAGATAATAATTCTTTTTTATAGTTAGGCTTGCTTAAAGGCTCGAATCGGAAACCTCTCTAAATCGATACGACCAACAAATTCCAATCTTCTACTAAGGAGAGGAAGACTACACTACTTCAATTTAACTAAACTCAAACTCATAAGAAAAAGAAAAGTTGGCTAAACCCACAAAGTTACAAGCCCTTCATTAATATTACATCAATCGACACATGTGTATCTTATCAAATTGTACAAATCATACTTAAAGGGTTGGTGGCATGTTAACTTATTTGAATGGTTATAATTCAATCTAACTCAACGGTCACAAGTTTGATCCTTAAATTAGTATTTGACTCTTATATTATTTAATAGCAATAAGACCTTATTTGTGGTACAAATTATCGAGATATCATGTGTTCGAATCTCTCACCCTCGTTGTTGAACTAAAAAAATGTTCAAACTCTAAAACAATATTAAATGAATTCTACCATGTTACACTTCAAATTTCTACCTCTTCATTCATAAAAATTGAACATAAATTCATTAAGAAAAGCTCAAGTTTATTAAAATGGAGAGCTAAATCCATTGTAATATAGATGCACAAGGTTTCACTCAAATATCAAACCGCCAATAATTTATTTTAGCTTTTGAATATTAATAAATAAAAAAAAAAAAAATAAAATAAAAAAGAAGACAAGCATTACTAACCAATAAAATGAATAAAAAGCACCTTTAATTTACACTATATGTTACTTTTAAAAAAGATAATAGATAAAAGGATAAAAAACAAAAGAACTTTAGATGATATAGATATTTTATTTACTATCAAACAAGTTGTTGCCAACCTTTTTCTAGAAAAACCAAAGAAAAAGAAAGCCTTCTTTGGCAGCAAAAAAGACATATTTAAATATAAATAAAATATATTTAATGATTTTTTAGTTTAATTTCCCTCCAATAACTTGTTGAGTAAAAGAAATGGTATTAGTAATTGATGGTACTCGCCTTTGAATTATTGATTTAATTTACAGTTTAATATCTAATTAATTACTTTTATTTGGTCCCTACATGTAACATGTGTTCGATATCTATTGACACAAAAAACCCAAATTCAAATAATTAATTAACTAATTAGAGATGGTAGTTTATCATTGAATTAATAAACAAAAACAATAAGAAGTCAAATGCTTTACATGATGTGTGCTTAAATTTTTTTTTTATATAAATTTGTCATTGAGTAGAATTATTTTTTGCGTATATTATTTTGTATATTTGTGAATATATGGATTCACTTATCTGCACCTCACTATTTTCACAAGATTAATTAATTGATCTTCCAACCTTTTATTATTGAAATTTATAAAGAAATTAATTTTTAGGCTAAGTAATTATTTTGTAAGTGATGGATTAATTCATTTAGGATAGTTATTTTTTTACATATATAAATATATTCTTTAAGCAACTTGATTCTGCCCGAAATAAAGTTTCTTCATTAAGGTATATATTTAATTATTAGTTTGTTTGTTTTCAATTTTCTTAAGAAAATAAATATTTTAACTCACAAGTTCGCTTTTTTTTTTTTTTTTTTTTTTTTTTTCATTTTTAAAAGCTTAAGAAATCTTAGCAAGATCTAATAGATAGATTTAAATTTGTTTTGATAGATTTCCCTAGTAACTTTGAAATAAAAATTATATACAAGTTTATTTATATATCTTTAGAGTTCAATGATTATTAAAACTCAAACTTACCTAATACATTTATAAAATCTCATTTTTCACACAACAAAATTCATAATGATAAGGTGAACAACATTATTATTATTATTATTATTATTATTATTATTATTATTATTATTATTATTATTATTATTATTATTATTATTTAGAACAACTTTATTTCTTTATGTGTATTAATCACACTATTCATATTCTAAAATAATCTTTCAAATAATATAAAAAAAATTAATGTGAAAGTAAAAATAGTTCTGTGGTAATTAATATAAGATAGGAGCCTAGGAGGTTCAAATCACTCTAATTCACTTGTTTACTAAAAAAAAAGCTAAAGTCTTAAATACTATCAATTTTAAACATTATTTGATAAAGAATTTAGGGGAAAAAAAAAATTTGTCTTTAAGTTTGTGATGATTCAAAATTAAACACTTTTATTTTTGATATTTCAATAATACTTACTTTAGAGTTTGAGATAACAAAATTATTAGTTATATAATATAATGTTGACTAAAATGATGAAGTGATTATTTTAATTTTCACATTTAATTTTTAAAAGAAAATAAATATAAAAATAAACTAAACAAATATATAACCACTAAAAGAGTATTATTGAAGTACTCAAAAAAAAGAAAAGAGTTTTATTGAAAGTTAAAAGTAAAAGTGTTAAATTTTACCATTTATAAATCGGAACTACCTTCCAAACTTTAAGATTAAAAAAGTAATTTTCCAAAGAATTTAATTTAGTGTCCAACAAAATGTTTAAAAAAAAAAAAAAAAACTAGAAACGACACATAAAGACCTTTATTTGGGAGACTTTGAAAGTAAAGCCTTAAATAAAACTAAAGAAAAGACTTCTCTTTTTTGAGGTTTTGGCAATGGAAACTTATTGGGCCATTTTCTTCTTTTTCTTAAAAGGCAAATAAAACAATATAAAAACAAGACATAATAAAATAAATTATAAGGCTTTTGTTTTTTTTGCCTTCTTCCTTCACTGTTTCCTAAAGGAGCTGCCAGTTAATGTCAATGGCTTTTGGGGACTAAAACCCTACAAACCACACATAGAACAACCTTTTGTTCTGTTTGGGTATTGCTTTAAACCCCCACTTGCTTTGAAACCTTTTTTTTTTTCTTCTAAATTTTCTTGTATGATAAACCAATTATAATTCTATGGACCAATGGGTTGGTTGGAATTAAGTTATATATATATATATATCCGAATTTTCAAATGATTAGGGGATCACAAACCATATATAGAGGATGCTAACTCATGATCGTTTTGTTGAATTAGAATAATAAGAACCGATGAGACTATTACATCTGTCACTGAATACCCTTACTTTTGATTCTTATGATTGAACTCATCACCTTAAGCACTCTAAATCTTTCTTTGACCACTTGAGTTACTCCATGATAATTGTCTACTCTCCAATTTGAGGAGACTTTTAAACATGCATAATTATATTTAGTTATTGATTAAGTTTAGTAATCTTTCAGTTTAATTAGGATTTCGAGATTTATATTTTTATGTATAGAAATGTATAAATATGCCTTTCATAGAGGAGATAAAATGTCAAGCTTTTACTCTCCCAATTTTTTACTTCAATTTGGTAATTTTTTTTACCCTCGGTCTTTTTCAATCATGATATAGCTGTGGAAAAAAAAAATTAAAACATAAAATAATATGGAGTCTCAAATTATATTGGAAAATTGTGGTGAATTGTCCAATTTCACAAAATAATTGTAGATCTAAACAAATTTTGAAAATATTTGTATTCATAGTCAAATATACGGTATAATTAATATTTATCATACGATATAATTTAAGGTATTAAAATAGTATTTTGTATTATTAACACAATATTATATGTTACTAGTACAGTATTGTATATGAATACAATATTATGTATTAATTATACCGTATAATATTTATGTGCTATATATATATATTTTTTTGTATCTACTATTGTAAATATTTTTTTAATTTGACATACTTGTAAAAATACCCCAATTATATTAGCTAGAACTCTCTTGAGCTTTAGCATTATATAAAAACAAAAAAAGAAAGAAAGGGCCCTTTATAGCAAGATTTTCTTTCACAATAATTGTGGTTGTGATTCTGACTATAAAACTACTTCCCATTATGAAAAATGAGAACACCTTTTTTAGTAATGATTGTGAACCAAACAAATACATACAAATGTCAAAAATTTTACAAGTACACCAAAATTCTAAGCTTTATGCTATTAATAATCTTTTTTCAAAAAAGAAAATAATAATTAAACTAGAGATAATAATATCTAGCAATTGAACTAGAGATAATAAAATTTCATCCACTTTAACCTTTTTATATTGATATTATTTCATCAACTTTTCCAAATTGCAACTAACTACATTCAGGCAAAAGCCATAATTAATAATATTGAGAATTTAGCAATAGTTTAGTCTATTGACAAATTATTTTCGACTGCCTTAGGCCCTAAGAATTTATATATAATAAAAATTTAGGAACAACTATTTAGTTAACTTTTTTATTTAGGAGATTTTGTATAATAAAAATGATAAAATATTTACATCTATAACACAAAATCAAACCAATTCATTTGTAATAGGAAATCTAAATTAAATTCTATCATCGATAGAATTCAATGAGTAATAAAATTCACTGATAGAAATCATGTACTATAGATTAATTATTTTAAAAATTATGCTGCAAATATAGTACAAGAAGTATCATGTTGCTGAGAGTAAATTTCTTTTTAGTTAATGTAAAATATACCAAAACAACCTCTGCGTCATAATGATTTATTTTTAAGGTCCAACTAATTTGATGAATTTAAAGTTTAGGGTGTGAAAATTTATATAAGAATTTCTCTGCAATATTTCAATAAATTTAATCAATTGATTTTTAAAAAAATTAATAAAAGAGATCTTATTTATTTATTTATTTATTCCCCGGCATGAAGAAAGAAGAGAACTTTGGTAAGAAAAGCAAGTGAATTAGGCTTAGAAAATAAGTTAAATTGCAACAAACTTATAGCACTAAAAAAGTAGAACTCAACCCCCAATAGCCTTTATATTGGTTTGGAAATTATGTTGAAATCTTAATGGGCAAGTCTCCTCCGCTATTGCAAAATTTTAAAAGATCTTTATTATTTCATTTACATTCTTAAGTTTTTAATTAAGTTATTAAATAAATAAATAAATAAATAAATATGTATCTATATTAGCCTTTTGATAAATAATTTATAAAAGATTAATGATCATGATTAAATAAAAAAACAGTTTGTTATATATAATGTTTTGATGCCAACGTATATCTAAAATAGCATCCACATGAAAGTTGAGACTAAAATAACAAAAATATAAATTAATTAGTATTTGACTCTCATTTATTTTAAAGTAATTACACTTTTTGTAGATTTATTTCTTTTGTTTAAGGAAACACATTTTTATCAATAAGAACAGTAGTTCAACTATGAGTATAAATTAAATAATCAAGAGGCTATGAATTCAAATCATCTAATCTTAATTATTGTAACTCAAAAAAAAATTAAATTAAAATTATAGGAAAACTTTAAATTGTAATGCCATCTCTGTCTCCCCTAAATTGTAGAAAAGAAAAAGAAAAATAAAAGCAACGTTTCTTTCTCTCTAAAAGGAAAATAAAAGTATATATACTTTTACTACTTTAAACAAAAATCGAGGAATGATTTATGTTCATTTCAAGAAAAAAGAAAAAAAGAATGATTTATGTTTGTTCCTTTTTTTTTTTTTTTTTTTTTTTTAATTGTTCCTCCCCTTTTTCATATATTGGAATTTATAATAATTTTTTTGATACTAGAATGTATATTATAAATTAGCCAAATTTATGAGATTAGTCAAATTCAGAAAGTAATGACAAATATTGTCAGTTAAAAAAAAAATTGTAACCATAATCATACATATTGAAAAAAAAATTTGACAACTTCATAGGTATTAATGATACATAATATTATATTAATAATAAATAATATTATATTTAATAAGTATTTATAACGTAGTATTAAAACATATTAATGATTATAAATGCAAATATTTTAAAATTTAATTATATTTACAATTATTTTGTCAAAATAGTTCATCCATTATAACTTTGTTATAACTTAAAACATAAAAGTTTCGATAACTTTTTTTTTTTTTTCTAATAATGTTTGTTTCCTCACAATAGTTTTGTAAGTTTTTCACTTTCCAAGTGAAACTATTTTGATTTGTATGACAAACAAGTTTTATGAATTAGATGTAAACATAGTATGATAAAAATAAAATTAATCTACTAAATATAAATTCAAACGTTTTAATCATATGAAAATGTAGATTCAGTTTAAAAAAATTGAAAATCTATTTTAAAATTAACTGATTGAGTTGTTTTATATTAAACTATAACTTTAATTTTCTTCAATTACACAAATCTAATTTTTGAATCTAACATATCTCTAAATGTTTTAGAAATATGGGTAAAAATGGAAAAGGAAGTTAAAAAAAGGGACAAATATTTGTATCGTACCACCAATTTTGCACTAATTTCTTCCACCCACCTAACACTTTACCTAAACTTTTTGTCTTTTATTGGGAGGTCCTTTCTTTTTGCCCATTTCACACCTTCCTTTTGTTTATAGTAAGGTTAAAATTATATGGAAATTCATATTCATAAACTTGTAAATGGAGAGAGAGAAAAAGACAATATATCACTTCAAGGCATTAAGCCCACTTTAATTTTGCCCTTACAAGTTGCATCTTTTGTCTTTACCTTCAACCTTATCAATTATAATAAGACGTATATATATATATAGTTTCAAAACATTCATGTTTGTGCCTATTTTGTCTCTAGATGGATTTGAATAAGTTTCTACTTAAACTCTAAACTTCTAATCTTGAATCAAATAAGTTCTTAATCGTGTTTACACTTTGAATTTTATGTTTAATTGATAGGATTTAAAACCACTTAAGTTAATTCAAGGTTGTAAAATTTTTCATGCATGAGTGATTGATTTTTTTTTTTTTTAATACAATAATAATTGAGGGTAGAGGATTCAAATCTCTAACTTTTAATTAAGTAATACATGATATTATTAGAGCTCCACTCTTTTTAATATGAATAGTTTAATTATATTATGAAAGTTCTAACGTACTTTCCTAAAATAAAACTATTGGATCATATATAAGATGAAAATTGTAAAATAAAATAAACAAGACATGCAATAAATTGGTACCCTAACTGACCCTAACTGATTATAACTTGTTGATATGCATATAGTCCACATACAACTTTAGTAAAATAAGAAATATTATTAATAAAGATGTATTAAAAGAGGAAAAAGAAGTTATATATTTTTAATCAAAGGTGGTGGCAAGGCCTTATGGATTCACTTTAACAAAGTGAAACCAATGTTACAAAATAATTACAAAATTAAATATGAATTGGAGAGAGATTTGATCCAATTATAATTTTGTTTAATATTAAAGTTTAATTTTAAAAAGTCATTAACAAAACTATACGAACATTTTTAATTATAGGGAGCTAAGCAAGTGGTAATATCTTTTAATTGTAAAAAATAAAAATAAAAAATAAAAAATAAAACTTTATAAGATCATTTTTAATCACAAGGGGCTAAGCAAAGCGTCAATATATTTTGTAGAATATCTCAAGTAACTCGAAACATGTGTTTTTATTAAATCTGATTTTTTATATTAAAAAAAATCCGAATTTTTATCTTTTAAAAAAATCTGAATTTTAAAAATCGATTTTGATTTTAGATTCTAAATTATTATAAGTTCTGATATGTGGAGGAAAACTTGTGATTTTACTTATGAGTGTGCATATATCGGGTTGGAAGTTATGTGGATTAAGTGTTTTTTGGACCAGTTTAGTCAAATCTATTATCTCGTCAAATCAAAATTATTTAATTAATATATTTTAATGTTAAGTTAGTCCCAAGTTATTCTGTTCCATCTATTATCTCATTTCCCTTAGCAAATAGCTTAGAAAATCTTTTAAAAAGTAATAATAAATAATTGTGTGATTCCCACAAACATGTTAAAGAATTTATCTGTTAATTAATTTTGTATAGATATAGTTAACAAAAGGAATAATTCTATATTTTGACATAATAACATTAATAAATATGAGTTCCAAGTTTCTATCATAAATATTGTTGAATAAGTTTTTAAATATATATATATATATATATATATATTATTAGTTTGAGTTACAATGTAACAAGCTAAAAATTGTCCAACTCAAAAATTGAAAATTTCGATCTTAATTTTTTTTTTAAACTCAATCTAACCCAAACAAAGTTATAGCCCAATAAATCTTTACCTCATGCCTTTAGTTTATTTTCTTATCATTTCTTTGAAGAAGTCATTTTTCTTCTCATTTTCTTCTTATTATTATTATGAATAAAAAAAAAACTACCTTCAATTTGTGTGGAAAAAGGGATAATAGTCTAGCACGAAGCACAATTAGTACAAAATCTATTTTTATTATGTTTATATTTACACCACTAACAACAATATTAATCAACACAAAGTTTAGACAAAACTTAACACCGTTAACTTTCAATCCACTGGAGGCCACGTGGCCGCCGGCCGGCCCATTTACTCCGCTGTCTTCTGCAACCGAAGCTCCTTATAAAACCGATTAATAAATTCCTCCGCCGCTTTATCCACGTGGCAGTCATCGCCGTCACCTCCGGCAACCGGAAACGGCGAGTCAGTAACCCTGAGCTGCCGCACCACCACCGGGCTCCGGCCAAACCCAGGCAAAATGGGAGACGCCACGTCAGCCGTCGCCGCCACGTCATAGCTATTCAGAACCCCCAAAACCGCCTTGAAAGCATTCGCCGCCGCCACGTCATCATCCAGCGTGGTTGGCGCGTGAGCACACGCGAAGAAATGGCGTCGTTTGTTGATGTAATGCAAACTGGGAAAAGCAGGGGTGTTGTTGCAGCTAAATTCGTAGTGGCCGGCGCCGCCGTATTCATGGTGTTTCCGGCGAAAAGGGGCGAGAGAAAAAGGGGCGGCGGCGCCGTGGTGGTGGTGGTGAAAGATGAGATTTTTTATGGCTTTTCCGGTGAGTTTGCGGCGTTTTGAGATGAGATTTGTGAGATCGGCCATAAGCTTGCTTTTGGAAATGCCTTTTCTTAGCATGAAATAAGCTATACGGACCAAATTCAAAATCCTCTTCGAAATCAATTGTAGATTTTGATCCATTTTTTGTTTTTTCTTAAAAAAGATGGGATTTTTAGGGAGAAAAAGAGAAGGAATTTGAATTTTGGTTGAGAATTGTGATGTTGGGGAAGGGATTTTATAAAGGGGATATTGGAAAGTTTTGCGTTAGGATATCCATTGGGTGCACGGATTTGCTACAGATTATTGGGAGATATGTTTTAGATTTATGACACGTGTATGCATGTTTAAGAATAAAAAAACATTAAGTATGTTAATGCATTTCTCACTTGAAATAAGTTGCTTTCCCTTTTCTTGACACCTAATCCTAACTTGATTAAGGGGGTTTTCTTTTTTACAAAATAATGTAGTTTAATAAAGGAGTGATTGCACATATACTAATATCTACTAATATACTACTTAAAGGGATCGATGACTTTTTAACTTGGTTGATTGGTTGTAATTCAATTTAATACAACTGTCAAAAGTTTGATTTCGTAAATCGCGCAAAAAACTTTCGTTTCAAGTTTATAAAGGTTTTTTTAGGGATTTTTGGAACCGCTTCATTCAAATGTAGAATGAGCCAACCTTGAACAAATCCTTAAAAACTCTCTATCCAAACACCTAATTGATATAATTGAAACATCATTGTCACATCTATTTAGAACCATTTTTTTTACTAAATAGATCAGTGGTGCAATGATTTCGTTTTCGGTTGACTATGATCATAAGTTTAATTCCTAGAATCGATATACTTTCTATGTAGAGTTTGTTATCCCCCTTCTCTAATATGTACTAAAAAAACCATTTTTTAAAATCTTAGGCACATTAGAACTATTTAGTTTTTTTTTTTAGTATACAATCACTACATTAACCTAGGGGGTGATTGGATTTAGGTGTTGGGAGAGGTGAGGAAAGGAAATTATTTAACCCCATATTTGTTTTTTGTACATAATAACTTCTCTTAACTCATCCCAAACTCTTTCTCACATCTCATCAAACATATTTAATCCCATAAAACATTAAATCAAACTTTATTACAATAAAAATTAATATAAAATAAAAAACTTTCTCTCTTACACACCAATCCCAAAACAAATAATTCAAACATCTCCTTTCAAAACACAAATCTCTAAAAAGAAATTCTAACATCTCATTTAAAAAACATCAATTCCCAAACAAATACTTCATCCTCCCAAATCACTCAACTTCCTCTCCATTTCCTCTTCCTCTCCTCTTTTTCTCCCAACCTCCAAAATCTAATCACCCCATAATATCTACGAGTTTATCAATGTTTCCTTTTTTATTAAAAAATTAAGTTTAAATTTGAAAACCCGAAAAAGTAATTTCTAAAAATTTATTTTGGTTTTTGGAATTTGATAATTATTTAAATGATTTTTTGAGAAAATAATAATAATTTTAGAAAATTTGAGTGAAAATAAATTTAAATTAAAAAAAATGAAATACAAGAAACCAAATGATCATCAAACTACCCTAAAATTATTGTGTGGGTTCTTTTTTTTTTTTTTTAACTTCTAAGGTTAAATAGACATGACCAAAAGTGCATTTTACCTTATTTTTAAACCCTTGTTAATTTCTAGAGAAAATTATATTTTTAGTTCATAGGTTTGAGATATAGTTTCAATTTGGTTCCTAAGTTTTAAGATTAAACTCTTTTATCCTTGAAATTTAAAAAATGTTCACTTTTAGTTGTGGTGTGTTTTTTTAGTTTACCTTTATATTCATTTAAAAAAAAAAATTAAATTCAAGTTAAAATTAAAATAATCACTTCATCCATATATTACAATTAAAAATTAGAGATTAAAAGTGAGTATTATTGAAATGTTAGAAGTAAAAATATTTGATTTTGAAACTTATGGGACAAATTAAAACTAGACCTCAAACCTAGGGACGAAAAATATATTTATCCCTAATTTCTAACTAAAAAAAAAAAAAAATCATTTCACTATGTTAATGGGTATACCGTATATATACGAAAAAGCCCATAGTTCTGGGCCTCAATGAGAAAATGGGCTTTGTTATCATGTAACAGTCAACCAATCTATTCAGCCCATTACTCCATCTTCAACGCTAAGATAGGTAAATTTACTTACGCATCGTCTCAGAATTCAGAACCGCCATTGAAGACGAGCAGGAAACTCAATTTCTGTACCTTCTTCTTTCATCCTTCGCATCGATACTGATCTAATTGGCTCTAGAATCCGCGCGCCATCTAAGGTTTCTTTCGTTTCCATCTTTATTGCAATATTACATTATCAACATTTTTTAGAATCATTTTTATTTGTTGGATTCATGTTTGTTCGATGCATAAATCTTCTGCAATTTATGGGTTTCCCGTGATCGAATTGGTTTTTTCTTGAACTTCTTGCTGATTTTAGCTTGTCTAATTGGCTGATTTGTCCCCATTTGTTTCTATGGTCATGAAACTTGAATAAGGGCTTACGAATATAATTAGATCTGATCTAGTTACGGGTAAGGTGAATCAATAATGATACGTTCGTGAAATTTTCTTTTGGATTGGTTTGTGCATTCGCACCCTTGAGGAGGTTGGTTGTTGATTAAATTTGCTATAGTTTAAGCTTGTAATTTAACAATTTTTTTAGTTTCCCCTCTGGGTGGTGCGATGGTCGAAGGTTTGGATTTTGAAGGCGTGCTTTCTTCAAGCTCCCAAGTTGGAGATTATCTTTTGACATTAATTGGTAGACACCTCCCGTTTCTTCATTCCTTCAATGTCTCTTGGTGCTTGGCCTGGGGACGGGCGAGGGCGTGGTTACCTCGGATATAATGGAGCGAAGTTCCGATTTTTCGAATTCCAAAAATAAATTTTTTTGACAATGTTCTGTAGTTTTATTAATGAATTGAAATAGAAAGCGAGGAGGTCCTAGTTTGGTATCAGAGTAGTCAATTTGATGTTTGTTTGTTTGTTCATAATCAGTTTGTCCTAGTTATTTAGGCAATTCTACTTAACTTCTAAGTTCTATCCATATTTAAAGGAACATGATAACAGCAATTCCAAAGTAGAAACGAAGTTCTACATTTCCTTGAATTTTAAAAGTGAAAATTCTTTGATATATTGGCCGTCAAAAATTGAACTCGTGGACCAAAATTCAGAATAGTTCAGAAGATATACCTGGAAATTGGAACACTCTCATTGGTATTCTTGTGTGTGGGGGGAAGAAGGGGAAGACTCTGCACACCTTTCTTTAATGGTCACTTGGTGGTTGATGTTTTCAATTTCTTACATTAGGTGGTTTGACACTCAAAACATCCTAGATTTCCTTTTGCATCTTTTGACTTGTCTTCGTTTAGGTGGTAAATCTTACGTGGCGTTTGGACCTTCGTTTAGGTGGTGGGTTAGGTTGAGTTATAATAATTCAACTCGTATTTGGGCCACTGGTTATAATAATAATTGGTGGGTTAGTCCATAATCCCTCACTCCAACTAATAACCCCTTATCCCTTTTATAATAAAACACTACTTTTATAATAAAACACTATGGGGGTGTTTGAATGAGGAGTTATTTTGAATGATTAGAATGAGTAGTTATTTTGAGTTACTAGAAATTGAGATTTTCCTAACAGCTTGTTTGGATGTGGATTTTTGTAGAGAAGTTGTAGGCAATAGCTCGTTCGGATGTGGATTTTGTAGAGGTGTTGCAAGTGGTTTTGAAATGAAGAGTTATTTTGAGTGATTAGAAATGAGTAGTTATTTTTAGTGGTTGCAATAGCTCGTTTGAATGTAGTTGTTTGAGGAGTTGTAAATGCTCATTTTGTTAATGCTCCTTAAAATCAACAAACAAACAACCACTATGTTGCAATAATTCTTTGTTATAATAACCTCCACCTCAAACATACCTATATTTTTTGTTATAATAATCTGCATCAAACACAGGTTATTATAACCTCGCCTATTATAATTACCCTACCGTTCGATAGCCCACCGTTAAATAACCCAAATGTCATCCCACCCTTTTATTTTATTGCTGAAGCATAAAGGTAAGCTGGATGACTTGCTGGACATCTGGTTATAGAGGGGTTGCAAAGTTTATTTGTAAAAAACATAGTTGGCTTAGATATTTTTAATACGGCTTTTTACCTAGGCTTTAGTTCTTGGTTTAATGTGTATTGTAGATGTTCCTGTTTTTAGCATGATTAATTGTACATGGGAGAGTTTTTAGCTAACTTATGTGACTCTTGGACGGGGCAGATAGTTTTGTCTCTTCCCTTCTTGATTATTATATACGTGTATTTTTAATGTGTTGTTTCTTATCCCAAAAGGAAAGAGTTCTCTAAAATTGTGCTTGCTCTGTTTTTCTTCTTGATACATATTCTTTTTCTATTTCTAATATGTTATACTTAACCAAAAAAGAAAGATATAAGTTTTGTGGAATATGATTGTTCTGTTTCCTTCGTGAATAATACGTTTTCTATTTCTTATATTGCTATTTCTTATCCAAAAAAGAAGAGTTTTGTGGAAATGTGCTTGCTCTACTTTTATTCTTAACATGATATTTCTTGTGACATGCTTTTGGGTTGTTCAACATTTTAGACTTTTTAGTAAGGAATATTGCCACTTCTAGTACAGCAGTCCGCATCACAAACTATCATTTTTGAAGCTTTGCTTAAAAAGCTGCATTCTTGCGATACCTTTCTTCATAAGCTATTTTCTATTATACTATTTACAATGTTCTATTTCTGGCCAATAATATAAGTTATGGAAATCAAACCGTAGGAAGGATAAAAATAGGGGTCATATGGTAGGACTGTTCATGCTGATATTGAATAGCCATAGCTTAAGACTAAATTTATTCATGCTTTGAGACATCCAAGTTTTTAAATTACCCTATAATATTCATGAAAAATATCATGCTTTATGTTGCCAATTTTTCACAGAGATAAACTAAGAGGAAAATCAAGTACCAATTCCAGCTTCTATTGTTCACGTTTGAATTAGTAGCTAGGGAAAATGCCTGCACAAAAGATTGAAACTGGTCACCAGGACACCATCCATGATGTTGCAATGGATTATTATGGTAAGCGCGTTGCTTCCGCTTCGTCTGACCAGACCATCAAGATCACTGGTGTAAGCAACTCAGCCACTCAACATCTGGCAACACTAACCGGTCACCTAGGTCCTGTATGGCAGGTAGCCTGGGCTCACCCAAAATTTGGTTCTTTACTCGCTTCATGTTCTTATGATGGCCGTGTCATATTATGGAAGGAAGGCAATCAAAACGAGTGGTCACAAGCCCACATATTTGATGATCACAAATCATCCGTTAACTCAATTGCTTGGGCCCCTCATGAAGTGGGTCTCTGTTTGGCATGTGGTTCATCTGATGGAAACATCTCTGTATTCACTGCAAGAGCAGACGGTGGTTGGGACTCTTCTAGGATTGATCAAGCTCACCCAGTGGGGGTCACGTCTGTTTCATGGGCTCCATCTACTGCACCAGGTGCCCTTGTCGGCTCCGGCTTACTCGATCCCGTTCAGAAGCTTTGCTCGGGTGGCTGTGACAACACTGTGAAGGTATGGAAGCTCTATAATGGGGTTTGGAAGATGGATTGCTTTCCAGCTCTTCAAATGCACACGGACTGGGTTAGAGATGTTTCATGGGCTCCTAACCTCGGTCTGCCAAAATCAACAATCGCAAGCGCCTCACAGGACGGGAAAGTTGTTATATGGACCGTAGTCAAGGAAGGAGATCAATGGGAAGGGAAGGTACTCAAGGACTTCCAAACCCCTGTTTGGAGGGTATCATGGTCATTAACAGGGAACATTTTGGCTGTGGCTGATGGAAATAACAATGTTAGTTTGTGGAAGGAAGCTGTGGATGGTGATTGGCAACAGGTTTCAACAGTTGAGCCTTAGTTTCCTCTGTTTTAGTTCTTTTGTTTACTTTTAACAACACCCACATGAGGACCCTTTGCCTCTAAAATGTCACAGATTTTTGAATAATTGACTTAATTTCACTTTTTATGGACAAGCTTATATGCACCTTGACTATTCTCCATACCGTTTGTTTCTAACTCTGATCAATTTATGACCTTCAAATTCCGAGAGCTTGGAGAGTATTGACTTGTTTTGTTCCTAATACAAGTATGATTGGAGTTGAGAATTGAATCACGGACTTGTGAAATGGTAGTTGTTACATTATCTTCTACCAAGTTATGTTTGGACTTGGTTATTTATATTCAGTACAGGTATCTTTTGCAATGTGAATCATATTTTCTTCCACTCCACCTCCTAGAAAAGAAGGTGGGTGGATCTTATTCAGCATTATTTATTGGGTGTTTCTAGCTTATTTGTAAATATGTTTATTTTCTCTAAATTTCACATTTGTATCCAAAATTAAAAGAACAGAAAGATTTAAAATATGAAAATTTTTAGATTTGCTCTCTTGTTATATATATCAAATTAAAAAAAAATTTACTTTTAATTTTCTGAACATTTATCTAAATCCTAAATAGTCAAACCAAAAATTTAAATTTTATATACTAATCCTTTTTAAAAAAATAATTTTATACACTAATCCTAAAGACTAAACTAAACATTAAATTTTAATAACCAAACTCTAATGGAAATATTTAAAATAGTAAAATCTTTAAATTGAATTTTATATGTATATATTTTTTTGAAAGAAAATATATTTATCAATAAACGTCAAAATTATAATTAAAAAGAAAAATAAACATTTTTGTAAATGAAACTTAAAAAGTGACCATTATTAATAAATTTTCTTTTTTGTTTTTCCAAATTCACAAGCCAATGTTCATTTACTTTCTTTTATTCGAATATTTATTTACTTATCGTTAGGTAAAGAATATTATTTTTGAAAAAGAGAATTTATATGATTATTATGTTGAGGAAAATAAAGAAGGTGCTATTCTCAAAAAAAAAAAAAAAAAAAAAAAAAAAGAGAAAAAGAAAGGAGTGAGATGGATTCTGCACGTGCCTTGAGAAGGCATAAACAATGCACGTGCGAAGCGGCATCAAAGAAAGTTAATTCGAAATTGGCCCCTACGATAGATTCCTGAGCTCTTTGTGAAACCCCTTTGAAAGTTGACAATGACCCAACAAAATGCAAAAATTATTTAAACAAATTTATTTAATAATTTCTAATATAAAAATAAATTAAAAAAATAAAAGAAATTGAACTTGGAAGAGTGTCACATGATCCCTGACACATTCCCACCTTTGTCACGTGCTTCTCAAGCCCTACTACCCCTCCTCTTCATAAAGTCTACAATTTTATAAAGTCTAACCTAAATAGATTTTCTTTTAATCTTAATCCAAATTCAAAGTCTTAACATAATATTCAGCTTTTTTTTTTTTTTTGTTTAATTAAGCCAACAAAAGGATTGGTGATAAGATATTCCACCTAACTTAATAATTAAAAAATTATAAAAATAGTTTTGGAATGCAAGTTAATATAAC
>JBBMKA010000018.1:7305717-7320874 GCA_037833695.1 Sechiopsis laciniata
ATTGGTGATAAGATATTCCACCTAACTTAATAATTAAAAAATTATAAAAATAGTTTTGGAATGCAAGTTAATATAACCCAAATTATATAATATGAACAAACTATCATGAAATAACTTAATGGTTAAGAGGGTCTCGAGAAACAATATGTGATGAGTTTAATTTATAGTGATCACCTATCTAAGATTTAATTTTCTACGGGTTTCCTTGACATTTAAATTTTGTAAGATCAAATAAAATGTTTCGTGGCAAGCTGGCTCAGATAATCACAAATATGAAAATAATAATAATAATAATAATAAAACAATATTTGTGGTGGAAGAAATAAAAATTAGTTAATCTCAAACAAAACATGGAATGTTCTGTGAAATGATAGTGAAGATAATTTGACACAACAACTTAGAACTTAGGTCAATCTATTATAATTAATGAACCAAACATAAGTTGTGTTATAATAGTTGCCTAACAAGTTCACCGAATGAGTCAGTAACACAATGGTTTTATTGTTTAGTTGTAAATCAATCTGTCTGGCCTAGGGACGGACGTAGTTACCTTTTTTAAAAAAAAAATAAATAAATAAAGTTTCCTAACAAGTTCATTTGACAAAACATCTTTGCAAAGTGAACTACTACTTTTAAGTATTAACAAATTAGCCAAGTTACAAAATAAGTAAAGAAGGAGCAGCAACTTGACCTTTTTTTTCTTTAAACAAAAAGTTAAAGGCTTTTTATTTTTTATAACCAATTGCTTTTTTTCAAAAAAAAAAAGTTTCAAAAAATTAAGCTACTATAAATGTCTGTTTTTAAAAACAAAACCAAAATTAAAAAATTAAAAAAATTAGGTTGATTTTTAAAATTTAACTAGGATTCAAATAATTTTCTAAGACAAGATGAATTTTCTTTGAAGAAAAAAAAAATTAAATTTTTCAAAAACAAAAACAAAATAAATGAATAGTTATTAAAGAGTACCTAAATTATTATGCTGGGTATTTGATTTACTCTGATCTATTTACCTAACATAAAAATTTTACTAATTTAGCATTATCCTTAATCTCTAAACCAATCCGTTAAAATTTTACAATGTTGAGCTGTAAGCATCGTGCTTAAACGTGGGTTTAGGAATATAATTACAGGTTAAAGATAGTCATGATTGACCAACACCCATACAATAATATAATCATATTCATTTAAATTAAAATCAGAAATTTTTTTTAAAAAATCATTAAAACTCACAAATTTCAAGAAATAAAATTATTAGGTGCAGAGGAATCGTTGTAAAACTTTGCACATTATTGGAGTTAAGTCACTTCGACATAATCTGCAAGGTTGATTCTTTAGGTTCTTTTTATTACTTATTTATATTTTTCAAATTTAACACATCTTCTTAATTATTTGATTCATCAAATTATAAAATTACATAAATGAGATATGATTGTGTTATTATTTTAGTCTCTTGGCTTCATCCAAGGGTTGAGAATAAATACAATTAAGATTTAAATGTTTTTCTGCTATATTTCAAATTTGAAGTTTTTTACAAATGGGTTTTTATCAAAAAAAAAAAAAAAAAATGATAATATGTTCTTGAATTTTTCAATTTTGTGACTTTTATCTTCCTAAATTTTAAAATGTGTTTATTAAATTTCTAAATTATTAATTTTGTATCTTACTATGAATTATTGAGACTCCATTTCATAACTATTGGATTTTTATTAAATGGTGTTTGTTTTCTTGATCATTTTCATTGCTGTTTTTTTTTGTAAAAAAAATTAATTAAAATTGGAGAGGAGATTTAAATTTATGACCCAAAGAATTCTATAAAAATAAAAAAAAAATAAAAAAAACTTATGACCTAAAGATCATTGGAACACATTTGATACCGTTGAGTCACTACTTTTGTTGGCCTTGATTTTCATTATTATAAGCTATTCTTACAAAATAATTACAAATATATATTTGCATCCATGATCATTATTACGTTTTAGTAATGTATTATAAATATTTATTAATACACTATTATAAAAAAGTATGTGGTAATACTGACTAATATCAATGATTATAGTTCTACTTTTTTTAAAAATGAAAAATATTTATAACTATTTTCTAAATTGAACTAAGCTTGTAAATCTCCTTAAAAAAAACAACATTTGAATTCGTTAGCCACATACCAAAACCAGTTTTGTTTTTTAAAAAACGAGTTTTCAAGTTTCAACTTTTTTAATAAAAAAATTTAGTAAACTAGTAAATAAATCGATAGGTATAAGTAGTATTTATTAACTTAATTTAAAAAAACTAAAACAAACAAATAAACTGACTAAAAATTACACTTAAACTTTTGTAAACAAAAACAATAGCTCAGTAATATATGTATACACTTAATAATTAAGAGATCATGAGTTCAAATTTCTCCACTCTTAATTATTGTAATCTCAAAAAAAAAAAAAAAAAAAACCTAAACTTTCAATTTTATATAAAATTAGTCATAGACTTATTTGGCATTTGTTTAATTTCCTATTCGAAAAAAGTTTTGATTTTATATTGAATAGTTTTATTGATTGTAAAAATGTTGAATAAGTTAGAGACATATTAAGTATAAAGAAATTAAAGATTATGGACCTATATAAACTACAAACATAATTTGATAATATAATTTTATATTTATGAGATATTCATAATTTTTTTTCTTTCTTGACTCATTTTGTAGATACAATTAAGAAAAAGAAATGATGAATTTCAACAACTATGAACTTAAAATATAAGACAATGGTTTTTTTTTTTTTTTTAGTATAAGTTGGGGAAAGAGGGATTATAAATACCAATTCTCGGGATCGAATCCGTGACCGTGGAGTGAAAATGGATTAATACTAAATCAGATAACTAATTGCGCCACCGACCCATTCGGTAATATAAGACAATGATCTAGATACCTTAAAATAGACAAATTATTTGGGGACCTCTCATGCATGTAATAGTCCTAAAAAATGACTACTTCCATTAAGTTACTTAAAAGTAAATAAATGGAAATATATATAAAAAAAAAAACAAAAACAAAAAAAACCATAGAGATAAAGACAGAAGACAGCTAAATTTGTGTTGAATTAAAACGCCTAGGTGCTCGAGAAGTAAAAGTTGGAAAAAGAGAGTTAAAATTATCAATCTACTTTAGAATTTGTTCTATTTTCGTTGTGTAATAAATTTGATCTTAATTTTAATCGAAAATTTTTTATAACAAAAATAATGTTAATATAAGTGATGATACATTGTAAATATATTTTTAAGGTTTACAGAAAGAAAATTAACTAATTAAAAAAATCAACCAGAAACCTATCTAATAATCGAATTTGATCAAAAGTTACATATTTTGAAATCACGGAAAAATATTTTTTAGTCGGAATGTAGCTTTTATTTATTATTATTATTATTATTTTATTTTATTTTATTTTTTTGAGAAATGGAATGGAACTTTCTATTTGGTTCCTATATTTCAAAATTAAATATTTTTATGGTGACATTTCAATAAATTCATTTTTATCTTGTCATCGAAATAACAAAATTATTAATTATATTATGTAATATTGACTAAAGTATGCTAATTTTAAATTTCAATATATTAACTAATTAACTTAAATTAATATTTAAAAGAGAATTAGTATAAAATATTTAAGAGATGCAAAGATTAAAAATAAAATATTATTGAAATGTTTGAAGTAAAAATATTTAATTTTAAAATATATGGACCAAATAACATATCTATCCCACACCTACACTCAAATTTGGTGCTTTCACAAAAAAAAAAAGACAAAAAATGAATTTTTCCTCTAAAAAAAAACTAAAAAAATTACATGAATAATATAATTTTGAAAAAAAATAGCTTATAACAGAAAAATGGGCACGATAACTAACATGTCCACATTTAAAATGAAGTAAATTAATTGCTTTCAATTAATTCAAGTGATTATAAATAAGTTTAGGTGATTGAAAATAATAGTTCAATCAATTGAAAGCAATTAGTTTAGCTAATGGAAAGGAAGACAATTTTGGAATATGAAAAAAAATACAAAATAAAGTATTTTTAAAAAATACTATAATTAGTGAACTAAAAAAAAGTCATATTTATAATAATTTCCCAACTAAAACTGTATTTTCCCTTCTTTTTTTTTTTGAAAGACTACATTTTTTCCTTACAAATTATATTGATAAAAATAAACAAATCATAAAATAAAAAACCAAAATTGTATTTTAATAAAGAAAAAACAATTAAATTAAAACAACTTTACAGAACTTGCATGTCACAAGCCCTTTATCTGCATGCATAAAAGGTGCCCAAAACTTTTGATATTTGCACTCACGTCCCTCCTCTACCTTCTAAAAAACCCCAATTCCACACTCCTCTCTCCGGCAACTGAAACTACTCTCCACTAACTCTGCTTCAATGGAGCTGCCGGACTTTCACGGCGGCCGCTGCTTCGCCGCCGGATCCGTTAAATTTTCTCCGGAAATTCATAAATCCGCCGCCGACCCATTCGCCGTCGATGAATACCTGTTGGATTTCTCGAATGACGATGCCACGATGACGAACGGCTTCTTTGATAATGTCGCCGGAAATTGCAGCGATTCGTCGACGGTCACCGCGATTGAGAGCTGTAACTCATCGGTCTCCGGCGGCGAATACCAGTTTTCACGAAATTACGGCTCTGGAAGCTTCTCTGAACCTCAATTCTCTAGCGAACTCTGTATTCCGGTAATTGAATCTTTGAATTGAAGAAAAAATTCGAGTTAATTCGTTTGAATTTTTCAATTCCAAGAGAAATTTCAGATTATAATTTCGGGTTTTTCTCTTTTTTTTGTTTCTTCAGTGCGACGATTTGGCTGAACTCGAATGGCTGTCGAATTTCGTCGAAGATTCATTTTCAACTGAAGAAATTCAAAAGAATTTCCCGGAGATTCCCTTCCCCTCCGGCACGGCGGAGACAACAGAATCGCCGTCGTCCACCGGAGCTCAACCGGGGAAGGCACGAAGCAAACGCTCACGCGCTTCCCCCTGCGACTGGTCGACGCGCCTCCTTCAGGCGGCGGTTCCGGCGAAGTCCGAACCGACGTCGCCGTCGGGTAGGAAATGCCTGCATTGCGCGGCGGAGAAGACTCCGCAGTGGCGGACCGGGCCGATGGGTCCGAAAACGCTCTGTAACGCGTGTGGGGTCCGGTACAAGTCGGGTCGGTTAGTACCCGAATACCGACCCGCCGCGAGTCCGACATTTGTGTCGACCCGGCACTCGAATTCTCACCGGAAAGTGATGGAGCTCCGGCGACAGAGGGAGGTGCAATACCAAGAGCAGTATTTAAGTCAAAGTTCGATATTCGGCAGATCCAACGGCTGTGATGAGTACTTGATCCACCGTTCCAACGGTGGAGATTTCAGGCACATGCTGTAGAATTTCGCGGTAAAAAAAGGTGAAAAAGTTATTAAAAAAAAGAAGGAATTAATTGATTCTGTACTTTTTTTAACCTTTTGATCAGTAAAAAAAAAAACTTTGGGATTGAGAGTGAAAGAAAGAGACGAAAATGATTATGGTGGGACCGAGTTGTTGTACGGACGGTTGTTTTTTTAGGGCAACCTTTTTATGATAAAATTAAATTGGATGAAAAATCTTCTTTTCTTTCTACTTTTGTTTCATATGAGAACAATTATGGTGGGGGACTTCATTTGACATTTCCACCTCACTTTTTCGTTAAATTATTTGTTTGGTCATTCTACATTTTTTGGGTTATATTGTAATTTTTTGTTATTGAAATTTGAGCAAGGATTTAATAGGATGACATAGATTATAATGTTGGAAATTGTGATGGATAGTTCAACTTTACAAAATAATGGTAGATCTAGATAAATTTAATTTTTTTTGTATTAATAGTCTAATATGCGATATAATTAATACTTATTGTACAATATAATTTAAGGTATTAATATAGTATTTTGTATTATTAATACAATATTATATATAATTAATATAATATTATATGTTATTAGTATAATTGTATATTAATACAGTATTATGTATTAATTATATCGTATAACTTTTATATGATATGATTATGATCGCTATTTTTTTTTTTTTGCCTAATTTTGTAAATACTTTTTCAATTTAGCGTATTCCTAAAAAAACCCCTTATAATTATCGCATGAGGCTTGAAAGAATCTAAACCCTTTTAGCCTCTGTCTTTAAGTAGATTGTTGAATACAACTAATGTTTGATATATCTTAGCATTAATATGATATTATTGACGTAAATTGATATGAGTCTTTTCAGCGATGACAAAAAATAAAGATATGAAGATTTATGTCTAAAATAGATAATATCATATTATTTTGTGAATTGTGTATGTGAATGTCTATCGTCATGAATAACATAAAATGTCTTTTATCAATAAAGATGTTATCTCTCACTAATATATACAAAATTTTATTCAGCATTTTTCTTTTTTATACTAGGAGATCCTTCCTTCAAAATATACCCAAACTATATAAATCTCGTCTTCTTTATTCACATTATCAACACCAATAAACTATGTTTAATTATATTAGTACAATTATTGATTATTTTTATAAAAAAATTCATATAACCATATAGTTGTTATAATTGTGTTTATTTTCAAAATTTTAATTTGAAAAGAAATCATTTTTTAATATTTCGATTGGTTAACTAAGATAATGAAAATAGCTAGGTAAAGTAAAAAATAAAATAAAGAAATATATAAGCAAACGTAATGTTTATACGTTTCTTTTAACAAGAACAATAGACATAAGTGTATAAGTATATATGACTAAGAAGTCATAAATTAGACAACAAATTTGCTAAGCAAAGTGTTTTATGTGTTTAGCTTGATGAGATTGTTACATATTTAAGAAGCTAAATGATTTTTCAGCATCCCCTATTCATACTATTTTTCTGACTTAGTAATAAATCTTTGTGAGTGTCTTACTTAGAAGATGACCACTTACATGTGTATACAATAACTTTTATTTTGAAAAAATCAGTTCTACAAAAATCATATTTGTTGAAATACGTGTCATCTTCAAACTAATGGATCACATCAATTTAATTTATTTTTTAATACAATATAAATCGAAGGTCACTCAAACTACAAACTCTCTCAATTTTTAATATATTTTATATGTGAGTTTTGTTTAATACATATATTCAATTTGTGAGTCAAATAATATTTGCTTTGATAATTAAATTGAAGATAGTTTTTAGATTTTGTTTTTTGAAATTCTTTTTAATTTTTGTTATGTTAAGTTTGTTATATGAGAATCTTTTGTATCTTTTTTGATTAGACATGGTTTAGATTGTGGGTCAAGTTGAAATTAGATATGGAGGATATTTACTCTCGTGTTTGTTTTATTTTTTTTAATGAAAGTTTGTTTAATTTCAAAAAAAAAAATCTTTTGATAATTAATTGAGTTATCCATAATTAACTTTTACATTCATCAAATCACACACCGAAGTTTTTTTTTTTTTTTTTTTGAAGACTCCTCGAAGTTACTTAATAGTTTAACTTTTAATTAAAGTCCCATTCACATGGAATCTAATTTAAAAAACGACCTAAATGAAAAGGAAAGTAATTTCTTTAATAAAAAAAAAAAAGATGGTTTTTTTTTTTTTTTTTTAAAACAAATTAGATTGAGGTTGTAAAATAGTTTAGGTCATATCACATGACACATGTGAGGGATGATAAATCAAATTGAATTAATTTATGGAAAACAATTGGCTTTACACTCACATTGAGGAATGTTACTCTTGTCCACCCAATCATCGACAATGGCCTATCATGGGCCCTCTATCTTTATACAAAAGCATTAAAAAAGAAAGAATCTAAATTATATATCTATTTTACTTTATCTTAAGCATTTTGTTCTAAAATTGGTTTAAAGTAGGTTATGAAAAAGAAAGAATCTAAATTATACATCCATTTTACTTTATCTTAAGCATTTTGTTCCAAAATTGGTTAAAATTAGGCTAAGAGTTTGAAGGGGTTGAGTAAGGGTTGAATAAAATAATTTAAATGTTTTTAAAAAGTATATAAAGCTTGAGTTAGGGAATCGAACCTATAATCTCTTAGTTCATAAATGTTTATTAATATGATTAAACTATGGCTATTGTTAGCAAGTTGAATTAAAATTAGCTTTGAAATTATTATATACATCCATTTATATGGACAAAATGTATGAATATGCAAGGACTTTTATTTTGAGGTCAAAGTGCAATGACTAATATAGAATAAAATTGGATGCAATTAATATTTTAACTAAATCCAACACTAAAGAACAATTCCATGGGTAGATGATGATTATTCAATTGATGAATACTACATAATTGAATACATTTGTAAATTAAAAAATTTTAACATTATTTAAATAAATTGAATATAAATAATTAGAAGAGAAAAAGTGACAAATATCAATGAAAATAAAAAATTATGTACAAATGAAACACACATTTTACTATAAAAATTGTCCATATAAATAGAATATCAAAAAGTATACATACAACTTCTCCACCAAAATTTACATCCAAACAAACTATTTTTGCAAGTTCTCTACAAAAAAAAATTACATCCAAACGAGTTATTACATGTAACTCATTTACAAAAATCTACATCCAATTACTATTGCGCATAGCTCCTCATATCCACATCCGAACAAACTATTACAAAAGTTCAAATTTATATCATTCAAAATAACTCCTCATTCTAAACACTTAAAATAACTTCTCATCCAATTACTGAACCAAATACTCCCATAAGGTTGGAGGGTTTTTATTTATTTATTTTATTACTTTTTACATAAGGTACGAATCCCTTGAACTAGCTAGCCACGTTATTGTCTTTTTGCTTGTTTATATTATTATTCTAAAGAGGTAAGTGGTTAAAAATATTTCAAAATTGGAAGAATGAAATAAAAATTGCAACAATTTAGTCATTTAAAACCAGCGCAAAGGTAAATAAAATTGAAAATTTTATGACAAATCCCTTGAACTAGCTAGCCACATTATTGTCTTCTTTTTCTTTTTTCTTTTTTTTTTTTTTTTGGTGAAAAAAATTGTGCTTGTTATGAGACCCACATGAATATGTATGTATTGTGTTAGTAAAAAGGAACGAAAATAAATTAGCATTCCATATAAAATTGACCAATGTTCATTATGTAGTACATTAAATTAAAATGTAAAAAATAAAATATCAACTTGGCCTCTCTCTCTATATATATTAAAAAATATATATTAAAATAAATAAATGAATTAAGTGTGCCGTAAGTACAAAATATAAGTACACAAACACATGCATTTTATACATAAAATTAGGTTGATTTTGTATGCATGCACATGATATGCCTATAGTGATTCTTATCACAATATTATTATAATATGAATGATTGAAGATTAAATTAGTTTAAATGTATCTTTCTAATCCATATATTGTTTAAGAATAATTTTATGGAATTATCTTCATTAATTCAAAGTTTCAACTTAAATTGTTTTTATAGTCAACACTGCCATCAAATCCACGGAAAAAGTTAGTGATTTAGTGGTTTAATTGTTTGTTGGTAATTTAGAGCAATACCACAGTTTTAGGTTCGCTCTTATATTATTTAAAAGTAGTTGTACAATCTATGTAGAGTTTGTTAGTCTCCTCTTCAATTATATAATGGTAAACGTTATCCTATTCCATTAATATTTGTGTCAACATATGAGATGTTGTCCCACTAAATATTGGAATTTGTATTATTATATTATTATTAACAGTAACCTCTTAAAATAAATCAAACCTGCCCCAAAATTGGATTAGTTCATAAGACCTACTTGTATTCCTAAATAGCTATCATACAATGTGAGATCCTTCGAAGATATATATCTTTTCTTGACACTAGATTTATTTTCAAAAACCAAACACCAATGGCTATTAAATAGGTCTAAATGATTATCAAACAGTATTTAAAATATAAATTTACTGATTATATTTCTTTATAATATTATACACCCACACTTAATAAAAAACCAACTAAAAAGTGTATCTAATCCATTTATTTCTATAATTCCAAGTTTAACGGTCTCATATCACTATATTGTTACGGATCATCAAAACAACAATCAGAAATTAAAGAGAAATATAATAGAAAAAACACAATAATTTACGGTGCTCATTAAAGATGTAACTACGAGCACAAAAGAAAAATCATTTTATTTAGAAGATAATAACACAAATATTTAGTCAAATAAGAATAAAATTTTAAAACAGCTTATATAGTACACTAATCCAAAATACATTAAAAAGAACCCAATGCATAACACTAACACTATGACACTATAAAATCCCAATATAAGATATAAATTCCTGCTTGTTGACCGGACAACGAGACCCTCAACTAAATAATCTTAAACGAAAGACATTTGATCAACACATATCAAACAAATTAAACTAGTCGATTAATTTTAAAATGGATGGCCACCAAATCCCGTAATATCAGAATTAGAGGAAAACGAGTAAATCTTTTGAAGACGCTCGATGTCTGTGTTAGCTTCACTAGATTGATCCTCTGTTGATTCAACATGAATGGGAACAACAACATTAGCTTTCTCTTTTCTCCATTTAAGCTTCCTAATCCAATGCTTTACCAATACAATTCCCAAATAAATAAACAACGTTCCAACAATCCCTCCCACCACTGCCAATACCGCATTCGAAAGCCAATGAGTGCTAAACTCTTGTGGCATTGTCATCAATGTCGCCGACGTGAAAGCCGTTGCCATGAATGCAACAGATATCCATAAGAATTTATGCGTAATCGTCAAAAGTCGCAATAGTAATCTCCTTTTGAAAGGGATGATTGATACTCAGAGATGTCGATAGAGCCATGCTTTTGCTTATCACGAACACCCTGTAACCTTTTGTTTTCCCGAGTATTGATTTCCCGTCTTCGTTCATACCACCCGGAGGAGGACTTATGCCGGCAGAAAACGTTACTGTGGTTATCAAAGCTGCCACTAATGTCACTGTGTTTCTTGCGTTTTGTAATGCTTCTTTATACATGTTGTGCTGCTTTTGTCGTCGAACACGGTTTTTGTCCATTTTGTTCATCAATAACTGTTGAGGATCTCACGTTAAAAAGTTTAAAATATCTCGTACCATTTATAAAATAGATGAGTTTACTATAGTAATAGTTAATTATTAGTTTTGAGATGGAAGGAGTATCACACATACAATCTAAATGGTATCAAAGCTCACTACGCCAAAACCAATATTCCGTCGATTGAAAATTTGACCATTGTCACACATCTGTTGGATATGGGAAATTCATGGGTTTAAAAGTTTGGACAACAATTTTCATTCATATGAGATCTTTTAAGTGATAACAAAAATAAATTCATGAAGACTTATATCTAAAATAAACAATATCATACTTTAGTTGTCCTAACAATATAATATCAGAGCCCAATGATGAACTCAAAGAGGCACGATTCAATAAAAATCATGATAGTTATGTTGAGGAGACTTGCAACCTTTATAAGAAAGGGAGAGCTACGCTTATCACTATTAACTATTTTTAAGTTTATCATCCTCTTTAGAATTAGATCTAAGTTTCATTTTTATTAGACCGAATATCTGTTAGATTTAATGTGTACTATAGTACCACTTTGACATAAGATGCAATGTACCCTTTATGTAGAGAGTCATTGTCCCAAACACAATTCAATAAAAAGATATTGGGATTCGATTATTCATAACTCAAATCTATTCCTTATTAATTGATTTTGAAATGAAATTTTACGATACGTATTAATACCTCACGTTGCTCTTTGCTGAGACGCTTTTGATTTCTCAACTTTTTCTTAACCGATCTCTTTCCGGTCTCTTCCAAGGCTTCATTATTCAAAGTTGGAACAATTTCAATATAATCATCCTTCTTAGAATCATCAACAGAAATCCTTTGTGATTGAACCTTGAAGTTTTGATCAGAAGACATCAGTGGAGCTGATCAGTTCACTTCTTCTCTTGCCACCAATGTTCTTCGACATGTCTTCAAGAAATTGGGACTGGTTCATCAGTGCCATTAGCTACCAGCTTGTCGAGCATGTCAAGGACTGTCAGCCCTTCGTTGTTTTGGGAATTTACTGGTATATTTACATGTTTGAACAAGTATTCTACAAACTGCAAAATATAAGAAACAAACATCTCAAAATACATGCATATATGCACACAAAAATTATGTGTAATCATGCATAACAAGAGGTTATGAGTTCAAATCTCTGCTTAATCATGTAGGACAGCTCTCAAATTTCTAAGTCCAAAAGTGAGATAGAGTTGTTAGGTTAATAAATCATCAATTTAAGCTTTTAGATTTGTTGGATACTATAAGAAAAGCTCAAGAATTGTTAATTTATTGGGGAGGAAACGACTTGGCAGAGACTTACAATGATATCATGTTGATCAATTATATTAAATTACCAATCAACCAAAAAATTTAAATGCATGAATTGGGATAAATTTAATTCTCTCAACTAATAGCCATATCCCTATAACATATTCTCGATCCTCATTTAGGATCAAATCCATAAAACTTTAAAATACCTGATAAATTTCCAAATTTTTTATTTTATAATCATGCCAAAAGGAACCGTGCTCCAACCACATGATCTAGTAACCCAAGAGGTTATAGATTCGATAGTCCAACTCCAAATATTGTTAAGCTAAAAAAAATCTTCATAAATCTTCAATTATGTGTTCATTAAATTATAAGTATCTAAAAGATTTAGACCCGTTTGATAACTGTTTGGTTTTTTTTTTTTTTTTTTTTGAAATTGAAGTTTATTTTTACTCATATTTCTTATCATGTATTCCATCTTTTCTACAACGTATCTAACTTTCGTTAAAAAAGTTGGTGATGAATCTTATATTACTCGATAGTATATGAACTCTCGGGTCGTCAAAGATGACCTAATTTTTTATCCTCTACAAAAATATTCATATTCCCTTGAGAAAGTATGTCAATCATGACCAAATTCTAAAAACTAAAACAAGTTTTTGGAAGCTACTTTTTTCTTCTTCCAAATTTTAGTTTCACTTAAAAATATAGATACTATATATAAAATAGAATAATTGTATTTTTAAATTCCAAAAACAAAAAACAAAATGTTATCAAACACAATACCATAAAATCGAGTTTGTGTATGGGGTTGGTTAGTGAGGACTAATTCTTTTAGAGGGTGTTTGTTTGCCATATTTATGGAGGATTTAATATAAGGATTTACTAATTACTTTTAAAAAAACTACATACAAACAAGTTTTTGTAACTACTCAAAATGCTCTTATTTTTATATTCGTGACTGTCCGGACCAACTTGCGTGCACCTCGACTAATGTCACAGGACATACTGTCTTACCCTACAACATTTGGATGTTAAGAAAACCTGTAGGAAATTAATTCCTAGGTATGATGGTTACCATAGATTGAACTCATCACCTTAAGCATCTCAAGGACCTCTTTGACAACTAGGTTACTTCATGATAGTTCTAATCGATTTTTCGTTAACTACTCAAAATAACTACTCATTTAAATCTATATCCAAACAAATTATTATCTCATAACTCCTCTACATAAAAACTACATCAAAACGAATTTTTTACTACGACTTTCAATTTCTAATTCCTCAAACTAACTCTTCATCCAAAACCTCGTCCAAACACCTAAAAAATGGGCATTGTACAAATATAATCTAAAATTGATTTAATACCTGAAAAAATAAAGCCAATTATCTTGTCTCCCTTTTTTTTTTTTTTTTGAAAGAACAATTATCTTGTCTCTTTATAAATGTTTAATTTGGAAAAAATAGACATTATTTAATGCAATTACATGTCGACTAATCCATTTTGATTACATTCTTAATACCCACACGCATTATTCTTCTATTCAAACTCACCAACCTTCCTATCACCAAATTAAGCCTTCTTATAACCAAGTCTGTGTTCTATATGTTAAAGATCAATATTTTGAGTATAGCCATATGAAAATCAAAACAAGAAGGTTTACAAGATCAACCTCTAACGTCAAGAAAATATATATAAAATTAGTCGCAAGACATCGACTTTGATACCAAGCTAAAGTAATTGAAAACACATGAAAATAGAAAGAAATTTTTTGTTGAATATTATTATATCATATTGCTCATACATGAAGAGTACACAAGAGGAAAAAGGAAAATAGTAAAACTCTATCAACATACATGAAAAATTCGCTTAATGAAAACCGGGTTGAGCAACCTCTAACGTCACACACACTTTACCATATAGGGCTTATATATAAAACTTGGGTTCTTATTAATTTAATTTATTGATATAGATCCTTTTATTTTTCTTCAAAAAAATACCTCTAAAATATAGATTTTTTTGAATCTCTAAAATTTATCATATGAAATTAAAAATACTGATAGTTACCAAGTAAGTTACAAAAGAATAAAAATTTAATCATTGAGAGTAGGAAAATTTTGCATAAATATAATTTTACGTTTGTTGAACTATTATTTGGACAAACTATTATATTATTTGCACTGAATACATATTAAACGATGTAAGTTTAGTGGTCCTAACATAGTTTTTAATTAAAACACACCTCAAGAAGAAAAAAAAAACGTTTTTAAAAAGCAAAAAGTTATTAATAATCACTTCACTTTTTAAAAGCAAAGTTATCCTAATATTTTCTAAAATAACATTCACTAAACTTGTTTGAAAAAAAATAATATCAACGGTTACATCAAAGTTGTGGAAATACATTTACATCATAAATCATTTTATACCAAATGAAAGTTGATAATGTTCATGTAAGATAACATGTTAAATCAATCAAAAATTACAAAACTCATCAATTAACTTAAGGGAAATTGTGGTAGATGGTTTACTTTAAGAAAGTATTTGTAAATATAGGCAAATTCTATAATAATTGCAATCTTATTTTTTTATTAGTTGTTAGTTAGAACATAATTCTTCTCAACCCCATTTCACCCTTATCAATCTGTGGTGGACCACCGTTTTTTTTTTTAACTTACCCAGAAGTCTATTAGTTTGATTGTAACTCATACTTCCTATTTTTTTGTGTTTGTAATTCTTTGACGTATTTC
>JBBMKA010000018.1:7320974-7334777 GCA_037833695.1 Sechiopsis laciniata
CTGATCTTAAATCTGATGCTCATGTCATCTCCCTGTTGGTTCTACAGTTTGGATTTCTTCAAAGGGCTGATCAAGAGAAAACTGTAGTTCACTTTCTAACTGACGGCTGATTATGATGTGTATGGAATGGAATCTTGTGCAATAAGAAGACATGTGTTCTCTTTTATTTTTGGTTAACAACTTTCTGTTTCTATAGTTGGTGAAATAAAGAGATAGATATCTTACCTTTTATGGTTAAACAATCAGATCTCTACTGAAATTGTAAATATTATTTATCTTTAAGCTAAGGATGTATTTGAATTGAGGTGTTTGATCAGGAAGGATAATGGTTATGAGGAATTTTGAGTGGTTTAGAAGCATTTGGAGAAGATAAAACTTTTGCTTGGATTTAAGGATGGATTATAAGTGCTTGTAGCAGAAAGCTTTTGTTTCGATTGAAGAGTTATGATTGATTGAAGTAAATGAGAGCAGTCTTCAGGTTAGATAATCATAATTTAGGGTTTATGATTATCATTTCTCAAAAAAAAGAAAGAAAGAAAGAAAAGTTGTAATACCTATATTAAAGGATAAAAGAATAATAAAATTTCATTTAGATGCATATCACTTCTCTCTTTTTAGGGTTGTCGTCTTCTTTTTTTGACAAATGATAATCATAAATTCTAAATCATGTTTATCTAACTTGAGCACCGCTCTCAATTTTTCTTTTTGCACATCTTCAAGTCTTACCTTATGTTTCAAAGGATTAACACTATCAAAAATATAAAAGATGAAGGTTAGGTTTAGAAATCCAACAAAAATTATAATGCAAGACAATTATGTATGATAAATAATAAATAATAAATAAAAGAAAAGAAGTAAAGCTAAACATAATAATTGAAAAGAAAAAAATATTTGTAAAGAGACATTGAAAAGATCTTTATACATAGTTATAGGAGTGATAATAATAACCGAAAATTGACAAAATCCAATCGAATCAAACCAATTCATTGGATTGGTTCAAATTTTTATCATAATATTGGATTTATTGGTTTGTATTTGGAGAAATTGAAAGTTAATGGTTCGATATTGTTTCTATTTGTAAAAAATAATAAACATCGAAACGAACTAATATTGATTAATTTACTTTCATTTTTCTTTTTATATATTAGTTTTAATTTTTATCAGTAAATGTCTTATTATTTTTATCTTATTTAATTATAAATAGTGAGAAATTTTTAAGAAAAAAATATTCAAATAGAGGTCGGAAGTAAAATAGCAAGTAAAAAAGAATAAAATCGTAGGAAAAACAAATCGAGAAAAATCGAGCTTAGGATTTTGTCTTTTATTGGACATTTTGTTTGATTCTCTTTTTGTCAAATCAATTGGATTAGATAACTTTTCGGTTTGACCTAAAAAACGAGAAAAACCAAACCAATAATTTTACTTTGTATTGGACATTGATTTGGTTGTACTTTTTATCAAATCGATTGGATCGGTTTGATTCTCAATTTGACCTAAAATCGAAAAAATTTGAACCAATATCATCTTGCATAGTTGTAGGGGATGAAAGTTATAAAACCTTTTACTTTCTATCATTAAATATAATTAAAGTTTTTTTTTTTTTTTTTTTGAAGAAATTAATATAATTAAAGTTGAACTTATTAATTTTGGATGTTTTTTATCAGTAATTTTGGATGTTAAATTATAGGAATAGAGAGATTAAGTTTTTCATATTATAACATTTTTATTAAATATGTATTAAGAACACTTAAATAAGCATTAGTCTGTACTAAAAAAATATATAATAATAATAAGCATAAGTCACGTATAAAATGATGGGAGAATATTAAAAGTTTTTTTTTTTTTTTTTTTTTGACAAATATGAAAAGAAGCCTAACAATTCATTAATTGTGTTTAAAATTAAATAATGATATGATACATTTATTCCTTTGTATAGATGCGCTCACCATTTGTTCAAATGGAATAATTAAAATAATAAATATTTTAAGTAAATTAAAGGCAAATTGCAATTTAAAGCATGACTTAAAAGGTAAAATTGTCTATAAATAACTTTTTCTTAAGCTACACTTTAAAGTTGTAAAATAAAATTAAAATGATAGGAATAAAGGGATTAAACTTTTCATATTCTAACATTTTCATTAAATATGTATTAACAAAGCTTAAATAAGCATAAGTAAAGATGAGAAAATATGATTTTTTTTTTTTTTTTTTTTTGAATATGAAATGAAGCTTAACAATTCATTAGCTGTATTTAAAATTAAATAACGATGTGATACACTTATTCCTTTGTGTAGATCCGCTCAGGATTTGTTCAAATTGAATAATTAAAATAATAAATATAAGTTTGTAGTTTAAAGTGACTCGTGGGTACGGAAAATCCTTTAGGAATGTTTTTTTTTCTTTAAGTCACATTTTAAAGTAGTAAAATAAAAATTAAAAGGGTTAGAGGCTTTGTAATTTTATTGTTGGATGGTAACTTCAACACCACAATTACGAGTTCGATTTTAAAAATCGATATTTAATTCACATATTATTTAAAAACACTAATAAATAAGTATAAGTCATATGTAGAATATGAATTTTTTTTTTTTTTTTTTTTTTTTTTTTTTTTTTTTTTAAGAATATGGAAATAAGCTTTAAACAATTCATTGGTTGTATTTAAAATTAAATAATGATGGGATACATTTATTCCTCTGTGTAAATCTGCTTACGATTTGTTGAAATGGAATAATGTTGAAATGGAATAATTAAAATAATAAATATTTTAAGTAAGTGAAAGGTTTTGTAATTTAAAGTGTGACTTAAGTGTAAAATCATCAAAAAAATGATTGTCCCTCTTAAGCCACATAAAGTAGTATAATATATATATATATATATATATATATATATATATATATATAAAAGATTTTGTGACTTCTTATATATGAGTTCATTTAAATATCTCTTTACAAACATTTTGTTTTGTTTTATTTTTCTAGTCTCTTATATTTTGTTTACTTTTCTTCTTTTATTTATTATTTATTGTACATATTTGTCTTGGATTATAATTTTTGTTGGATTTCTTAACCTAACTTTCATCTTTTATATTTTTGTAGTGTTAATCTTTTGAAATTTAAGACTAGACTTGAAGATGAGTAAAAAGGAAAATTGAGAATGATGTTCAGGTTAGATAATTATGATTATTATTTGTCTAAAAAGATAATTTGACAACCTTGAAAAAAGAGAAAAGTGATATGTGTCTTGTTATTTAATATATATTTCTATTTTGGATTAACTATTTAAATACCGTTATTGTAATTCAAAAGTTTACATTTTTTTTTTTAATTATTCTAGGCAATAGAATGTTTTACTCTTTCACCATTGTTGAATACTTATTTTGATGTTGAGTTAAAGGGCATGTTTTGTTTTTAAGTATCTGAGTCATTTAAAATTTAATTGCGCAAATTCGTAAATATCCAATTTAAACTTTATTTTAAGTTGGGTTTTACAATTTTAAACCCTAAACATGATTGTCAAACTTGCACTTCTTTGAAATTTTCTTTTAAGAAGTAAATACTTGGATTCTTATTTGTTATAAAAAAATAAAAATAAATTTTTAAAAAAAAAAAAAAATAATTTTAAAAATTTTAAAAACTTGGATGCCCACTATATCAAAGGCTAAAAGAATAATAAATTTCAATATCACTTCTCTCACTTTTTTTTGTCATTTTATTAACTAAGTTTAATAAGTATAAGTCATGTATATCTTTTTTTTTTTAGATTACAACAATGGGGTGGGAGGTTTGAACCCAAGACCTCTTGGTCAATACTAATATCGTTAAACAACTGCTCTTGTTGGCGGTATAAATCATGTATAAAAGATAGGAGAATATGAAAGTTTTTTTTTTTTTTGACAAATATGGTTTAACAATTTATTGATTGTATTTAAAATTAAACAATGACGTGATACATTTATTCCTTTGTGTAACTCCGCTCACGATTTGTTCAAATGGAATAATTAAAATAATATTATATATTTTAAATAAATGAAATAACAAGTTTGTAATTTAAATTGTGACTTAAGGTGTATATATATATACACACACTAGTAATCTTTCTAATAATTATATTTTTATAATTATAATCTCTTGTAATTATTGCCAAGAGGATGGTCATACTAAGTATGAATGTCCTATTCTGAAGAAGAAAGGTAAGTTACCTATTAGAAAAGTTGATGATGATTCGACTAACTTCCTCGAGGATTTTGATTCGGGCGAAGTGCTCTTGACCGAAAATTCTGAAAATTTAGACCCTTCTGATACATCGTGGATTATGAACTCTGGATGTTCATTCCACATGTCCCATTTTTAGCACAATTTTGAAAATTTGAAAATTCTGAATGATGACAAGGTTTTGTTGGCAAATAACCTTCAGCTTGAGATTGAGGGAGTAGGTTATGCTCGGTTTAGCATGGATGACGGTTCCGTCAAGTTGTTAACATATGTTAAATTCGTGCCAAGTCTTCAGCGAAACCTTATCTCGTTAGGTACTTTGTATGTTGCTGGTTATAACTACTTGTCTAGTAATGGCTTACTTCATGTGAGTAAAAATGAGAAAATCAAGTTGTCTGAAAAACTTAAAAATGGTTTATACATTCTGCAAGACAAAACTTTTCAGCAAGAGATTGATGTAGTTTCTGATAAATTTGAAACTCCATTTGAAATTTTGATAAGTTCTCTACCATAAGTTAATTGTGTTGTTGATTTTGCTTATGCATTTGAAAATCCGTTTGCTGGGCCTTCAGTGCTTGTCAGTGACATTGCACGTTCAGATCCTATATTAGTTGTTTATGAACCTGAGGATGTTCCTGCTGATTTTGAGTGCAACGTTCAGTTGTTGGACAGGGAGTTGGCTTATTTGTTGTATTTTTCATGTAGGATGTCTGTGATGAGACCTGAAATTTGTTTGCTCATTGTCTCTTTTTGCTGGTTTATGATTAAGTCCAATCTAAAGGGTATTGTATACTCTCATTCTGATGCAGATTCGTTTGCTTTCGGTCACATACATGAAAAGGGGATAAATGATCTTGATGTGTTCTTGATGTCCTTTCTCCGTTTGTGTTCTTGTATGTATCCTCACTGTTAGGCTTTGATTGCATTGATCAGTGTTGTTTGCAGTTCTTTTGAGTAGTTTGTCTCTTCATGATTGTCTACTCTTTTGTGAGAAATCTATTTTGATTATGGCTTTACAAGAGATCGTTTTTCTCATTATGTTTTTAGTGAGGGCGCTCCTAATGCAAGTTGCATCATATACTTTTGTCATTTGTAGATGATTTTTTGGTTGCATCTAGTAGTTTGTTGTGAAGTTTACAGATCTCTTGACTTGTTGCCGTTTGAAGTTTTCTTGATTTTTCAGTTTGATATGGAAGAAGTTTGTTGTGATTTGGAGTATTTGATTTGTCAGTCACATGGAAGTTTGACATATTTTGGTGCAGCGTTCTGAGCATTCAAATTTTTTTATTCACACTTTGGTTTTGAGGGTCATTTGGGTTCTGAATGCACTTGTTTCTGAAGAGTTGATTCGTTCTAGATATATTCACTCTAGTTTGTGTTGCTTATGTCGTTTGAGAGGGTATTTCCTCATTTGCTTGATTCCATGTTTCTTGGCAACATTTGTTTTATGATTTGTCTGTTTTTTAAGATGTTCTTTTGAAGATAGGTTCAGGTTGCCGTTGGTGGATTAAGTTCACCGTCTTGCTGAAGTGGTGAATTATGAGGTCTTGAAGACCATTCTGATTTGCTCGTGCCGAGCAAAGTTATGATCCAATTTTGTCTAGAGTTTTGATATTATGATGCCATTTTTATATGTACTTCAAAAAGATAATTTGTTAAATATGAATTACACATCAAATTGTAATTAACTCATATGGTGAGTTTAGTTAACTTGAGTTAGTTTTGGGGTTAGGTTTACTAACCATGAGTGTGTGTAAATTGTGCTAGTGTATAAAGCACCAAAGGTCTCCTTCTTCATTTGTAAGAAACCCTAGCCACCATTTGAGAGATCTTGATATTCGTCAATGACAATTATGAGTGAGTGATCAAGATTGATCATCTCACATTCTGAATAGTGGAGTAAGTTAGTCCAAACTACTTTACATCGGTGTGTTATTTTCTTCTTCATTCCTTCTTTACTTTGCTTGATTTTCATCTACTTGTATATGGTTTGAATATGAAATTTGCACTCTGATTTAGTATGTTTAAATTTGGAATTTGAACTTAGATGGAGGAAATTGTTACATAATCTAATCTTTTTTAGTTTAACCATTTTTTTGCTTTTAATTTTAAACGGATAATGATTTAAAAAATAAATAAAATAAAAGTAGATAATTAGTATAAATAAACCATATTAACTATAACAAATAGAGAATTTAGTCCAAGTAGCATATTTTTGGATACCTATTTTAATTATAGTATATTTTAAAAAATATTTCATTCATAGCACATTTGTATTGTAATTCATTAAAACATCTATTCTACCGTTATGATTATCTTCAACAACATCACGCCTTCGCCACCTCTCTCTCATCATTAGCCGCACCATAAGGAAATGTAAAAAAAAGGGATAAACCTCTAGAAAAGCTCAAATCAAAATCTCAAAAACTCATTTAACTACAAAACAAAATTTCAATAAACACAATTACTAAATGCACGTTTGATAATCATTTGATTTTTTATTTTTGATTTTTGAAATTTAAGCCTACAACAATTATCTTTTTATATGTTTTTTTCTTACTTACGTATCTACATCTTACCTATATTTGTAAGAACCAAACCAAAATTTAGAAACAAAAAAAGTAACTTTCAAAAGTTTGTTTTTATTTTTGAAAGTTGGTTAGCATTAAAGAAAGATGGATACATTGTAGAAATGGTATAACACATTGTAGAAAATTTGAATAATAGTAGACTTAAATTTCAAAAACAAAAAACAAAAAATCAAATAGTTATCAAACAACGCCTAAATTAAGTAAGCAACGATAGCAAAATTATAGAACCTAATTACTACAAAAAAAAAAAAATCATAGAACCTAATCTATAATTTTTTGTATTGACGATCGATTTGAGAAGATTTTTAGTGACTCTAGGTATTGAGTTTGACGAGAATTTTCGGCGACCTCTGAGCTCAAAGTTGATGTTCGTAGCGACGATTTGTTTTATCGACAACTATTTATGCAGAAAATTTGAAGTGTCAATTTATTTTTTTTGAGTTATGTAGAAGATGAGTTAGAAGCTGTGGGGATGGTGAGTGATGAAATTCAAGAGGTTTTAACAAGGCTTGCAAGACGAAAGTGAAGAAGATGAACAAATTGGCCAATTCTACCGGTAAAATTCAAGAAGTTTTAATGAGGCTTGTATGTTCATTTTTTGTTTTTCCAGATAGCTTCCACTAAGAAAAATAGAGAACCATGCTTATTGATTTCTATCCCTCCTCTTGATTGAGCGTTATCATCGATAATTGAAGTTTATCACTCTCTCATTTACGTCACTCACTTCTGATTAAGCGCTATCAATCACTAATGAAGTCTATCACTCAATCACTTTGATAGATTCAATCACTAAGAAACTGATAGATTCTATCACTAGGAATCTGATAGATTCTATCACTAAGAGTTGATAGATTCTATCACTAAAAACTGATCGATTCTATTACTGGCAGGTTCTATCACTAGAAAATTGATAAAATTGATTGAAGTGGACTTTTTGGTAATTTCAGCCACCCGATTCCTTTTTCTTGCCACAAATGAATTAGTTTGAGAATTGTGCTAGACAAGAAATCACTTTATTTATTTATTTATTTTTTTTAATTATTATTCATGCAAAATCTCCTAACAAATATAGTTAATCAAAAAATAAAAAATCTAAATGATTTTATTTTTTAGTACAAATTGAGAGGAAGGACAAAAATCTAAATAATTTAAATAACTATTATTAATTATATTCAAACAAAAATATGGTTACATAAAAAAAAAGAAAAAAAAAAGAGAGATCTCGACTCTATTCCAACCTAAAAGAATAAGTATATATAAATATATATTTTTTTACAAATTGTCATTTTAAACCCGAAATCATGAATATCTAGTTTGAGATATGCTTTCAATTTTTCTTTTAAAAAAGAAGAATTTGATTTCCCATTTGTTAAAAAAAAAAAAAAATACTTGGATCCCCACTATAATAAGAGAGGCATATCACTTTCCTCTCTTTTTAGGATTCTCATTTTTTATTTATTTAAAAGAAGATGGGAGAATATGATTTTTTTTTTTTTGGACAAATATAAAAAAAGCTTAACAATTCATTAATTGTATCTAAAATGAAATAATAACGTGATTCATCGAAAAAGTCAGTAGGGGATTAATCTTGCTGTTTGATGATAATCAAGTTTCATATTTTACTCTCATTCATTTGAGACCAATAAAATATGAAGTGAATAAGTTCATAATTTGTTTAAATAGAATAATAAAAATAATAAATATTTTAAGTAAATGAAATGACCAGTTTGTAATTTAAAGGCAACATAAGGGTAAAATCGTCCGGAAATCATTCCACCCTTGAGGCACTATGATATGATAGGGCTTAATCTGTTGCATCATTTGGCGAAGCCAAGAGAACTTCGATACACAAAGCTCGCAATTCAGACGGTCACAGCCAATTAAGATCAAAGAACGGCGAATCCAATCCGTATTCTTCACGTTCTAGGGCACCAAATTCATCTGTGATTCCAAATTTATCAAAGCGTTCGTGACGATTAAGCACCATATCTTGTTTTCTCCGTACCAACCCACTAGAATCTTGCAATGGAGGCTCTTCGTAAGAGAAACAAGATGATCATGCATGTTCTTGTTCTTATCCAACCCACTTCGCTATTTCAGCAGGAGAGATTCGCGTCACTCTTTTTCCCTTATAAACTTCCCCTCTTCAAGGGCTCTTAGCAATACAGTTTCTTCACCGCTCAGTTCAGGTTTGTTTCTGCCTTGTTTCAATCTTTGTTGGACTAATTTTCCTGAATTTTGGGTTCATTATGTTGATTTTACACGAATATTACTTGATACTGAAATTGGGTCGTTCTGTTTCATAATAAAATTATGTTTTTTTTTTGGTAAAGAAATTGAATAACTATGTGGGGTTACAGTTTAGAGGTTTGAAATTGGGTTTCTTCTTGAAAACAGAGATTGTTCTCTTCATTATCTGGTTTAGAAATGGAGACTAGTTCGACCTGTGCGTTGGTTTTGAGTGGAAAAACAGCGACTGAGAAGGAAACTGCTCTATTGCTGAAGAGGAATGACACTTTGAAGCTCCCTGATGATACTAAAATTTTGGTCTTGTTGCACTCAGAAAGGGATAAATCTTTGGAGGAAAGTGGTTTTCAGATTGGTTCAGATATGAATGCACTTTCTACTGATACTGAAATTTCGGTTTCTTCAAACTCGAAAAGGAATGAATCTTTGGAGGAAAGTGGTTTTCAGATTGGTTTGTATATGAATGCTCTTTCTACTGATACTTTTGGTAGATTCATCATTTGGTGTCCAAGGATTACTTCAACCCAGGATGTCATTTCTCAGTAAGTGTAGCAAACTTTCTTTTTCTTGTTCGTCACCTACTTTTTCGTTCTTTGACGTGTAAGTTAACTAATAGTTTGCAACAGCAACTTCAACAACCTCCCATTTGGTGCTGTCTGTGTGGCTGATGTTCAGTACAAGGGAAGAGGTGCGTAGTGCTGCTAATAAGTAACTAAACTGGTAATATTGTTTTTCAGTTATGGAATCCTTTTCAGTTTTTCTATTGAAAGTCAATATGTGGGTTTAAGTGCAGGTCGATCAAAGAATTTGTGGGTATCTCCCCTTGGTTGCCTTATGTTTTCCTTTACCATTCAAATGGAAGATGGGCGTGTTGTTCCTCTACTACAATATGTAATATCTATCGCTATTGTTGAGGCTGTAAAAGATATTTGCGACAAAGAGGTAACTTTTGTCATGGTTTGGCTCATATTTGCTATTCTTATTGAAATCTTTGTTAAAATATGGAAAACTCTATTATAATCAGTCTCCTAGTTGAAAAATCTGATCAACAGATGATGTTAATTTACAACTTAAAAAGAAAAGAAAAAATAGCAATGAAAAGTTCATATATTGGTTTTTCTTTTCTTTTTTTTTTTTTTAAATTTTTTTTTATAATAATAATAATTATTATAATTAATTAAAAAGTAAGAAAGTGATCTTTCGTTGGAAAGGCACAAAACCGTTTTGAGAGTAGTCAATTTTAATTTTGACCTTTTGTTGGCTAGTTTTCATTTTCTATATTCTTTTGGAGCTCTTTGTTATTAGAGATGTTCATTTTCTCCAAGGGGACCTGCCCCTAATAGGGAATCCTCGATTAAGTAGGGAACGGGGCCGGGGACGGGGAATGTATTCTCCAACCTGTTTCCCCGATCCCCGCCCTGTTTACAATTATTATTACTATTATTATTTTTTTAATATTTTTTTCTTCCATTATACTCTTTAGTTTTTAGATAAAAAATATTTGTTGGTGAAATTATTTTTCCTTAATAATTAAGGATGTAGTTGAAAGTTGACGCACATTTGTAAAGAAAATTTTAATTATTTGGGATTATTATTTAAAAATATATAAAAAAATAAATAAAATTACACGGGGAAAAATTCTCCGCGGGGAATCCGATCTCTGCCAATTCCACGAGGGGAATCTTTGCCCCGATCCCCGCGAAAAAAATTATAAATTTTGCAAGGACGAGGATTGATTTCGGTGGCGGGGACAGGGACATGGAAGCCATCCCCCGGCCCCGCTCCGCCCCGTGGATATCTCTATTTGTTATGTAGTATATTTACCCATAGGTGTTCGGAGATTTCTCCTTTGTTTCATTCATCAATAAAATTTTTTCTTATTAAAAAAAAAACTTCTAAGTGAAGTTATGAGTATTATTTGTAAATGGTGATGTACTTGAGTTGAGGTTAATACTGCGCCTTCTCTTTGGGTTCCTATTTCAGGGTTTACCCCATATTGATTTGAAAATAAAGTGGCCAAATGATCTTTACGTGAATGGCCTGAAAGTTGCAGGCATTCTGTGCACTTCAATATATAGATCAAAGAAGTTCGATGTTACCGCTGGTATTTGTGTTTGTTTTCTTTTGTATCTGATTTTCTTCGACAGTCCCTTTTTCCCGTCCCAAGTGAAACTTATAATCTCCATGTAGCACCAATTTGAAAAGCCAAGTGTCACTGTGGCGTATTTTAACTGTTTCATGTTCTTCCAGGTATAGGCTTGAATGTAGACAATAGTAAACCAACAACATGCGTGAATGAAGTTCTTAAAAATTTATCCAGTAGACCTTACAAGTTCAGAAGAGAGGATATCTTAGCATTCTTCTTCAACAAATTTGAAAGACTGTATGATATTTTTATAAATCAAGGTATTTATATGTCAATCCGATGTCTTCCTCATGATAAGATATGGTCACATACATGCATGGATTTATAGCTTCTTCAGCCGACTAACAATGCTCTGGAGAGGCTTGTGAGTTATGAAAATTTTAAGCAGCTAACACAATTTGTCAAAAGATAATGAAATCATCTCTCTCTCTCTGTTCCCTTCATATCTGAACAAGTCAGTGTGAACATCATTCTATCACTTCATGCTGTTTGATGCCTTACAGTTTTGTGCATGCTAAGCATTTGAATTCTACCTATGGCATAAAGGATAGGAGAATTGCAGGCTTTGTAATTTGAGAGGAAAAGTCTCGTTTTTCTTATTTTTAACTCAATAGTGCAAGGATTTATATGTTACAAAGAGATGATAAATAAAAAAGGAAAAGATAAACCTAAGATAATTTCCTCTCTAAATAAAGAAAAAAGTACACATAAAATAAGATAAAATGAAATAATTATACACTCCCCTCAAATCTATACAAGCCACGCTTTGAGTTGAAATCTTCAAATGTTGTCCTTGGTAAAGCTTTGGTGAGAATATATATATATATATATATATTTGTAAGAAATAATTTCATTAACATATGGAATTAAGTAGAACAAGGTAGAGAGAAGATTACAAAAGAGCTCTCCAACTGTTAGTAAGACTAGTAAAGCTATAATCATAAATAGTGGAGAGAGTTTACACCAAGACAAAACCCAAGCAGTGTTTAGCCGAGCTGACGGCCATGATAGAGTTTTTGCGTTCATACAAGAGAGACTCGGTAGGTGTAGTCGGTTGTTTTTATCTGTGAACTACCCGATGCCGTTGATTTGTCTGATGGGAGAGATCCACGTTTCCCTTGCATTTGTTACACTTTTTGCTTGCGCTGGCTTCTGAGAGACTAAGTTGAGAATAGCGCTCCCGCTCCCAAGGAATAGAGTAAGATATGTCCAATTCAAAGGAGACCCCAAGGACGTTACTATGAGCTCATTATGACCATACATCGTTGGTCCTTTGCAAGTGCGCTCCACGAGTCGAGTGGCTACGCTTCGCTGCGCTTTTTTTCGTATATGATATGATAGGTCGTTGTACTAATGATTGTTACTAGCACAACAGCCAAAGATCGGAGCGGGCTTGGAAGAGGCTCACTCTAATTGAGGGTTCCGAAGCCGTATCTTGTGTTACTTGTTGTTTCGTGTTCCTGCCGACTTTTCTAGGCTTGAAGCCCTCTCTTCGTAGAGGTGAATAAATAAGTCAAGAAGCTCAGCTGCCGGCATGATGAACCAATCAGTCTCCGGGCCTAGCAATAAGATTATCAATAAAACGGCTATAAGGCACAGTTTTATCCTGAAAAGTGGGAGACTTCCTCTTATTCCATAGGTTCCAGCAATATGCCCGAATAAAATATTCCCCAAGAAGCTTCTCCTTTTTTGAAGGGATGTCCAGTAAGAGCAACTTCAATGAGAGATTTGGTATCATTAGGAAGCACCATATACCATAAGAAACAATTCCTAATGAAATCTTAAAAACTTGCAGCAAAGGGGCAGGAGATCATTAAGTGTTGTGTTGTGATTCGGCATTTTTTTCTACACATCACGCACCAATGAGGTGAAAGAGTCAAGTGAGGGAGTCTTCTTTGAAGAAGATCGAGTGTACTAATAGCTCTTTTGTGGAGTGATGTTTGTGATTTTGGGAGATGAACACGAGAAGAAAAGAACGAAAAAAATTTGAGTGTAAGGTTTGAAGGCTAAGGTGTCGACAGCTCTAATACCATGTGTAATTTGAGAGGAAGGGTCTCTTTTTTCTTATTTTTAACTCAATAATGCAAGGATTTATATATTACAAAGAGATGATAAATAAAAAATGAAAAGATAAATCTAGGATACTATCCTCTCTAAATAAAGAAAAAAATACACATAAAATAAAATAATTCTTCACAGGTGAATAATGTGAATAATTATACATGAAGGAAATCTTCCTACATTTTCAAGTTACATATCTATCTTTTTTAAAAAAATACATATGTATCAAGTCTGTAAATTATAGCTATATGTAATATCTCCTCTGGAGAAGGCAGGAGAGAGAGCTAAGATAGTGTTCTTTTAGGATGTACTATGTAGAATTTTAAACCTGTTCTCGCTTGAAAAGGCTAGAATTTTTGTAGCACTTCATGTTTATCAGCCTCAGGTGTGTTCTGCTTCAGTTTCAAAATTTCCAAGATAACCCCATTCTCACAAAATCCGTGAATAATACCATTTTTTTTTTATCATTTCTGAATTATTAGGTTTTCAGGCTCTTGAGGAACTCTACTATCAGACATGGTTACACAGGTAACTCATTATATATATA
>JBBMKA010000018.1:7334877-7346733 GCA_037833695.1 Sechiopsis laciniata
TAACCGGGCCCCCAAACATGGGTTTTGTTATTATACCCAGACCGCCCGTTTTGAAAATGGGGGCCCAAACACACCCTCAACAATTCATCACATCTTATATTCTAGCTCAATCAACATAAATTTTAGATAATGTTGTATAGTTTTGTTATATTTTTTATTTGTAGCACACATATATCTTTGACTATTACATTAAACAATATAAGATTTTGTATGAAAATTAATCCGTAATGAAAATCATAGTTCTTATATTTTTTATCTTTTTAATCTAATATCCTCAACATATCCTCTCAAAAGGGTTCATTTTTAGATTTATTATTCTTAGGTTGGATTTCAATATTTGAATATAATACTCATTTTGAATTCATAACTATAATATTGTATTAGACAATAAGTAGTTTCATCTCAAAATTAATTAATAATGAGATAAGTAATTTATCCACGTTTTATTAAGAATGTGAGGTCTCGTCATCTTTATAATTAATATGATCTTCAACAAACTTAAGCAAAATTTAACTAATTAAAATATATACTTTTTTTTATATTCATGACTGTCCGGGTCAACTTGCGTACATTTCGACACCTCTACATCATGTTAGTGAACTTATATCTAGTTAATGTGAGATCATGATTAAATTTCCAATCTCCCCTCAAATAGTACTTTTTCGAATCATTTAGGTCTCTATATGAGATATATATCTAAGGATCGAACTTGTGACCGTAAAGTGAAAATAGATTTATACCAAACCAGATAACTAATCATGCCACCGACTCATTTGGTTCTATATTGACTATTTTGGATCTGAGTTCATATGACTTTTGTTTTTGGTTATCACTCAAAAAATTTTATACCAATAAAGATGATATCTCTTACTATAAACTCGTGACTTTTTTCTTTCCTATTCCATGTGAGATAATGATCGAATTTTGATCCGTCCATTATTATTATTTTTAAAGGTTGTTGAATTAAAAAATATATATATTCTTGAAGTAAAAAAAAAATTATAATTCAAAATGAAAATAGGACCCAATGACGAAAGAGGGAGAAAAAAAAAGAGTCTACCTTAGTTGACTATGCCCAACTGTCTTCCTTGGTGGCTTGACTTTCACCCACTTTTTATTATAAAAATAATAATAATAAAAAAATAATTTTTTTTTAGTAAAAAAATAAAATAAATTAAAACGTGATACGAAGCATAACATAACAATTAATTTATTTGTAAATCTTCCATCTAGCTAATTGATTAGTTTGTTAAACCGCCAATACATGCAATAATTGATATATTTCTTTATTATATTAGTCTTGTCAATTAAAAATATTTCCAATTTGACTAGTGGATCCAATAATTCAACAACTTATTATAAAAAATTAATATGCTTTTTTCATAAGAAACATTTTATACGTCGAGATAAAGCATTCAATATCATTACTCTTTAAAAAAAATATTTGGAGGGATATAACGATATAGCCATCACATGCATAAGTATAAATTTACTATTAAATAATTTTTTTTCTTAACTAATTGTACTTTTAAATTAATTTTAATATATTGTTTTTTAAGTCAAAATTGAGTGATAAAATTATATCATTTAGAAAATTAAAAACAAAAATAAAGGTTCTCTTCCTCAAATATTGATATGTATTGTAATGAATCTTTTAGACTCCGTTTGATAATTATTTTGTTTTTAATTTTTAATTTTTGAAATTTAAGCCTACAACAACTATCATACCATATGTCTTATTCTACATCTTACCTATATTTGTAGAAACCAAACCAAAATTTGGAAACAAAAAAAAAAGTAGCTTCCAAAAGTTCATTTTTGTTTTTAAAATTTGATTAGGATTCACATACTTTCTTAAAAAAAAAAAAAAATTAGATACATTGTAGGAAATACGAAATACATCGTAGGAAATATGAATAAAAATAAACTTAAATTTCAAAAACAAAAAATAAAAAACGAAATGATTATGAAAATGGGCCTTCAATTTATTTTGTTTTTCATCCAACACTTCTCTTATCTAGCTTCTATAGCCACAACCATAATCTATTGTCAAAGACGTCCAAATTTCAAACATGAAAACAAAAATTGATTTCATGTGACTATGAATGTTGACTAGGTAGCAATTTGCCAATTAGTTGAAGAAGATGAAAGGGCAATGGAAGTTGAAGAAGACATAAAGAAGGAAAAAGATAAAATTTCTTTTATTGTCTAAATGACAATTTTGTCATTCTTCTTTCTCACTTAAATTTGATTTAGGGATTAATGTAATATATTTCAAAATTTAGGAAGACCGATGATCAAATTAAAAGTTGAAGGGTGTAACTGGTTTAAATTTCATAGTTCAAAGATAATTTATTCATTTTTTTTCTTTCAGTTTGCTAACGTGTTTAGATTTAATAATCTATGGAGGTTTTCCTTTTTTTAGCACGTAGGAATTGTTTCGACGAAGTTTTGGATGAAGAATTAGTTTAACGAATTATAGATGAGTTAGAGACAATAACTTGAAATAAGTGATTATTTTGAGAAATTAGTAATTATATCCTTGAAATGAATTAGAGACAAAAACTTGAATGTGAATTTGAAATGAGTAATTATTTTGAGAAATTAAAAAAAAAAAAAAAATATATATATATATATATATATATACTAGAAATAAGTGATTAAAAATAAGTTATATCCTTAAATAATTAAAAATGAATGGTTATAAATAAAAAATATTTTTATTTAAAAATGAGAAATTGTTTGGAATAGTGATGTTGTTTTTTTAGAAGTAGTTAACAATTACTCATTTTAAATCTTCCATAAATTCAACAAACTAACACTGCTTAGAATCAAAGACATCAAAATCTCAACACATTAACAGTCACATTAAACTTGCGCTAGAATATTCACATTAAATTAAGGGAAATTGTAATAGATAAGATATTCTAGCAAAATAATTATAAATCTATTCAAATTTGAAAATTTTTGCATCCATAACAAAAAAATGTTGTATTATTAATATTCATTATTATATTTTATTATTAATACAATATTTTGTATTATTAATACATTATTATGTATTATTAATACAATAATATATGTTATTAGTACAATATTGTGTATTAATATTGTATTATTGTTAATAATATCGTATAATTATTAATAATTATGACTATAATTGTTTTTTTTTGTTTAGTATTGTAAATACTTTTTCAATTTGGCCGGTTCCTAAAAAACCCCTTAAATTAATTAGGGTACACTTTCAAAAGATTGTTAATGAAAAAGAAATTTGAACTACCAAAGACTTCTAGCTAGGGTTTGGGATGTTTTTTGTTTGTTTGTTCGATTTTTTTTTTCCTTTTTTTTCTTTTTTTTTTTTTCTTTTTTTTTTTTTTAATTTTGCTATTATTTATGGATTAAGTTCATGTTGAAATCATATATATATATATATATATATATATATATATATATATTCTTTCTCTATGTTTAGACTTTGAGGGGCCGTTTACTTTGGAGTAATCACGATAACTAGAATCTTTTGATGTCCGGAATCTAAGATGTTTGAAATTTCAGATGTTCGGCATTCTTAGATCACCATGTTTGTTTTGTACAGGAATTTAGAAAACTGTATTTATTTTATAAGTTTTGTTCATGGAAATTTCTTAAATGTCCTCATAACTTAATTTACACATTAATTTATATAACGTATTTTTTTATTAATTTAAATATTATATTTTAAAATAAATTTATTAGCAAAAAACTAAAATTTATTTATTAGTTGAGCAAGTGAAAATTTGCTAAATATAAAAAGTGAGAATAATTATATTTGAAACATATAACAAAAATCAATGCCCTTTAAATTTTTGTTGAAAATAATCAAAATATTATTCAATTCAATGCATATTATTTTAAAACAAAATGTAAAATATAAATATAATTAATTATGTATACTTGAATGATTGGATTTAGGAGTTGGAGAGATGAGGAGAGGAAATTATCAAATCCCATGTTTGTTTTTTTTTTGTACATAACAATCTCTCTAACTTCTCCTCACATCTCATCAAACATATTTAATCCTATAAAATATCAAATCGAACTTTATTAAAATATAAAAAAAAACTCTCTTAAATACCAATTTCCAAAAAAAAATTCAAACATCTCTTTTCAAAACACAAATAAAAAAATAAAAAAATAAAAAAATAAAAAAGTCTAACATCTCCTCTCCAAAATATCAATTCTCAAACAAATATTCCATCTTTCCAAATCACTCCACTTCCTCTCCATTTTCACTTCCTCTCCTCTCTTCTCCCAAATTCCAATCACCCCCATAGTAACATGTATAATAATTATATACTAAAAAAGAATATTATTGTTTTTTAAGGTACAAACTACACACAAAATAAAGAGAAAAAATTTATAAAAATATAAAATTTTATTTTTTTAAAAAAATAAGGGCAAAAATGTCATTCAATGATGCCCTCTACATGAGCATCATAAAAATCCATGTTGCAGGAAAGCATCCAAATTGCTCTTAAATGAGCATCTTAGGATGTCAGGCATCTCAGGATATTTAAATATTTTTCATTACTACAAAATAAACGTAGTAATCTAGATGTCCATCTCATAGTAATTTTGGATTACCACGAAGTGAACGACTCCCAAAGAATTTTGTTCGTGCATCTTCATGACAGAAAATGAGTTGGTACTTGGGTAGCTAGCTCTTAATTTTTCTTTGATCAATACTTTCATATTGATTAACATTGTTCACAATTTTCTCTTTTTTCTTAAAAAAAAAAAAATCATTTTCCATTATATTGACACCAAGTTTTTTTTTCCATTTTTGAATTTCTTATCAATATACGTTGTTCTTTCATATTTTTCTGTTTATAATAAAGTTAGCCCTCCAACTTTAAACATTAAACTTGTTTTCACTTAAACTTGAAATCCAAATAAATAAATAAGAAATTGTCATTGAATTTTCATGATTAGGTTTGTGTATACTTAATCCATATACACTTTAAGAATATCTAGCTAGATCAAATACCATTTTTATTTTAAAGTTGTTTCTTTTTTATTTTAAACTTTAAAATGTCTGATTTTATATATATTCAACCTTCAAATGTGGACCCGTTTTGCCTAATTTTGATGATTTTGTTGTCAACAACTCTCTGCACTTCCTATTGCACTTTTTCTTTTGATGTTAGGTTTACTGGGTGACTATATATATGTATAATTTGTTAAGTAGATGACTACTTTTCAAAACTTTGTAAATAGAATATATTAATTCAAATGATGTCACGATTCTTAACTATTTTCACGACAATAAACTTAAAATATAAGAATCTATCTTATGATTGATTTTATATTATTATTGATATCCAAATGTTTTAGAGTCGGTATGTTTTGTAATATTAGTCAATGTGCGTGTAAGTTGGTTTGGACAATCATGAAAAAAAAAAAAATTAATTAATTAAAATTTAAAAATAAAAATTGATTCTAAGGTTTGTTATTCTGTGAGTTTTTTTTTTTTTTTTTTTTTTTTGTGAATTCTACAATATTTGGATACTTAAGAGACTTGAATCTGCTCAATTATTAAGTGATACATAATTGATTCAGTTAGATCAAAAACACAATTAGACGAAAAACAATTAATAAAATACTGACGTTTTTTTTCTAGGTCAGACTAAAAACCACCTAATAAAGTGGTTTGAGGAGACAATAAATCACTTGACTCAAGTGGACCTTATAAGCACAATTAGATGAGTATCCACCTAGAGACTCAAACTAAGTTATAGATTGTTCAAAGAATTCGGCATGAAATGCTTTTAGCTTGCATTTTATACCAAAGTAATAAATAGCAATTTTTTTTTTATTCACTTCTTGTTGCAATGTTTGACCATATCTTATATTGTTGACAAACATGGCTAACATGTCAATTAATTTACTTCAAATGTCATTTTATTATGTTTAATTAATCACTACATCACAAGTTAGGAGAGTAATTGGCATACTCAATTGATTGAAAACTTGCGCCTTAAAAATATGTTCTCCTCAGAATTTCAAAATCTTAAGTTTTGAGGTTCGCCTTTGATGTATCTTGATGCTGCATTTTAGGTATGGGTCAATAATGCTCCAAATATTAAGGAAACAAGACTTGATTCTCGATCATCAAAAATAAAAGTAAAGTAATTGGCATTTATGAATATTCGTACTATCGTCGTGACAATTGGAAATCAACTATTTCTTTTATAGGATAATTAGTTTAAACTAACTCTTTTCAAATATTGATATCTTTGATTATTTATATATATATATATATATATATATATTTATGTTTAGTACTTGTGTACTTACTAGTAAGTACCTAGTATAAACTTACAATTTATTTGTAAGTACATACTATAATGTGTTATATCTTCAAATATATATATATATATTTTTTTTTTTTTATTTGAAAAAATCTTCAAATATAATTTATCTTATTAGTCAAATCATCATATTATATATATATATATATCTTTTAATGTGTTTTTTATGGTAAATTTTTACTAGATATTTACAAGTATTCAAGTATTTCTCTATACTTATTTACTCTGGTCAACTTTTGGATCAAAATTATGTTTGTGTACTACGAGTAAAATACCCATTCAAATCCAACCCAAGTGAACCATTACCTCCTAAGTTTTCAAAACCAAACTTTAATTTTTCGAAAAAATTCAAAATTCAAAGATGAAAGTTAAATGAAAATTGCTTAGGGTTGTATGAGAAATGGAATCTTTCCCATTCTCACTAATCGAATGGAATATAAAAAGAAAAGAAGTTCATACTTGCTCCAACATGTGAGCGTGTGAACGCACGCTTGAAAGCTAGTGACCGTTAGATGTTATTTTTGTTAGGTAAGACACGCACAAAAGAGTAATACTTACCTAAGGTGGGTAAGTATTTTGAAAATACTTACCCACCTTAGAACCACATGTTATTATTATTATTTTTTTAAATGACTTTAATTGATGGTTAAATCAACTAAAATTAAAAACTAATAATAAAAAAAAAATTGAATAAATGTTTAAAGTATGCCAAAATATACATCATCTAAAATGTATTATGATCTGCATACTTCAACTATTTTGATGAGATCCTGTAATAAAAAGTAAATTTGTAAAATATTAATCTATAGATATATACTTGTAAACACTAATCTATTGATACTTATAAGGTATGAATTATAATAAATCAGTTTAATTTTTAGATCCAACACGACTAAAATTAGAAGCATTATATTATTATGGGCATGTAGTCAAACGAGCTTAGAAATTTTAAAAGGTCACTTATCTAAAAAAATTATAAGTTAGAATATTGTAGGGTGTACGTTAAAAACAGTCTAAATACATGTAAACATACTCAAATATTCATCGATAAAAAAAAAATACAAACATTGAAATACTATTTTGGTTTTATATATGTTAATTTTTATTAATTTTTGGTCATTTTGAGTTCAAAATTAGGAGGAAACCACAAACTTTACATGTTGTTTTCAAATAAGATCAAAGTCAAATATCGATTTTTAAAATCAAACTATGATCCATAAAATTGAATTGGATTACAATCAATCAACCAAACCAATACATAATCATCCCTTTGTGTATCTATTTTTCATCATTCTGTCTATTTTACTCCCAGTACTTTTAAAAAATTTATTTCAATTTTACAACCATTTATACTTTCTTTTTTCTTTTTCTTTTTTTGCTTCCCATTTTTATCACAGTTTTAGCATGATGATACACTTTCTAAATCTCTTAAAAGGGGGAAACCTCTCTATTAAAGAGTTTCCCTTACGTATAAAAGTTGTGTTCAAATTTTGTAAATAGGGACCAAAATCACATGCCAAAACAAAACGTTTAGAAACCATAAAATCCACCAAAGAGAAGTAAAACTTCAATGTTATTATACATGAATTAGTAATCAAAAGATTATGAATTTAAATCTCATCATATATAATTCAATATCTAAAAAGTTATGATTTTGTATCTTTTAACTTGATTGTTGTTGAATTTTTTTTTTTTTTTTTTTTTTTTAAAACTACAAAAATCTTAAATGACTCAATTGATTAACTAATAGAAATTAACACCAAAATATATAATATTTACCTTAAGAGTTGGTTGAAAAAAATTCGAGTAATAATTTTTCATTATTCATGATATACTCATTTCAAAGAGAAAAATAGTTTTCATATTGCTTTTAAAAAATTAACATTTTTTAATGAAAAATGACATTTTCTTCGTGTATTATACACCATATTTGTGGGATTGTGGTCGATGTGTCGAGGTTTGACTTTCCATATATTTTGGTGGCAAATGTTACACGTGTCGACTTAATTGATTGGTTATAATTCAATTCAATTCCACTGTCACAATTTTTATTCTAAAAATTGATATATGACTTTTAAATTATTTGAAAACAATAGTACATTCTACATAGCATTTCAGGTCCAATTTTAACTAAAAAAAACATACCAAAATAATATTTAATAATTAAACAAACATACGGAAAGGGACGGTTTCATAATAATAATAATAATAATAATAATAATAATAATAGTAATTAAACAAACATAATTAAAAAGGACAAAAAATTGGACTGGCTTATGAACTCCATAATAAATACTAACAGAAAAAAAGGAAGGTAAGTATTAGCTGACCATGTTTGAATAGATGCCAAATCTTATTTATTCAATTTCATTTATTAGAAGGGAAAAAAAAAAAACACCTTTATTCTCCAAATTTGACATTTCTTTATTTCCAAAGAACTTGCTTCATCTCCCCCTTTCCATTCCCTTTCCTTTTCCTCTTCATCTCTATCTTTATAAATCCCACACTGAACTCCAACAAAAAGAATCACCAAACCAAACCCAAAATTCTTTATTATTTCATTTCTCCCCCCTGAAATTCAACTAATTTCCCATTCTGGGTCATTCTAAAAATCTCCCAAAAACAGGGGAATTTCATTTTGTAAAAAATGGAGCGGCGGACCAGCCGGAATTTCAGCCGGAGTATAAGCCGGAGCTTCAGCCGGGCGAGCTGGAGCATGGAGGATGTGTTCGCCAACGGGAACCCTTCTCGCCGTAGCAGTCGAGTCGGTGAAGACGAAGAGGCTCTGCGATGGGCCGCCATTGAAAAGCTTCCCACTTATGATCGGCTTAGAACCAGTATATTGCAGTCGGTCGGCGACGGCGGCGGCGACCCTCGCCGGAGCGGCGGAAGCTTGCCGGTTCATAAGGAAGTTGATGTTCGGAAGCTTGGTGTTGGTGATCGGCAGGATTTTATTGATCGGATTTTTAAAGTTGCAGAGGAGGATAATGAGAAGTTCTTGATCAAGTTGAGAAACAGAATTGAAACGTGAGTAAAATCCATTAATTACTCTAAATCTTCACAAAAAAAAATTTTCAAATTAATTTTTTTATTTTTTTTTAGTAAAATCAAATATTGATGATTAAAAAAGATGGGTAACAAGTTACTATTCAATTACTTCCTTAAAAGAAGTAGATAAAATCATTTACACAGAATTAGAGGAATAACATCGGGTCGACTTAATGGTTGAGCATCTAGGTCTTGAGAGTGTGCTTTCTTTGAGATCTCAGGTCTCAAGTTTGAGGCAGCTGGAGGATTAATTTCTCAAGTGCCCTTGAATTTTACTTCTGATCCTACGATATATCTCAGTCGCCCAGTCTAAAGATGAAATAGTGGTGCTCGAAGTTTAGAGGAACAAAACTACAAGTTTCCAAATCATAAGAAAAAAATACTTAAAAACAAGCTTAAAATTCAAAAGCAAAAAATAAAATACTTATCAAACGGACCTTAACAACAATAATAATGTATAGTTGTGAAATATTAGATAGTGATAAATTCATTTGTATTTGTTTAGTATTGAATTAATTCTCTAAATTATTTATTATATTTTATTAAATCGACAAGCTTCTCAATTTTACAGGGTGGGAATCCGACTTCCAACAGTAGAAGTGAGATTCGAGCATTTGACAATCGAGGCAAATTGTCATGTCGGAAATAGAGCGTTACCAACACTACCGAACGTGGCCCGAAACATGGCGGAATCCGCGATAGGTTTGCTAGGCATAAAATTGGCCAAACAAACCAAACTCACCATCCTCAAAGATGCCTCTGGCATTGTCAAACCATCTAGGTATAACAAAACATTAATATTTTGTACTTACCCTAATTTCTACATCTTGAACAATGTAAAACTAATATATTTTATTTTGTTTGGTATTATTTTAGGATGACCCTTTTGCTAGGCCCCCCTTCCTCAGGAAAAACAACCCTCTTGTTGGCTTTGGCAGGAAAATTAGACCCAAGTTTAGAGGTGAATTAACCTACCACATTCTCCAATTATAAACATTATTATTAAGTTTTATGAAGGAATCTAAATCGAGTAGTGATTAATATGTATCTTTGATCTAAAGATGGCATACACAAAAAAGTATTATTAAATGTCTTTATTTTTAATTTTTATTTCATGGGTTTTATAGGTGAGAGGAGGGGTGGCATACAATGGATACAAATTAAATGAATTTGTTCCACAAAAAACCTCAGCTTACATTAGCCAAAATGATGTTCATATTGGAATAATGACAGTCAAAGAAACCCTAGATTTCTCTGCTAGATGTCAAGGAGTTGGGACCCGTTATGGTAATTTCACTTTAATCACTCAAAAAAACATCAATTTTTTTTTTTTTTTTTTTTTTTTAAATAAACTAACTAATTTTATTTTTTTAAAAAGAACTTATGAGTGAGCTTGCTAGAAGAGAAAAGGAGGCAGGGATCAAACCAGAGGCAGAAGTGGACCTTTTCATGAAGGTATTTTTATTATTAGTTTCATAATTACCTACCAATATGGATTATAATTTAAAGAAAAATTAGTTGATGAAAAATAAATTGTTGGAAATTACAGGCAACCGCCATGGAGGGAGTAGAGAGCAGCCTCATTACTGACTACACTCTGAAAGTAAGTTCACCGGTTCTCCAAGTAAACGGTCAAAGAAATATTTAACCAATCCATCAATTTGACCCAATTCACACAATTATTATAAAGATATGATTTTTAAATTAGTTTATGGTTGGTGGATGAAGTTTTCCTTCACTTTTCAGCATAACTCCAAATCTCTATCCACTTTGCAAAATTCACCCTCCTTTTCTGATTATTTTTTAATTCCATCTCACCCACTCTTTTTATTTTTCAAAGTTAAGACAAAAATGTGAATTTATCTAATTTCATGGTTTTTTAATATTTAAAAGAATTAATGTTGTTGACCTTTTTTTTTTTTTTTTTTTTTACAGATACTAGGACTTGACATATGCAAAGACACTATTGTGGGAGATGAAATGATAAGGGGTATATCTGGTGGACAAAAAAAGAGAGTGACAACAGGTTAATATATATATATTTCTTTAATATTATAATTGCAAGTTAGATATTACATATGAAGCACATATTTTTTATTAAGAGGTTAATTATTTGAATTCTTTTGCATGTTGTAACTTAAAAAAAATAAATTGTGGTTATTAAATATTTTGAAACTTGTAGATTGAAAAAGGTGACTAAAATTTGAAGGAGATGAATGTCAACAAGTACATTTTTATATTCTTGCACTTAATTTTATGACCAACTCTACTTTGCTTGCACCACATTTTCAATAAAGATAAAGTTTTAAAAATGTTTTTATTCAAAAAATAGCTAAACATTGCATGGACTTTGTAGTAGGTCCAACCAGGTAAATTATGAATTTGTTCATGCTAGCTCAATTATCTTTGACGTCTTGGCTTATTCATTTAGATCCAATTATATGAAAAATAGATGTCA
>JBBMKA010000018.1:7358158-7391196 GCA_037833695.1 Sechiopsis laciniata
CCTAATGGGTCTAATGGGCCTAGATCTAATAAAGCAATAAACTATACTAAATACAAATATACATTTAACTCTAACATATATATATATATATATATATTTGTGTAAAGTTGGGAAGCAAGAAGGTTTAGGCATTTTTCAAAGTTTATCCCTCAAGCGAGTAAACCTAGGCTGGTATTTGGTTAGTGTCTCAAGGCCATCGCCTTTCCTCGGCTATGGCCATCGCCTTGCACATAGGCGGGTATTGCGCCTCTAACGTAGCTAAGGCGAGCTCCTTCAATCAGGCCCTCGCCTTTCCTCGCCATTTTGTGCCCTACATTGCCTTCGCCTCAGGCCAAGGCATTCGCTTCATTAAAGTTTTATTTATTTATCAATACCCTAACTTAATATCCATAAAAATAACCTAGAATTAGTCCAAGAAGTCCAACAACTATGCGAAGTCTTTATTAAGGATACTGAATTTATTTAATTGTTATATATGTGTATCTATTTATTCGAGTTATTTGAGGTAGAATCTTTGCTTTTTATACTTTCAGTTAACTTCAAATTTTTTATACAAATAATAATTTAATATTATGGTATATCTTATAATAACATAATTTTTGTGATTTATTATTCTTTTACTTTTTTACTTTTTAGTATTTTTCCATATGAATTTGAAATTTTATGGGAATACACATATGTTTTATTATCAATTTATAAATGCGCCTCTCTTCACTCGTGCCTCGCCTTTTTATCACCTCTCGCTTTGAGGCAATCAAGGAGAGTATCGCCTTGCGCTTTGAAAACAGTGTATTTGGTCCACAAATTCTTATCCAACCCAAGCGGGTAATTCGATCCAAAAATTTGAATCTAATCCAAGTTGGTGTTTTCAAAGTGGCACCACCTTAAGGGGTACGTTAAAATCCTCACCTAGTCTCACATTGAAAATGGGGGAGTTTTCAACTGTTTTATAAGACATACGGCTATTCCTCTCATCGTCAATTGGTTTTATGATGGATGCTTATATTATCTATTAGTTTTTGTATAGTTCACTAACTTAGATTCATTTTGGATTTTTCAGGTTTTTCAAACAATTGCTGTTGATATTTCTTGTCCAACAAATGGCAGCTGGAGTGTTTAGGCTCATTGCTGGACTTTGTAGGAGTATGATCATTTCTAACACTGGAGGGTCCTTGACTCTTCTCCTTATATTCCTTTTGGGTGGTTTTATCATTCCTAGAGGTGAGTTAGCAACCTGTTTGATAACTATTTTATTTTTAGTTTTTTTTAAAATTTAGTCTACAAGAACTACACCAACTTATGTTTTTTTCTTACTTTGATAACTACATTTTACCTATATTTTTAAAAACCAAATCAAAATTTGGGAACTAAGAAATGTAGCTAGCTTACAAAAACTTGTTTTGATTTTTGGAATTTGGTTAGGATTCAAATACTTCCTTTAAGGGAAGATAAAACCTTTTATACACATTTCAAGTGAAAACAAGCTTAAATTTCAAAAACTAAAAACAAAAAATCAAATGATGATGTCTCCAAGGAGTGACAGAGTGGTTGAAAACTTGGACTTTGAAGGTGTGCTTCTGTCAGGGTTCCAGGTTCGAAACTCACATATTACATTAATTTCCCATGTCTTCATTCCTTCAATGTCTCCTAGTGCCTGGCTTAGGGACCAGCGTGCTTACTCTGAGTATAGTAGAGCAAAGCTCTGATTTCCCGGTTTAAAAAAAAAACCAAATGATTATCAATCCGGGTTTAAATATTTTATAATTAGTTAATGTTGATTCCACCAGATCCTCAGCATGTAGTATGTGAATGAAGAAGAATTTCATATTTTGGTGTGTTGTCACAGGTGAAATTCCAAAGTGGTGGATATGGGGTTACTGGATATCACCCCTGTCTTATGGTTTCAATGCTATTGCTGTTAATGAAATGTATGCCCCTAGGTGGATGAGTAAAACGGTATGTATTTAGTTTCTTCTCGATAGGATGTTACTTTTCAATCATTAATGAAATTTTTTGTTTCCTATAAAAAAAGGTATTTAGCCCTTCTTGAAAAAAGAAAAAAACAAAGCACTTGAAAAGATTGTTTATAAATGTCTTGGATTGACCCTACTGCAGGCTACAAATACTACCATTAGCTTAGGTGTGAAAGTGCTACAAAATTTTGATGTCTTTACTAATAAGAACTGGTATTGGATTGGGATTGGAGTTATCCTTGGATTTGCAATTCTCTTCAATATCCTCTTCACCATTGCACTTACCTATCTTAATCGTAAGAGTTCTCGATTTTCTCTCGCCGTATAATGTAACATATTTTTGTGCTAATCGAGCTTGTTTTTTCGTATATTAGCTCTGACAAAGCATCAAGCTATAATATCAGAGGAAACAGCATCAGAGATGGAGGCTAACCAAGAAGAATCTCAAGAACCTAGACTTAGAAGGCCTATGTCGAAAAGAGATTCTTTTCCGCGATCGCTATCTGCTGCAGATGGAAATAATACAAGTAAGAAAAATAATAGATTGTTGGATTAAGTTAGAGTACCAATCAATCCAAAAGCTTAAGCGATGGGTTATGATAAATTTAATGGACTTAGAAATCTCAAGTAGAAATCAATATTAATTGAGGATAAAAACGAACCGGTAGTGACTTGAACACAGAGTTTTCTGTTCTGATACCATGTTGAATTATGTTAAATAATCAATCAACTCAAAAGCTTAAACTGATGGGTTGATATAAATTTAATTATACCAACCAAACCAACAAGATTAGACCATACTTATTTTATACAAAAAATGGTAATTATGTTGCTTACATGATCTTTGTTAATTTTTGTACCAGGAGAAATGGCCATGCAAAGAATGACTAGCAGATCTAATCCCAATGGATTAAATAGAAATCCAAGCTCTTTAATTGAGGAGGGCAATGGTGTTGCAGCCAAGAAAGGAATGACCCTTCCTTTTAGTCCTCTTGCAATGTCCTTTGACACTGTAAACTACTATGTGGACATGCCTCCTGTAAGAACCAATCTCTTTTCAGTTTTCACCACTTATTCTTTCATGGTTTAGCAGTGAACTTTGTTCATGGTTCATTGTTCTAATCATAACAGGAAATGAAAGAACAAGGTGTTGCAGAGGATAGGCTCCAACTTCTGCGTGGCGTTACGGGTGCTTTTCGCCCCGGAGTTCTCACCGCACTAATGGGAGTTAGTGGCGCTGGAAAGACGACGTTGATGGATGTTTTAGCAGGAAGAAAAACAGGAGGCTACATTGAAGGGGATGTCAAGATTTCAGGGTTCCCTAAAAAACAAGAAACTTTTGCAAGAATATCTGGATATTGTGAGCAAAATGATATCCACTCTCCTCAAGTTACGATTCGAGAATCGTTAATTTACTCGGCATTCCTTAGGCTCCCAAAAGAAGTCAGCAAAGAGGAAAAGATGGTAAGAACAATAGTATCGTCTATGTCTTGTAAATAGTTTCAGAGGAATATATACTGATAATTGATATAATTAAATTTACCTTAATCCATCAGCTTAAACTTTTGAGTTGATTGATGGTTTAACATAATTCAACATGGTATTAGAGTAGGAGTTTCTAAGTTCAAGTCCCTGTCAAGTCATTTTCTCCCCATAAATTCCACTTGTAGGACATTTTTTAAATTTCTAAGTCTACAAGTGAGGAGTATTAATTGATATAATTAAATTTATCTCAACTCATCACCGTAAACTTTTAGATTGATCGGTGCTTTAACATAATTCAATGTATACTCAATTGGTGTGTTTTGGTTGTCTTTTCTAGGTCTTTGTTGATGAGGTGATGAACTTGGTAGAGTTAGACAACCTTAAGGATGCTATAGTAGGGCTACCAGGAGTTTCAGGGTTGTCAACAGAACAAAGAAAAAGATTGACAATCGCAGTGGAGCTTGTCGCTAATCCCTCGATCATTTTCATGGACGAGCCGACATCCGGTCTCGATGCTAGGGCCGCTGCCATTGTGATGAGAGCTGTTAGAAACACTGTGGACACTGGAAGAACAGTGGTTTGCACTATTCACCAACCTAGCATTGATATATTTGAAGCCTTTGATGAGGTAATACATTTCTCCTTTATAAATGTTTATGTCTTTCTACATCCATCCCTTGATTGTGTGATACTGATCAAATATGTTCCATCTCAGTTACTGTTGATGAAAAGAGGAGGCCAAGTGATCTACTTTGGACCTTTGGGTCGCAATTCGAACAAAATCATCGAGTATTTCGAGGTACATAATGTTCCTTTATTTCATCTAAGTTTTTATTTTTTTAAATCAAAAATTAGTTTTCTCATTCTAGATTAACTGGTTTGTAGTCAATTCATGGAGTGCCAAAAATCAAAGAGAAGTATAATCCAGCTACGTGGATGTTGGAAGTCAGCTCGGTCGCCGCTGAAGTTCGCCTTGGAATGGACTTTGCTGAACATTACAAATCATCATCCTTGTATAAGTAAGTAAAATATGAAGGGCACCAAAAGAGTATTTGCTTCCAAAGTTTTGTTCTTTTCTAAACGAATTGTAATGAAATAGGCGAAACAAGGAACTCGTGACGAACTTAAGCACGCCGCCACCGGGAGCGAAAGACCTATACTTTGAGAGTCATTATTCACAATCATCATGGGGGCAGTTGAAATGTTGCCTTTGGAAACAATGGTGGACTTATTGGAGAAGTCCTGATTACAACCTTGTTAGATACTTTTTCACCTTGGCTGCTGCTCTTATGATTGGGACAGTTTTTTGGAAGGTTGGCACCAAAAGGTAAATTCTGGTTTCTTCTCTAACAATTCATGGAAGAAGATCTTTATATGTTGGTGCTATTTGAGATCGAGTTTTGACATTGTTCGTCTCGTGACATTCAGGGATAGTTCGACCGATCTCACTATGATTATTGGAGCCATGTATGCTGCGGTATTATTTGTTGGAATCAATAATTGCCAAACTGTACAACCTATAGTGTCAGTGGAGAGAACTGTATTCTATAGAGAAAGAGCTGCAGGAATGTATTCTGCATTACCTTATGCCCTTGCACAGGTGAGTTAACTGATTTTATTATATCAAGAACTATCCTCGAGTGGTCTAGTGGTCAAAAGTGTCATAAATAACTTAGAGGTGATGAATTTAATCCATTGTGGTCACCTACCTAAGAAATAGTTTCCTACGAATTTCGTTGACATCCAAATGTTGTAAGGTCGGGCGGTATATCCCATGAAAATAGTTGAGGCGCACGTAAGTTAGCTTAGACACTCACGGATATAGAAAATAAATTTTTTTAAATAAATGAGTGTTGCTCATCTGCCTAAAACTCTATTATATGATCATGCCTAGCTACGACACAACGAATTACGATACATACAAAGAACTAATAGTTTAAACGGAATTGTGTAAATGAAGGTGTTGGTGAGTTAACTGATTTTATTATATCAAATTCTTAATAATGAAGTCTAGTGGTCAAGAGTGTCGTAAGTAGCTAAGAGATGATGATGGCCACCTACTAGAAAATAATTTTTCTACGAGTTTCCTTAACATCCAAATGTTGTAGGAGGATGAGACACTATGTCTGGTGAGAATAGTCAAAGTGCACGTAAACTTGCCCACACATTATGGATATAAAAAAAATCTCAATAATGAGTGTTGCTCACCTACCTGAAACTCTTTATTATATGATCATGCCTAGCTACGACGTAATGAGTTACGATACAAAGAACTAATGGTTTAAACGGAATCGTGTAAATGCAGGTGTTGGTAGAGATCCCATTCATTCTTGTTCAAACAACATACTATACTCTCATTGTGTACTCCATGGTTAGCTTTCAATGGACAGCTCGAAAATTCTTGTGGTTTTACATCATCAACTTCTTATCCTTCCTCTACTTCACATACTATGGAATGATGACTGTCTCCATTACACCAAACCACCATGTAGCAGCCATATTTGCAGCAGCTTTCTATGCACTCTTCAACCTCTTCTCGGGCTTCTTCGTCCCAAGACCGGTAAGCCGCGCATTCCCTCTCGAGCTTGAATGTTTTGAGTATCTATCTAACTTAAACCATCCTTATAAATCTAATGAAACTTTTTTGAAACTTCAGAGAATCCCCAAGTGGTGGGTGTGGTACTATTGGATTTGCCCGATAGCATGGACCGTGTACGGGTTGATCGTCTCGCAATATGGAGACGATGCGACTCCAATAACAGTTCCTGGATTACCTGGACAAGTTGCAATAAATTCGTACATCGAAAGCCACTTCGGTTACGATCCTAACTTTGTTGGGCCAGTTGCAGGAGTTTTGGTGGGATTTGCAGCCTTCTTTGCCTTCATCTTTGCTTATTGCATAAAGACTTTGAACTTCCAATTAAGGTAGAAAACAGAAAGTGCTTTAAAAGTGACTGTTTATGATGCATCTAAATACATAGATATATAGCCAATTCTTGTAATACTTTGGGAATGTAAATAAATATGTAGTAAAAGTTTTTGTATGTTTTAATGTAAAGGTTGTATTGTCTTGAATTAAAAGAAACATATGTTTCAAGCAACCTGCCTGAGATGAGTTTTTTTTTCTCTTTATATGTAAAATAAAATTTATCCTCATAATAATAATTATAATTATTTTCTTTCAAAGTTGCAACATTGTCTGGTTTTTGCTTTACTGATCTATGTATAGTTTTACTAATTCAGACATATATTCTCGATCAAGAAATTCAAGATTTGTCCCATCTATGTGTTTATTGAACTAAGAATAAACTTTCAAATTAAGTTTAATAATGGATTGAGTATAGGATCAAACATCTATCTTTAGAATGGTAATTAGTGTTATATTTTTTTGAAGTGTGTTTGGATTGGTAGCTCACTAAAATCAATTAAAATAATAATAATAATAATACTGACACAAAAAGAAGTTTGATAAATATCATTATAAATCTCTCATAACTAACGAATTTCAACAACCCGTCCTTTAAAGTATCATTGAATTCGTGTTAACAAAATTTACTACTTATCGAACCACATGGAAATGTTTTTTTTTAGTTACTCTTTGAACAAAATTCTATTAAATATACCATACTTATTTAAGTTTGAGATTATTGTTAAGAATTAAAATTTCAATGTTGGGAAAATAGCGTTGAACTATATGTATTAGAACAACTCAATTCATATAAATTATTAATAAGAATAAAAAATTCACATTGAGTTGAATCTAATGGTGATTATTTAGTAAGACATTAATTTCATATGAATTTAATAATCCAATGTTATTGAGTCAAACAGCCATGTGTTTGTGTACGAAGAAAATAAAAAATAATTATGAAAAGAATACAAAATAGTTAAGAAAAATATGATTATAGTAAAAATGACTCTCTCAAACATAGTAAGAAAATGATTCTCCCCACCATAACAATTCTGATCTCTTTTCCCCAACAATAACTCTATCTTCATCATAACTCATTCTCATTTTCTTTCATCTAAACATCTCAATAATGATAATCATTTTATATTATTGTCGTCGATTTGTATACAACATTATATATAACTTTTATTCCATGTTAATTTTGAAACATTCAAGTTAAGAATAGTTTTGATTATTTTTAAAACAACAAACATAATTCAAGAATATTTGATCATTTAGTCTAGTAATAAATTCAACGGGTTTTTCCATATATATATAATCAAAAAACATTTATGAACAACTTTTCAAAAGAAATTCATGCAAAAAAAAAAAAAAGATTGAAAATAATAAAAAGAGTCATTAATAGTATAACCTTCAATCAAAAGAGTGTATATGACAAAATGATAAATAATTGCATGCTTCCTTGGTAGCATGTTACTGCCTATGTGGCAAAATCTAGACAACTCTTTTTTTATTTTATATTTTAAAATATCATTTTTAAAATAAAAAATAAAATAAATAGCTCAAATTTTGCCACGTGGACTGTAACATGCTGCCAAGACAGCATGCAATCATTTCTTTGACTAAATTAAAATATGCAATAAAAAATAAAAAAAATTAAATTGTGACCTAATTGAGAAATTGTTAGGCCACCCTTCTTTATTCTCCCCAACTTGGGAGGCTCATTATGAATTTATTGTCCCACAACACAGTAGGGCTAAAAAGGGTCCCACCGAAACCCAAAGCGTGTGGCCAGCATGGGCTGACGTGGACAGCCGAAAAGACTTTTCAGTCCAAAATTAGAGACCGCGGCGAATCGACGCCGATCTCTTTCCACACCCACCAACAATTCTCTCTTTCTTTATTCACCCACTTTTTAATTTTTTTTGTTTTTTTTTAAAAGCCGCCTTCTTGATTCCTTTTCCTTCTTTCCTCTTTTCTTATAACCAAAATTCAACATCTTTTACTATGTTTACCTTTTCTTCATATTCTTTTTCATGTCTAATAATATTTTTTTTAAAGGGCGTTTGGATGCTATGTCGGTGCTATGATAAAATTAAAATGAACCTGTTAACTACTCTAGCAATAAATTTTCGTCCGCATTCTTTTTTAGTATAAATTTAGGGTGTATTTGGGACAAAGAGAATGATAAAGCTGTTGAAATATTTTTTTGTAGCATTTAATGTGTCACATTATCAAAATGTACAGCTTGCTTACACATTTATGTAATATGTCATCACTTTTTTACTAACATGTTTTAAATAATTTTGTAAACAAATAATATGGTATTTTTTTACTAGAGAATGGTCTCTTTCTTCTATCGGCAAAAAGAAGTAAAGAATTGCCCAATTGGTGCCAATATGCTTCGTATAATGTTATTCTTGGTGGGGGTATCGTTGTTTAGAAGCTTCCAAACTCCAACTTTATACTTGTACGAATCTTCAATTTTTCAAAACAATTTCCACGAGTTTAATAGCGGAATCATCATAATAATGAACCTACTCCCTATCTGAGGAGGGGACTACAAACTCTATATAGAAGTATACTGTTCTCAAATAAATGAGAGTTAAATACCGATTTTTAAAATCAAATATATATGATAATGATATTGAACTGGAAAACTACCAAATAATGAAATCAACGCATCATTGACCCATTATGTAGTTTGAACATTATCTTCAACATTGTATTAGTTAAATTTTGATAGTCTTGGAAGGATAATCCTTTATAAATTTCACTAAAGAACAAGATTTTCCACCAAGTCCTGTATTCTCCTTCAAATGGGTCATATTTTCTCAACCTTTGTTTTTTATTGGTTGAACTGTCCATTTTGTTATAGATAGATGCTTGGTTTAATATTTCTTGTATGCTTGGAAATAATATTAATGAATCATAGATTGATTTGCTTGGTATGCTAGTTTTTATAGGAATAACTAATATTTGAGTCTTTGATGAGATTAATTTATACATTGTGATGAGTAAATCTTAACTCTAGTTGAAGATTTCAAATCTTCATACTCTTAACACTTTTCTTTTAATTATTAATGAACTCATTTTTCAACAAGTAGATATAAATTACTTTTTTATCCAACATTATGAATGTTTCTAACAAGTAGTTGTTTATGATCTACTCAATCCAACTTTTTATTTTAATTCAATAACATTTGTTGTTAAATTTTAATTTGATCAATCAATCTCGTTACGTTATATAATTAAAAATTTGTTAAGTATTTAACAATATATATAAACTAAGAACGGACGTTATTACCTTAACAAAAATGCAGACTTAATAAAATAATTGGGTGTTAATTGTAATAATTACTAAATACAGGTAGTTGATTGAAATTCAAGATTAACCAATAAAATTAAAAAGTTTAAAAGAGGTGGGATTGCAAAAATGAACAATATTGGAGGGCTTATGCAAATTTCCTATATTTTTAATAGTAAATTATGTTATTGAAACACCTGTTTCTTTTACGCATCAAAATCTGTATATAGTTTTGGTGTAATTTACGAAAATGGCTCCATCCACGTGGTACACCATGTGCCTTTTTCGTCTAAAATTGATACACTGAGCTGTTGAACTACAATGGCTGCCTCAACTAAATGTTTTTTTTTTTTTTTTGGTAAGTTCAACCATAATGGAATAATTGGAGATGACATATTTTGAATCCACTTGATTAACTTTAAAAATTCAAAATTGGTTTGAAACTTTTTCAAACCAAACATAGGCAAAATGGTAAATTAGAGTACGTTTGTTTTTTTGGAGAAGAGTAAAAAACTATTCGTTTGTATTTGGTAGTTAACTACCTCTTAACCCGGTTTAATTTATTCATTAAATCCTCTATCTAATCCTATCAAACTTCACATCAAATTTAACATTCAACCATTATTAACACAAATCTCAAAAATTATATCAACCACTATTAACTCTAATCCTCAAACAAGCAGTTGATTACTTCACTACTACTAAACTCTATTTCTAAACAAGTAGTTAACCACTCTTAACTACTATTAACCACTTCATTTTACACCATTCTACTCTACTCTACTCTTTTCTACGAAAAACAAACACACCCTTAGCTTGAAACTGTCCGATCTAACTTGTACCATCTCAATTTATGTCATTGGATGTCAAAAAAATTCATAGAAAATTAATTTCATGTTATATAGTCACCTTAGGTTGAAACTCATTGCTATGTATTTGGATAGAGAGTTGTGAAAACGAGGGGTAGTGCTTATGGGAGGGTTTTGAGCATTTATAAGAAATTTGGTGACAATAAATTGTTTGAATGAAGAAGTACTTATATATGGTTGTACCCTCGTTTGCATGAAAAGATATGAGTGGTTGTGTCATAAACTTTCGTTTGCATGGAGAGATTAAGAGTAATTGTGGTTTAAAAAAATCATCATTTAGATCTCAGAGGTAAAGAAAATAGAAAAGGAAGTAAACTAAAAATAATACGACATTGAAAACCCAAATAAACCACCTCTTTATTGTATTAGATTTGCTTTTAACACTTGACTTGATGGTTTACAAGAAAGAGTTCACCTATATTTATTAAGAGAACTTAGCTTACAAGAGTGTGGAAATCATTAAAAAGAAAAAGATTAATACCTACTAAAGATAATATATAACTTGTAAGCAAACCAAAATAGTGATATAAATATGTAAAAGGAACTATTACAAAATATGTCTTAACAATAAATATTTGAAATAGAAGTGATATTTTACACAGATAATTTATGAAGTTTATAAAGTTTTATAAAAAGAAATTATGAAGATTTTTAAGGAGTTGTTTGGATGGAGAATTATTTTGAAGAATTGTTTAAATAGTTAGAAATGGAAGAGTTGTAGCAAAAAAATCATTTGAATGTGATTTTTTTTGTAGGAAAGTTAAAACAATAGCTTGTTTAGATATGAATTTGAAATGATAAATTATTTCTTATAGTTAAAAATGAGTTATTTTGAGTAGTTATAAATGGATGATTAGAAATGAATAGTTATTTTGAGTAAAAATGAAGGATTAAAAATGAGAAATTATTTTGAATAATGAGATATGATGAGTTATTTTGAATAGTTACAATGACTCGTTTGGTTATAATGTTTTTAAAAATAGTTAGTAACTTCTCATATCTAAATAGTCATAACACTGAGAAACTTACTAGAGACTTTTTTTTTTTGTTGAAGTTATTCTATTGGATAAAATACTATTTTGGTCCCTTAACTATCATGTAAATTTCATTTTGGTCCTTAAACTTGCAAATGTCCAATTTTAATCCCTAAACTATCATTTTTGTTCCATTTTGGTTCCTCAACTTTCAAAAGTCCAATTTTGATTGTTGAACTTTCTAAAAGTTTAAAAGTAGTCATTGAGTTAGAAAAAAAACTTAACTACACTAAAAAATTGATGAGGTGACAAAATAATAATAATAAAATCAATTTATCACCATCTTCTTCGCCCTTTTCCCACCACACGCTCGTTTTTCCTTTACCCTAAAACTCAAAACATATCATTTTCCATGGAAAAAGGTTAGAGAAAAAATGGTAGTTTAATTGGAGGAGAAAATTATAGTTTTTTTAATTTTTTTTTTATTATTATTTTTTTTTTTTGGAACAAATAGTTTTCTAATGTTATAATATCAAATGTAGGTAAGATTGACCTGCATAACTTTCCCTTCAAAATTAATCAATTATATTTTCATCAACTTTCTTCTTCTCTCTTTTCAATTTTTCATTTGTTGAATTGTGCAGCTTGAATGCCAGAAAACTCCTCTTCCTCTCAAGGATACCCAAACAAGATTGTTGCACTTTGCACTTTGTCAAATGTGATGAAAATTCTCACTGTCTCATCTCCCCCAAATCTCATTGTAGAGTTTGCAACCTCCCATTTCTCAATCTCTTGGCCTTCCAAATCTTATGGATCTCATCCAACCCACCATTTTCAAATTTCACAACTTTAAATACTTCGACCTCATTAATAATAATCTCTCCGATACCATCCCATGATACTTCAGCCCCTAATCTGTCAACAAACTCACAGGAACCACCTCTGATACTTGCAAGAGCACTGGTTTATGCTCTGTTTAAAAAAAAATTAAAATCCATAGGTCTCAAGAGAGAGGTGAAGAAGATGATGATAAATTAATTTTATTATTAGTATTTTTCCACCTCATCAATTTTAACTGTGGTTAAGTTTTTTTTCTAACTCACTACTTTTAACCTTTTTAAAAAGTTTAAGGACCAAAATTGGACTTTTGAAGGTTGAGGGACCAAAACGGAACAATAATAATGTTTAGGGACTAAAATTAGACTTTTAAAAATTTAATGACTAAAATAAAATTTACATGATAGTTCACGAACTAAAATAATATTTTACCATACTCCATTCATACATGAAGTTCAACTTTTAAACAAAACCCGACGAAACCTTTATCCAAACATCCCCTAAAACTTTCCTCACATTTTCTTTGCATTCTTTTAATATTAATTTCTCCATGATTTGATTTATTGTTTTGACAAACTCTGTAGGCCACCAAGTTGTTCAAACTTTATTTAATTCAATTAATACAAAAACATTTAAAAAACAAAAAAATAAACAGTAAAATTTGTTGAGCTTCCTATAAGTTTCCCATTTGCCCATCTCTGTCTTCTCTTTCAACCTTAAACCTAAAGAAAAAGAAAAAGGAAAAAAAAACCAGTAGAGAGAGAAACAGATCAGGGGAAGAGAGAGAAAGAGAAGAAGAGATTCAATTCATTACCATTCCATTTCTTCCTCTTCCCCAACAATCACTTTTCAGTTCTCACCATGATTTCCTTGAACAGAACCACTTTCCTGGTATTGCAAATCAAACCCATCATTTTTATCGCCTTCCACTTCATGTTTTTGCATCTGGGTTCCTTTCAATTTCTTTTGATTTCTCTGATTTCTCCAATTTTGCTTGATTTTTTCTTCTCATACCCAGATGGGTCTTTCTGGAGCTTGCTCTGTTCCCTCCGGCTCCGGCGGACGGCGGCCGGCGGCTATGAAAGTGGTGTCGATGGACTCGAATGGACGAGCCGGAGAGCGAAGCGGTGGTGCTGTGGTGGAGAACAGCACTGTGAAAGAAATAGCTCCGGTGGTGGAGGTGGAGTCAAAATCCGCCGCCGGAATCTGGGCTCAGGATGTGTATGTTGAAGATTCCGCCGCCGCTACGGAGGATCAAATCATGACACCTTGGAGCGTCTCTATTGCGAGGTGAAGATCACGATCCTCACATTTTCTATTCCTCGCATTTTCTTTTTTACTTTTTTTAGGTTTAGTTGTGTAATTTTGTTTTTGAAAATCGAGAAATCAGAGATTCGCTCCCCAGCCACCGGGAGATATGGAAGAAATGGAGACATGAGAAGTGCATAAAAATTAATGTTACAGTCAATCTCGAACTAGTGACTTGAAGGGAGAGCGCACCTTCGAAGCCCAAGCTTTGGACGGTGCCACCCCTTCGGACGGTTTAGTTGTGTAATTTATTGACCCCTTTTTTTAACCTTGTGGCATCTCAACCATTGGCTTAATTTAGTTTTTAAGTATTATAAAGTTAACTGATTACAATTTGCAACATATTGTTTCCTTTTCTTATTCTCTTTTTAATATTCATCTTAATTTTATACCTTGTGTGCTTCAACCTGAGTATCGATTACTGATTGCTGAAACTATTACTACTGATTGGAGCTATTCTTGTTTTAATCAGTGGCTTTTATGGCATTTTAAACTGATTATAGTGATTCAACTTGCAGTTAGAATAAACCAGAGGATTGACATAATCTCTCCTTTTTGGATCATAATAAGAAACATGAAGTTCATTTTTGTGTTCAAACTATCAGTTTGTATCGGTTCTGTTGTCGAAAGGATCGACAGTTATTCAGCTTTGGGATTGTTTCCTAACCTCCTCCCTCAATAGCATTTACAATCTAGATCGATCAATTATGAACTTCAGTCTTTTCCATAATTGTAACATTGGTTGTTATAATTAAATTTACCTCAAATCTATCAACTTAAACATTTGGGTTGATGGATGATTTAACATGATTCAACACCTAGTCCTCAATACATGATAGTTTTCTATTTCTCGAATTTACACTCGGTTTAGTTGCTGATTTGAAATTTCTAATCTTGCTTATTTGAATTCTCCACACCTTTGAGGAATATATGTTGCCTCTCTCTCTTTCCTACTGTCTTATATTTAACTTTCACAGCTGATTCTTTATGTTTGTTTGTGCTGGTTTTTGCTGAAACCTCAGTGGATATAATTTATTGAGAGACCCACGCCACAACAAGGGGCTTGCATTTACTGAGAAAGAAAGAGATGCTCACTACTTGCTCGGTCTTCTTCCCCCGACCGTTGCGGCTCAAAATCTTCAGGTTGTCCTTTCACTTGAGATACTGTTCAGGTCTGTTGTAGGTCTTACAATTCTAGCTTTTGATTATGGAAACTATTTGGAACTTCTTTCCAGGTGAAGAAGATGTTGCACAATATTCGTCAATATCAAGTGCCATTGCAGAAGTACATGGCAATGATGGATCTTCAGGTAGCCATTGTTGATCTCATTTCTTAGTTGTTTGGATTTCGTGATTTAAAGTACAAAATTGTTCTCCAGGGGTGGTGCGGTGGTCAAAGACTTGGGCTTTGAAGGTGTGCTCCTTTCAAGGTCTCAGGTTCGAGACTCACTTGTGACATTCATTTGTAGACACCTCACGTGTCTCCATTCCTTCGATGTCTCTCGGTGCCTGGCCTAGGGACGGGTGTGGTTACCCCAGGTATAGTTGAGTGAAGCTCTGATTTTTCCGATTCCAAAATGAAAAAGGACCAAATTGTGAACCTTATCAAACTCTCGTTTGTTCATAATTTATGCATCATTCCTTGCAAGTGCACTATTGGAACTTATTTAATGATGAATTCAACCAATTTTTCTCTTAATACTGATACTTTGATAACCGGATTCAGTTCAATGTATCTTACAACCGACCTTTGTCGTACCCTTTTTCAGGTAATGAATGAAAAGCTATTTTACAAGCTCCTTATAGATAATGTAGAAGAACTACTCCCAGTTGTCTATACACCAACTGTGGGTGAAGCTTGCCAGAAATATGGAAGCATCTTCAGGCAACCACAGGGTCTTTACATCAGTTTGAGAGAAAAGTATGGTTGATTGCGTTGTTTCAGGTCTCTCGATTGTGATGCGATTCTTTCTTGGTATTTTGTATTGAAATGTTCGAGTTCCTTTTGCAGAGGGAGAATCCTTGAGGTCTTGCGGAATTGGCCCGAGAAGAACATTCAAGTCATTGTAGTTACTGATGGGGAGAGAATTTTGGGGCTAGGGGATCTTGGATGTCAGGTTAATTCCATTTGCAACTTTTTCTTATTTGTGAATAAACTCTCTTCTTGTTTGTTATTGAACCTAATGGTCCTAACACTGAGCAAATCCATGTAAATGTTTCAGGGGATGGGCATACCTGTTGGAAAACTCGCTTTATATACCGCACTTGGGGGTGTTCGTCCCTCAGCGGTAAGTACCAATATTGTCTCTTCCTATTCTTTCATATAATTACCACTTATCTCAGATTCTCAAGTTCACTTATGCTAATTTGGCTTCCTTCGTTCCTTTTCTTGTTGGCTCACTATCTTTTCATTGAATTTTTCAGTGTTTGCCCGTTACCATTGATGTCGGTACGAACAATGAGGAGTTGTTGAATGACGAGTTTTACATCGGGCTCAGGCAAAAGAGAGCTACTGGGCAGGTTTGGGATCCCTTCTCTCGCTTTTTAGCCAATGTACCTTGCATTTCTAGTTCAATGTGACTGGTCTTATTTATTGAATTTCATGCTCAACTGAGATATTTTTCTCAATGTAGGAATATGCTGAACTTATGGATGAATTCATGACTGCGGTCAAGCAGTGTTATGGGGAGAAACTACTTATTCAGGTATGTTATTATAACTATACATACTTAATCTGTGTAGTTGATTAAATATACTCTTTTGTTCTTTAAATCATTCTAATATTCTTCTAATCCAATTTCCACATTTCGAAGTTTGAAGACTTTGCAAACCACAATGCATTCGACTTGCTAGCGAAATATGGTGCAACTCATCTTGTCTTTAATGATGACATTCAGGTTAGAACCTTAGACTTTTCATTTTACTATTTGAATGATTTCAATCAACATAACTCTGATATAATCGTTGCGTTGAATCTCAGGGGACAGCGTCCGTCGTCCTTGCTGGGCTCATTGCAGCTTTAAAGTTCGTCGGTGGATCCTTAGCTGACCATAGGTTTTTATTCCTTGGTGCTGGAGAAGTAAGTCCATATCGAGCGCATCGAACATCTTTAATGTTCCTCCTAATTTCAATATAATATATGAATTTTTGGTGTTGCTTTGTTGTTTCAGGCCGGTACTGGAATTGCAGAACTCATAGCCCTTGAGATATCAAAACAGGTTACACTGAATAGTCATTTTTAGATTATAAATTTTTCTCCTACTTTGTTCAGATTTCATGTAATCTTCATCTTAATTAACAAGAGCTAGCTCTTTGTGTAGACTAATGCTCCATTGGAAGAGACACGCAAAAAGATTTGGCTCATTGATTCGAAGGTAACTAGTTCATCAGCTCGAGGAGGTGTTCATCATTCATAAAGTTCTTTGACATTGTAATTTCTGACTACTGTTTTTGTTCTTTCCTCAGGGACTGATTGTAAGTTCTAGGAAGGATACTCTCCAGCATTTCAAGAAACCTTGGGCTCATGAACACAAACCTATTAAGAAACTCATCGATGCGGTTAAGGTGTCGAATCTCTCTATTTACCCTTTCATATACATATTCATTATCTGAACCAAGTCTTAAGTTCCTTTATTTACTGTTCTACATCAGGAAATCAAACCAACTGTCTTGATTGGAACGTCGGGCGTCGGAAGAACGTTCACTAAAGAAGTCGTGGAAACTATGGCCTCTATCAATGAGGTATTATTTAATCCATCTATCCGATCGTTTTCTTAATTTTTACTTTCAGAAGAGTATATACTGATCATGATTTGTGCAACTTGCAGAAACCTATCATTCTCTCTCTTTCCAACCCTACTTCCCAATCTGAATGTACTGCTGAAGAAGCTTATAAATGGAGTCAGGTAATACGGTGGTTCAATTTCTCAACTGTCTTGGTCGTATCATGGGCACTCCCTTACCCCTCCATATTCATTATGTATGACATTGTTCGGTTGTTGCGTTTAGGGTCGTGCCATTTTCGCAAGCGGGAGTCCATTCGACCCAGTTACATACAAGGGGAAAGCGTTTGTGCCTGGCCAGGTCCTTACATTTCAATTCAATTCTATCTAAGTTAATCATTTATCATGATTTGGGTGTTAAACATTACTCCTTGGTGATTTATTTTCAACAATTCAGGCAAACAATGCGTACATCTTTCCTGGATTTGGTTTGGGGTTGATTATGTCAGGCACGATCCGCGTTCATGACGACATGCTTCTAGCAGCCTGTAAGTACTCATAAGCCTAATAAGATTAAAACTCTAGAGACAGTGCATTCGAAGCTAATGTATAAGTCATTGTTATTGTTGAGTCGGGGTTCGTTTCTTCCTCACATACTTACATACTTGTTTATTACAATCAGCGGAAGCTTTGGCTTCACAAGTGACCGAAGGCGACTACGAAAAAGGACTCATCTATCCTCCATTTACCAACATCAGAAAAATTTCAGCACATATTGCTGCTAGTGTGGCTGCAAAAGCTTATGAACTTGGTGAGTCTTCAATTCCATTTCCTTTTCCCAAACTTCTCAAAGAGTTTGAATTTGCAAATCATTCTCTTACTGTTTCAAATGTTGTTTCATAGGTTTGGCCACTCGCCATCCTCAACCTAAAGATCTGGTGAAATATGCTGAGAGCTGTATGTACAGTCCTAACTATCAAAACTATCGGTAGAATAGCGGTTTCTCTCGTAGCTATGTCGCACCTATCGTGTTGTATGTTTGTTTTCTGTTGATGTATCTTCAGTTTATATTACTTTTTTTTGTTATGTAAGTTATTTGGTGGTTCAGAAACCAGTTATAGTTTGTATTAGTTGTGGAAAAAAAAAATGGAAAGAATGGAAATTGAGCTCAAAATCTGAAGTGGATTCATGGTGTTGGAGACTTCTGTTGTATAGAAAGCTAGGGAAAAACTCTACAATTCACTAACATTATTTCATTCAATGTACTATTATTTTATTAGATGTCTTGTGTTTGGTATATGTTAAAAACATTTCTTTTCAATAGCATCAATTTATAACAACTTTTAGAAAAAAAAAAAATAATAATATTTTTTTATATAGTTTAAAGAGTATTTTAGCGTTCTTTAAAAAAGGGAGTAATTTGTACAGTTTCTTGAATGATTTTAGAGGATCAAAGTATTATTTTTGTTTAAAACCCTAATAAATAAAAATGGAAAACTTATTTAAAAAATCCTAATTATGTCAAAAAAATTGAAATTTGTGAGACTGATTTGAAGCAAAATAAAAATATTAGAAATTTTTTTTAAAAAAAATATTAAATAAAAAAATTCAGTGACTCGACACATTTTAAAAGAAGAGAGACCTAAACAGGTATGAGAATTTAAGAATTTATTACCTATTTTAAAGTTTCAAGATAATTTCAACAATTAATCCTTTTAACTAAATTAGAAGTAAGTTGGCTTAAATGATTAAAAAAAAATTGCAATATACAAATTGGGGCTTTGGATTTTGATTTGTAGAATAAGGCTGGGCCTTCCATTGGGGTGGACTTGAACAAGGTGGAACAAAATAAGATGGACTGTGCTCTAAATTGGAAAAATCTTGGTGTTGTGGGGGATTAATTGGAAGTGGGCAAAAGGTGTATTAAAGGAGGGGCAAAAGTGCAAATTTCAGAAATTGGAAAAATGGAAATATGTTTGAAAGAGAAAGCTACATTAAGAAAAGTGACTGTGGAAAAGGTGGACCCAAGTGATATTCTTAACTACAAGACTTAGGTAATTAAATGAAGACGATTGGGAAAAAAACATGACTAATCTAATTCAAAGTGCAAGAAAAGTAAAAGACGAATATGTTGACAAAGTTTGTGGGATATCGGCGAGGACTGTTGATCAATCTCATTGAATGCAATGATCATCCTTTTTTGGAATGCTCGGGGGTTTGGTCACCTCCGAGCATGTTAGGCGCTTCGTCATGAAGTGCAAAATGTCTGTCTAAATTTTTTTTCGTTGCTAAGTTAAAGTTGTTGAATTTTGATTGTTGCTTTTGTGTACTAAATAAGAGGTTCAGTGGGGGCTTTTTTACCTTTTTAGAACTCTCCTATGAATGTTAGGATTAGTTCTTTTTTCCAAGGTCATGTTGATGTCTTCATCAAGGAAGAGATTCCTTGAATCATTTGTGACGTTTATGTAATAGTTCGTCTTTGTTGTGGTTTATTAAATGGGATTTTAATGAAATTCTAGTTAAAGAGGAGAAGGTGAATAGGTCATCTAGAAGTCATTGGAGTATGGATGAGTTTAGAGTGGAGATTAATGAGCGCTCGCTCATAGATTCAGGCTTCTCAAGTGATCGATTTATTTGGAATTAAAAAGAACGATTGAGATACAATTACAGGAGTCAAGCTGATAGATATTTCGCTAATTCCTTGTTTATTTCTATGTCTAATAAAATTTTTATTGTGCATGTTAATTTCTATTCTTCTTATCATAAAATGATATTAACTGAGTTTAGTTGAGCGACGGAAGGGATAAGACATTTTCTTCTTTCGTCAAACTTTTAAGGTTTGAAGATAGTTGGATTAAATTTGAGGAGTATAAAAATGTTCTTCACTCGAGTTGGCATGTGGAGGTTTCTAAGGGGCCTCTTGCGCAAACAAATTTCTTATTTATGTGCTTGGGTGCCTGAAAGAAATGGAAAATGAAATAAGACTAGATTAACATTAGAAATACTATTGAGGTTAAGGAAAATGAGCTTCTTCAAATTATTGAGTTGGCAAGGAGTCTTAAATCTTAAGTGGTTTGCAAAGCTACAGTTGAACTTGAAACCTTTTTAGAGGAGGAATAAAAGTCTTTTGAAAACAAAAGTCTATATAAGAGACTCAGATGTGGATGGAAACACCACATAGTTTCACAGAAAGTCTCTCAAAAAAGAAAAAACTTATCGAATTGACAAATTAAAGGGCTCTTATGGAATTGAATTGAGCAGATAGGGCCTATAGCCAAAATTGCAAGAGATTACTTTCTTAACATTGGTAAGTCTCAACTCAAGGATCATGAAGCAAGAGATATAATTTTTTAGAGAATTGAGAGGAAGATTTTTAAAAAAGATGTCGAGGATATGGATAGATCATTCTCTAGAAAGGAGGTTGAAGAGGCATTGAAAAGCATAAATTTGTCAAGGCTCCAAATCTTAATGGAACTAAGACGATATATTTTTTTTAGAATATCGTTGATGGTGAATGTCATTAGATATTTTCTTTAAAAAAAATGTCATTAGACATTATGGTTGATGGTAGTTACCTCTTTTTTTTGTAATCTACTTTCTAAAATTGTTTTAATTTTAAGATTTTAAAATTGATGGAATATATCCCATAAATTTAGTTTAGATTTGATGCGTTCCTTCCCTTCCTTAATTACTTTTTTATTATCTTCTTTGTGACATTCAAATCTTATAAACTTATCTAACATACATTATACTCTCACCAATGTGTACCACTAACTCATTCTCCAATAATTCTTTATTGTGATTATTAGCATATCTAATACATTAATTATGTAATCAACACAAAAATGATTCCAAAAGATTGAGCTCCATAAAATTGTTTTCAAAATATAAAAGAAAATTAAAAAGTGGGTAGTTGAGATTGGGGCTGCCTGCAATACACATAATCATGAAGTATGCAAATTCCAAATATAATTTATTATTTCTTGCGAACATTCCATCTTCTTTATCCAATTCAATTCTTTTAGTAAACAAATAAGATTCTTATAATTATTTATTTATAACAATATTGATGGACTTTATATAATGTTTCATTTTTTGTTTTTTTATGAAGGTTAAGTCTCTAATTTCACTTATACATTTTCTTCTTTTGTTGTTTAAATTGTTTTCATAATCTAAGTTCATTGAAACTATCAAAAGAAAGTAGTCTTTTAAAAAAGAATTTAGATGTGTATTGATCAATATGGTGAAAGCACATTTTTTTTAATTGTGACAAAACAAGTCTTAATTTTAGAAAAACAAAAACCTCTTATCAAACAAGCTTTAAAATAGCAATAACATTGATTGACATATTTTCTACGGTTTACTACATTTATAAGCTTTTTTTTAATCTTAAAAAAACTTAAATTGGTAGTTTTCTTTAGAATTTTGCAACTCAAGTAAAGGGTGAAATATACATATTCTACATGTTTCAAACTAATGACTTCATATTTAAATTTATTGGCCTATAATATTCTTAGTACAACGTAACACATGTGAGAGTAAATGAACTTTTAATCTATTATTTAAAGATATAATGTTTTAATCAATTAAATTATAATCCGAATGAAATATAGGTTTATAATTAGCCCTAATTGTTGTAGGAAAAATGGAATTAAATATAGGCCTAAAGTGGGATGTCATAGACCATACACATATATATACTCTATGCATCTATAAGATTTTAAGATTCATTTTACCATCAATGCAACCTTTCACTTCCAATTCCAAGCATAATGGCTTTTTTCATTCCATTATGAAGAATGAAAGACAAACAAGATGGATGGTGTGAAAGCCATTGGCCCTGTGATCTCCATTTTATTTCATCAACTTTATTTGTACCCATTGCACACCCAACTTTTTCTTCATGCTTAAATAATATCATAATATATATTTAGGAGATGGATTTAACAATAGAGTTTGTTTGCTAACAATTAGTCGAGTGACATCATGTATGATCCAATAATTAAAAGAATACAATTGACAATGAAAGAAATAACTCATATTACTTTTAAATGTTTGTTAGACTCTCCATTTTTCTAATGTGGAACAATTGTGAGATCCAAACAGAATCTCCAATATTGTTGAATTCAAAAAAATAATAATCGAGAGGTGAGATAGAGATCAAATCAAGAGATGAGAAATAATTATCTTATTCATATTTGGATCTATGACAATCACCAACAATGATGTGTCTTCCCATAATCATTAGTCAATTTTTTTATAATTTTATTTTAACTTAACAACTTTTCATTCTCTTGTAGTCATTCTCTTCATGTAATAGTTTTCCCCTAATGCATTGTCATTCTTTATACCCGAACACAAATCTTTCTATAATCATCATTCACTCTAAATACAAATAATTATCTATGGTCGTATTCCCATCTTTTAACAATCATTTCATTTTGTTTACTCTAAATATTTGTGTGTTCGGTTATTGGTTTATAATATCAGTATCGAATTGTTTGATATTTAGATTTAGATGTTTGAGAATTGCTAAATTTATTAGACATAAAAAAGAAATGAAAGTGATCCAGATTATTCTTATCAGTCAATTTATATATTGATTATTCGTCTAAAACATACTTTATTCCAAATTCAAGTCAATTAGAGAAAAATTTAATTTTGGAAGATTCATAAAAAAGTTCAAAAGATCACATGATCAGTTTCTCTAGTGTAAAGTAAACTTAACCCATGATTACATTCAAAGGAACTAGACAATGTGTAAGACTTAAAAGGTTGTGAATTGTTGCTTGAAGAAAATCAACAAACTTAGAATAAATAATCAATTGATTAGAACTATAGCTACCCCTTTGGAGAAAACAAGCTTTTAAGTTTTTTTTTTTTTTTTTTTTTTTTTTTTTTTTTTTTTTTTCTGCAAGGAAGTTTTTTTAAGATGAGCTCCTATGAAAGGATTGCTATCATGAACAAAAAATAATAAACATATCAACATAAAAGCCACTATAATTGACTAGAGAGCCATCATTTGGTGGTTGTCATGATCAACATCTTTGCCTTTATTTCCTCCTTTTCTTTTTCCTTTTTTTAGTTTGCAAATCTCATGCTTCTAATTATCACTATCACAATACAATATCTCTTACAATCCTCAGAAGAAAAAGAGACATAAAACATAAACAATTGCAAATGTGTTGGTTGGGTTTGTTGTGTCTCAATCCTCATAAGATTAGATTAAAAATTCGATTAGATTATCATGCATTTACCGTCAAGGAAACTCATGCTTTATGAAATTTTCTCAAAAGTTAAGTCAAGTGAATAATATTTAGTAATAACATTTCAATAGATGTTATATATATATACCATTTATATCTTATAAAAAATGTTTACTTTTCAAGATAAAATATTGTTTAAAAGCAAACAAAAAAAAAAGAATGAGATTGCTCAAAGTTATATATGTGTGGTACGTAATGAGTCATACCATATATGAATGAGAGGAATTTCAAAGTTATGACCAAAAAAAAAACTTAAAGAGAAATTATAGGTACTAAATGTATCAACAAGGTTCAATTCTTTTTTTGTGACTCAATGGTAAGAACTTTAAAGTTGGTGCAAAAATGCTTTTTAGATTTGAGAGATCAAACCTGTAACGTCTGTCACATCTGAATGAGAGAGCTTAAAAGATATGATTTGTACTACCTATATCAACAAGGTGCACCTTCCTTGTTGGTGGCTCAATTTAAGAAACTTCACAGTTAAACGTACTTAGCTTGGAGTAATCTTAGGTTAGGTGACTTCTTTAAAATTTATTTCTATAATGCATGCAAGTGAGGACAAAATATGCTGAAAAGAACCGTGTTGGTTTGAGGGGACAGTCTTTATTCTTAGAAGCTTACAAAACCTTTCATTATTAGATGTAAAACTGAATTCTATTTTTACTATGAGATTAAATTTTCTTTTTTTTTTTTATCTAATGAACTTATAAATTTTAAATAATATCAATCAAGTCAATAATCTACTCTAACTTGGAAAAGAAACGTTTTTTTTTTTTAAGATTTATCAAAACATAAAATTGCATATTTTAATTCTCTTTTCAAAGGTTAGAAACTTAGAAGCTGAGTACAAAAAAAAAATATTAATGGGTATTTTCAAAAATAATAACAATTGTAAATGGATGGATTTAAAGCATCAAAACAAGCATATAAAATGTCCCAATGACAGTGATGGAAAGGCAAAACAAGAAATTGGATTGTGATTATATTTTTTTTAAAAAAGAAAACAAAGGAAAATAGATTATAAAGGATAAAAATAGATAGTTGAAGAATATATGGGGTAATGCACCAAAGTAGCGTGGGCTTTTCAATATTAGCTGGTGCTTTTTGTACTTTTTTCCAAATTATTTTCTCATCTTATAAAACATGATGGTTTATGAAGAAAAATCTAGCTTAAGTAAGATATGTATAATCTATTAATTGAATTTCATCATTTTCAAATATTGCTAAATAAAAAATATTAAAAAATATATAATTTCTTTTCCTTTTAAACCTAATCCACATCACAAATAAATAAGGACAAATTACATTTTAGTCCTTAAATTTAGGATGTAATTTCAATTTGATCTTTAAATCTCAAAATAAAATAAATTTACTTTTGATATTTCAATAATACTCACTTTTAGTTTGAGTAGATTGTTTAGTTTATTTTTATATTTATTTTATTTTAAAAATTAAATTTAAGTGAAAATTAAAATAATCACTTCATCAATATATTAAATTTTAAAATAAGTCTAATCACTATTTTAGCTTATGATTTTCTTATTTTAGTGACTAAAAATAAGTATTATTAAAATATCAGAATAAAAGTGTTCAATTTTAAAATATATGAACCAAATTGAAACTAGACTTCAAATCTAAATATTAAAAAGATATTTTTCTAAAAAATTAACTTGATATAAATGTTAAGTGTTTAATATAATGATTATTATTAATTTATAGAATTAAAATTTGCTGATTTTTCTAGATTAAATCAATCTAATATTCTCTTAACAAACTTCAAATTTAAAATGACTTTATGTTTAAACTTGACAAGAAAATAATAGAAAACCAATGTTTTTTTTTTTTTTTTTTGACAAGAGTAAACCAATGTAGTGATAGAGGAAATCTCTAAAGTTAGTATCTTTTTAATTACAAATTTAAAATGGGATTTAATTTCTTTAAAGAATAAATCAAAATGTGAGAGCATCTTCATAGAGTGGTCCATTCTTTGTAATTTTCTTCCTTTGCTGATGGATTCCTCATTGATTTAGATTTGTCATTTTACTTTATTTTGAATAGATATTATGATTTATTGTTTAGTATTTTCAAGCGATCTTATCATTAATGAATAAATATGTCTTGTAAATTTAGTATATATATTACATTTATATGATGACTCATAATGGATTGATTAATAATTAATAAAAACATGCTTTATGATTTACGGCATTATATTAACGAATGTATTTATTTAGTCTATAAAAATCTTCAAATTTTTCATTTGCAATTCTCAACTTTAATTATGATTCTAGTAAGTCTCTAAAAACAACAAGAGAAATAAAAATATAATAAAAAAGATTGGTGACATAATGATTTTATTATTTGATAATATTTCAATTTAACACCACATATTCAAATTTTAAAAATTAATATTTAACTTTTATTGAGATCGATTTAAAATTGACGAACCCAAAACATGCTCTAAACCTTTAAGATCATCCCATAAAATATTAAACTAATGATTTTATCGATTTAGATTTTCACGAGTGTTTCAATTTATCATCTCTATCACATTACTTTTCAAAACTCAATTTGTAGATGTTTGAAACTTATAATTACATAAATTAAAATCATAACTTTAAAACAAACACGTACCGAAGAAATTAACTCTGTACACCTTCATTATTGGCGAGATTAAAGAAGGAGGAGGAAAAGGCTAATTCGCCTGCACCCTACACTTTCAATTTTATTTTATTTTAGTGTTTAAACTTTTAAAAATCTAATTTATAGTCATTAAATTTTTTAATTTATTTCATTTTGGTCTATTGTCTTTCAAGTTTTTTTTTTAATTTAAATTTTGAATTTTTAAATGTTCAATTTCAGTCTTTAGACTTTCAAAATAAATTAAATTTGGTCCTTATTGATTTTTTTTTGTTATTTTTCTTTAAAACATTATCATATTTCTCTACAAATTTTAGAAATATGATCACATATTTTATTTACTTATATTAAAACTATTAGCATGGTTGAACCAATTTCTAAAAATATTAATTTCAAATTTATCCCACGAACTAATTATAAACTTTTTAAAAATTTAGGACTAAAATAGAATAAACTTCAAATATGAAAATTTTAAAAATTTAGGAATAAAAATGAATAAATTTAAAAGTTGAACTTTAAAAAATGTGGAGGTCAAAATAAAACAAAGGTAGATGTTAAAGCATAAAAATAGCATTTAAACCTAGGACATATGCATTTTTGAAGTTAAATAAAAGGGAAGACATTGTGTTGAAAAGAAAATGGTGATAGAATAATTTCACAGAAATGAAGAAAAATGTGGAGGAAAAAAGAAGGATATAATGATAAATGGAGAAAAATAATGATTGAGAATCAAACGGTTGGGATTAATGCAAATGCATCATCAAACAAAAAAGGTTTGATGGATTTGATATGATTTGATGGGGCACGCTCTGTCAGTTGTCTCACTTGCATTTAACCTCTTCTATTCTACAATCGCACACACCGAATTATTCCCCTAAAATCCAATAATCTGATTCGACGACTCTCCAAGCTTTTTTTAATTTAAAAAAAAAAAAAAAACATTTATCAAACTATTAGGTTTTTCATTGGATTAGGAATCTTGATTCTTCGAAATCAAGTATCTTAATTAAACTTTCTCAAATCTGACAGTGTTTGGTTTGCTTGATTAATACTTTGGAATGAAATTTTAATAAAATATTTAAAATAATATTGTAATTTGATTATAGCTTATTTTGATTTTGAATTATCAAAATTTATTATTGATATTTTTATTAAAAAAGAAAATGATTTCATATTTTTAAATAATTTTAAAATTGGCTTAATTAAATGAAAAAAATATTTGATGCACATTGTGAAATAGTATTTTTTATATAAATATTAGATCATATAAGGGGAAGAATATAAAAAATGAGAAAGTTTACCATTATTTATTATCTAACAAATTTGTTTTTTCAAACCTTATAAAAAAAAATGTGTGCTTTAAAAAAAACTATTTTCACCTTTTAAAACCATTTTTATATTTTTGTTTAAATTATAAATATAAATAAAATATACACGTAATAAGTTAGAAGATAAACCTAAAAAGAATACAAATCAATTAATTTTAAATAGATTTTTTAAAACATAATAGATAAACATAATTTTTTTTTTTACCTAGGCTTTATTTGATTGGTTTTATTTATGAAACTTTTTTGGAATTTCAACTAAATATGCACTTTTTTTTGTATTTTATACAAGAGATGAAGAAATACGAGAAAAGAAGTTTAAAAGTAAAAGAAAGAAGAACTAGAAAAAGAGATAAATAAAATAAATCTAATGAGAGGTGAAGAATGAAAATACATAAAAAAAAAAAAGTTTATAAATCATAATTTTCAAATTTGTGTGAGACCTACGGTAATACACCTCTCATCCTCCGGATTTGCATTGTTTAAAACCCTGGAATAATATCTCACATTTTTATATTTACCAAACAACTATTTCCAAACTCCCAAATTCCAAATTCAAACCTTCAGATTCGAAACAGCAAACTAAACAAAGCCTTAGAATCCTAATTTGGCTTTCATTTTGAATAATCCAATAATCATAAGTTTGGTGTTATAGTTCTCCACTCCTAATATTTATTTAACTATTAAAATATAAAATAATAATACAATCAACAAAATAGTTAAAGGGGACATGACAAAAGATAGAAAAAAAATATGAGAAAAATACATTTTTAATCCCTAATTTGGCGTGTAATTCTTATATTTAGTCATTGTTTTTTAATCAAACAATTTTATTCAATATTATATTCGATAATGCATCATTTTAATCTATGAGAATTCAATAATGTTCAATTTTAAATGTATTTGTGAGACCATAATATAAAGTTAACGATAGAGGGAAATGTGCAATGCATGTTATAAAAATTGGGTATATTTAGAGCCCCAACTCCGAATAGGGTGGGGGAACACATAGAGGGAGATATCTTTGGGCCAATCAAATTTCTTTCGTATTCATCTTGTATTTGCATCTTTCATAATCATTTTATTCTTTTTTTCTCGAACACGTTCAAAAGAAGTCTGCTTTTAACCGATTCAAAACAAAAGAGAAGAGTCAAGCACGTATCTATAATATATACATATATATATATATATATTAACTTAACAATAAATATGTGGCAAGCTAACCTAACCCATGTGTTGGCCTATGGCAAAATCATGTTGTGATGACATCACATACCAAATGTATGATAGAGTGGTCCTCAAGGGAGTCTTTATAAAATAGTATTAGAACTAGTCATACACATAGGGTATGCTATTTTTACTCTTTGTTTAGCTTAATATGGCCTTCATCTAGGTTGGACTCAAGGATCAAGTGTATTAGACACGACACCACAATCACTTATGTGAATTATACATACATACACACACATATATATACACATACATACATATATATACATACACAAATATATAAATATATATATATATATATATATATATATTCTTCCTATGCCATAATGAACATACACCATTAGACTAAGATATGAGCAAGCATACTTATACTTGATGGACTCATGAACGGATATAGAGGTCACTAGTATAGGTGCAGATATATTGCATACTTATAGCTGCTAGTGAGCTTATTGTGCATGCGTTTGAGAACTTTTGTCTGCACACAGTTGATCCTACATACAAGATATCAAACTAAGATATCGTGTTTTGTTATAGTACCATATTGTTGCACGTGTTTGTGCATATGATATATGCATAAGGACGATTCATTACCCCTGCTTATTATGTTGTATGACAAGGCTTGCAACCCGTTTGACTTTGGTAGTTGTATAGGATTAGTACACCAAAAGACTGTGTCTGTGGCATAGTTTGTACTGCATTGTTGGTTTAATTCTGTTTGTCTACTTGCATGCATTACCTCATAAAAGGACTACTTAGTGCTTGATCATATCAAGGTGGCTGACTGTGGAGTGGGTTTTGATCATGACACAGAGTTGTCTTTATTTGCATTTTTTATGATTCTTACATATTTTAGAACCTTTTTTTTTTTTTTTATCAATACTTATGTTTTAGTACTTGTTTTGAAATTGGATCTATGTTGTGTTTTATTTTGCATGTGTACCACATCACTAATGTGAATTATACATATACCTCCTATCCTATAATCACACATCAATGAACACACAAAATTGAAAGATTGTGGATCGATTGAATATTATTTTTATAGAACAAAAATCATTGACACTTTTTAAAAATAAGACAAACCTTATTACATTGAATTGAATGACAATGAATGGTTGAAATAGAAATGATATTACCATTTAATTGATTTATTAGAGTTTATAAAGGTTTTATAAACAATTTATAAAAGCTTTCTGAAATTGTTACAACCAAATCTCACAAATCTTATACACCAAAATAATGAATTATTTTAAATAATAAAAATAAAAAATTATTTTAAATCATTATTAAAAAAACTCATTTAATATAATTTTTCAAATAAAATTAATAAATCATCTATCTAAATCTTAAATATGTCAAACAAACACAATCGAAAGAAATATTAGTTTTTTTTTTTTTCTTTTTCTTTTTCTATTAACTTACCGAGAGGAAATAATGGAATTTGTGGAATGGGAGGAGAATAAGGTGACGTGTAAAGGCCTAAGGGGAAGTGGCACGCGAGTACGAGAAAAAGGAAAGGACTTTAAAAAGGTACGACTGCGTCAAATCGAACAATTAATTCAAATAAATGAAATTAAAAAATGACGTGGCGTAGATAGCAATTATATATTATAATAATGGTGCCGACCTGGCATTTTATGGCAGCGTCGACATGATGGACGGTCGGCGCTCAGAGACTGAGAAAACATCACAACACGACAGCATTGCCAAACTGTGATCAAACACACTGACGTGGACTGGGTTCCTCTCTCCCTTACTTTTTTATTATTATTATTATTTTTTATATAGAAATACTCTGCCTTTAAATTAATTAAGCTACAAATTTAATTTTTAAATTTTAGAGATTATATATAAGATAAACTTAAAATTGATAGATTAAATATAACATAACCATCCTACAGGGGGTGTTTATTTGACATATTTAAGTTAAGGAGTTATATCGAGGAGTTATATTGAGTAGTTACAAATTGAGAGTTATGTCAAAAATTCGTTTGGATGTAGTTTTTGTCTAGAGGAGTTAGAGTCAAAGCCCTATTTCGATGTAAATTTAAAATTATTAGTTATTTTTAATAGTTAAAAAATAAATGATTAAAAATGAATAGTTAAAAATAAGTTATTTTGATTGATTTAAAATGAATGATTAAAAATGATTAGTTAGAAATGATCAAATAGTTATAAATGAATTGTTATAAATAAGAGTTATTTTTAAAAGTAAAAATGAGAAGGAATTAATAAAAACTTGTTTGGATGTAGATTTTCGAAGAAGAGCTAATAAATCATAAAACTAAGTCCTACTTAAATATGCTAAACAAACAGCCCCATTATAAATTAAATAAATAAATAAATTATACACTCTCAAAAAATAAAATAATAAATAAATAAATTATACTAACAAATGAAAAGACTGGGAAAATATTATACTTTTCCATTATAAAAAAAAAATAAAAAATTTCCCAAATCATTCAAGCCATTTAAGTCATAGGAAAAGATTAGATTAGAGATGTTCATGGGATGGGGCTATAAATGACTTTTTTATTCCTTCAGTGTCATTACTATCAAATTTAATCTTTGTCATTTTAAAATTTACCATTTTTGTAATCATCTTGTAGAGAATATTTTTGAACGGAGTGCGTTTCCTTGAGAATTGGACACACTTTTAAATCCTAAATGTTTGATTAGTGCGTCACTCTTTAGGAAACGAGCATTTCTAAGTTAGAGGTAAGAGGTGTTCAAACAACTAGAAAAATTTGATTAACCCAACTCATTTTTACAGGCTAGGTTGGGTTGAGTTCGATTAAATGAAACTGTTTTCAGTTGGATTAGTTTTTTAGTGATCTATAATTAGTTCAAGTTGATCCGACAAACTTAAATTTATTATTATATTTATGAATATTTGTTTATCCGTAACTAATTATATATGCATATATTGTAAAACTTAAAAGCATATTTATTTATCCTAAAAATTATGCTTTTAAGTTTTAGAAGCGGTTAGGTTGATTTATTTAGAAATCGAAAATAAATAAATATATATTTGTAGTAAAATTAAAAACAAAGGAAAATGTTGCCGGTTAAAACGGGTGCAAGAGGAGGAGGCAATTTTATAAAAAAGACCTATATATAAATAAATATATATATATATATATATATATATATATTTTGACAGGGTAATTACTACGCCATATATATATATATATATTGACAGGGTAATTACTACGCCCACAAATATAATTGAGGTTTCTGAATTGAACAAAAAGAAAATCTACTTTTCATCAGAATTTCAATCTCGAGCTTTGTGCTTAAAATATTTTTCTTTTTTTATTTTTTTTAATTGATCGGCGATCTCGAAGATTGAAGACTCATCGGACGGATAGGGTCAAATTATAGGCTGTGAGTAGGGTTAGACAGCAGAATCATTGGGTTTTAAAGCTGTTTTTTTTTTTTTTTTAATAAAAAAAAACTGATTTTAAGGCTGTCTTTTTTTATCCTTCTTCTTTATTCTAAGGCTGTTAATTTGAAACTAATCATAACCAAACTGTTTTTCTAAAACAGTATTTGCCATAGGGTTAAATTAAGTGGGTGTTCGGGTCATCAAGAATAAAGGAAAGAATGAGAATGAGGATAATTTTTCGTGTTTGGATCATCAAAAATTATTTCTGCCATAATCATGTTCTCTAAAAAACATTTTTTATTCTACAAATTATTGTAGAAAAGATAAGTATTTACTAAATTATTTTGAAAGTCAAGTAAAAGTACATTTGAATTTGATTTCTTTTTATTTTTATGGATATTACAAGTTTTGCTGCAAATTAAACACATTTTCAAAAACATTATTTTATAGTACAAGGTACATAAGTTCAATTCATGGTGTTCATCTACCTAAAAATTAATTTTTTATGAATTTTTTTGACATCTAAATATTGTTGGGTCAGACGATATGTACCGTGACATTAGTTGAGTTGCACGCAAGTTAGTCCGAACAATTATGAATATAAAAAAAAAAAAAAAGTATAAGGTCCCTATTGTTATCATACATTGACAGTTTCTCGTGTCATATTTTACTTAGAGAAATATTTGCATCATACCCGGGCATTATATATAAAATAATGTCCATCTATGTGGCTCAATATGAGCCACAATCTATTTGATTTTAAATTCAAAAGATAAAAAAAATAAAATAAACAAAAATAG